>JXOR01001389.1:0-74215 GCA_001014335.1 Coboldia fuscipes
AAGTTTCCGGCCTCAATTGTGAATAAAAATCATTACCATCTTCTTATTTGGGTAGTGAGTATTCAATGAGTTGCTTTCAAATACAATTATTCACTCTATTGTTTGTACCGAATATGGGGCCTTTGGTATTATTAACATTTGAATATTTATAATTAATTTTGGTGTCACAAAATCATCAAACGATTCAAATCAAGCATGAGAAAATTGTTTATGTCAAAATTATAAATTTGAATTGTAATTGATAAATTGTGTCATCTTATTAAATATCCAAATATTCCATTGGAATGATAATATTGAATTACAGTTCAAATGTTAATATTTTTCACATTACTGTAAAATTTCTTTCATTTCCATGTAAAATTAGATCTAGATAATGTCGGCAAATCATTCAGAAGAAGTAATGATAATTTGTATTGAATTATGAATAATCGAATGTTTACTTTCAAAAATAACAACATTGACAAGATAACAAATGGAATGGAAGACAACCGTTTCTTTTTTTTGGTAAATCAATCAGTGAATCTCTTGTCTTGTAGCCACATCAATTAAAAATTCATTTCGTTACATTATGTAAATGATTTTGGACCATGAAACAAGCTATACCATTCGGGATAAAGTTATTCTGAAATTGTTGTCATTCAATGAAACTGATTTCACTTCATTTCTGTTACAGTTATTGACGGTTCTGCTAGACTCATTTAATGATTCTTCTTATTGGATAATCTATAAATAAAATGCATTTCCACAACAAAATAAGAATTCAAATGAAGTGAGAGCGAAGGGATCTTGAACTTGATCTTCTAACTTTTATCCATTTGCTATTCGTTTAAATTTTTAAACATAAAAATTCTCTCATTTAATTTATCTTTATGGCCTAATAAATATGTTCTCTCTTGTATGCGTACATAATTTTATCATCCATGCGTTATTTTTTTTTTCACTTAACATAATAAAAATTTGTATTTTAATGTTTCTATGTCTATTTTTATTTTTAGGCCTCCATGGATCTGCCAGCAGATAAGGCGAAACTGCTTAAAAACTATGATGATGAAAAGAAGTGGGATATGATCTGTGACCAGGTATGATTACAAAATAAATAGCGATTAGTTATAATTACGTATTATTCATATTGTAACTGGAACAAATTATTTCTAACGTTTTCAATAAGAAACACTAGTTTGGGTCCAATTTAAAGAAAAAGGCAATAATTAATTGACTGTTTTAATTGTGTTGTTTCTTGTTATGTACACTTAATTATCCACACTTCATATAGAAATAATTTTATGGTTTCTTATAATGCATCGTAATACTTGGCTTTGTCTTTTGGTGTTAGACACCCCAATAGGGAAAACCGCTCTATTGAAGCATTAGCGGAGAGTTCAACAATTAAATAATGAACTCTTTGACAACATGATTCCATTTTATTAAAACATAAAACATCATAATACTCTACTTACCAATCAAACGCAATGATATATTGCACAGTGCAATAGAAATTTAATTAAAATCATTTCATTTTTTGGTTTTCATTTGATCAAATAATGGTTTTGTTTTATTTGGTAAAACTCATCAAATATGATACATCAACAGCATATATTCTTTTCAAATTAACGAATGGTTGAAAGTTCTTCAGTTGCATTATATTAAAATTTTATGAAAGATTGATGTGTATGGAAATTGTTTGTTAATGATTGATGAATCTTTTAAGAAATATTATATCGTTAATTCCAATGAAGACGGGAGAAAATACTAATTGTTAGTATTAACTATACATATTTCTTCTATTTATAAAGTAAAACTAAATGAAAAGAAAAACAAAGCACAAAAAGTGTATTTATAGGAGTTTATGGTGTAAATGAGTTTAAGTAAGGAAATCGGAATAATGTTTGTGATAAACCATTGAGTGTACTTACAATCAGCCGAACATTTCGAGTTGTATTTGCAACCAGTTTTTACTGAATATTATGGATTGATTACATCAGGGCATAAAATAATGAATAGTGTTATGGTTAAAATAAAAGAAAAATAAAATGTAAAAAAGACTGTAAATGGATTCTTTATCATTAATTTATTATGGGCAACAGTTGAATGAAGCAGCACAACACACAGAGCACATAAGAAAGAGAGAGTTGAATTTAGTGTACTTGCTAATAAACAATCAACTTAAATTACATAATTATGAATTGCGAATGGGGAGATACTTCATTTTCAGATGAGTTTATAGAGTGTAATTGTGGCTTCTTAAGCTTTTAGTAATGTGTTTTCAATTGTAAAGATGTGGCAATAGATTATCGTACAGACCATGTTTGAATGATAATTCAACTAGTCAATAGTAATTCTAGTTTATCATGTTATGGTTTTCTAATTTATACGAGAGAATTTATTATTAACAACAAATAGATGAAGTTTTTTATTTTCTTTTTATACATAATGAATTTTCCGTTTTTACCTTATTTAATTGCTCTAATAATTGGACATTGGGCTGTTTGAGACGTAATCTAATGATCTAATAAAAGATGAACAAATTGGTTTGTTTATGGACTAAACCTTCCAGGTTTTTGCAATTATTCTGCAAATTAACTATTTATGTTAAGTGAAATTTAAAACATTTTTTATTGATGGAGTAAGAATAATTACTCTTAATTAATAATTCCCATTAAAAATGTATTCCATAAAGAAAACCATTGTGGTGAAACGATTGTCTTGCTTACAAAGACTTATGATACTAAGTTAGTGGTTATATTGCAATGTAATACTTTAGGCGACTAATTGTTCATTATGGGCCACATATAAATCAATGTTATCACATGGAAACCTTATCAAATTATGCGAATTTTTAAATACGTTAAATTCAATAACATGCAATCAAAATTCAATGGAAAAATTACTTAGTGGTGACCTCAGAAATGTATTTATTTACACATCTGATCGTAATATATTCGCTTACAAAACTTTCGTTTTTTATTTTACTTATTGTGTATTTTAGCTATAGATAAGATTCGGTTTAAACTGAGGGTCTTATTGTGCAGTGAATTATAAACGTCTATAATATTATTATTGTACAATGAATTGATTAGACAAATGTTAAAAAAATAAAGAAATAACATGATTAATTACATTGCTATCTTTAATTGAATGTTAATCTATAGACCCACGACCTAATGATGATTAATCAATTATGCCTAATAAATTTTAATATAAAATCTCTTTAAATAAATAATTATGTATTTGTTATTCTTGTAAGTTTACATTAAAATGGAATAGTTTTTTTTTCTTTTCATTTTAATTTTAATAGTTATAAATCATGAACTTAAAACAGCTAGAAAAAATATCATAAACATTAAAGAAAACTTCATCATTAAATCATGTTTTGCAATAAAATAGTATTGATTTATAGATGAATGTAAAAAGGAATAATAAATGAAAGTGAATATTAACTGGTTTTCGGACCAAATAGAGTATTAATGGTTGCGGAAAAACAAAGTTGAATTACAATAAACATAGACAACATACTGTTTTGTGGTGCCCAATAAAAGCGTCCGCGTTGCATGGGAATCTAAAGTGAATTTCGTATTGCAATTGTCGGATAAACAATTGAAAAGAACTCTGTTTTTCCTGTCGTCTTTTATTACCACGGGCTAAAAGCAACGTAGGAAATCTAATAGAAATTCTAATCACGATTTTAATGTAAATTATGTTTCATTTCTTTCTATTTAATTTGATTGTTTGTTTATGTTTTACAGTTGAAATTGCAAACATTGAAAAAATGTCATTCGAATTGAAAGTTTTGTTATTCTGGAAAAATTGTATCAAATTGTAGCCAAATTGTATGGGAATTATTTTTAAAAATTTTGGTTTTCATTTCCGCTAGTGTTTGTTTTTATTTTCTATTTGTGGGTATCTTGTGATAATGATTTGAATATAGAAGTATGGTCAGTCTGACTGTCTGGTTTTTATTATCACTGTACTTATAAACTAGTCATTGATTCACTGAAATATTCTACTGTATTGGATCAACGTGATTTACCAGTTTTATGAAAATTCATCAGTTGAATTGATGTCATAAATTCATTAATAATCGTTTTCGAGTACACAATTAGTCATCATTATTCATTACATTTTAATTCTTGTACGTAACATTGCTTATCAATGTGTGCGCGTATATGATTATTGGTTGATTCAATGGTTTCTATGTTTTTAATTCGTTCTTTACTAATTTTTAATTCACCAATTATGTATGCGTAGTGATCATGGTTGATGTTATCCGGGGACGAGATTCTCACAAAGCAATATTTTATCGTTTCCGGTTGTGTTTTTATTATGAAATAATTTTCCAAGATAAAAAATTGTTATTGAGAATAACAGTGTGCGTTAATAAACGATTAAAGAGAGAAGGAATAAGAGATGGTAATTGAGTAATTGTAAACTATAAATACTAAATATTAAGTGGAAAATGATTAAATTTTGTATTTTTACATTAATAAATCGGTCATTAAACTATTTACGTTATGAAGTCAATAATTGAAGAAATCAATCGGTTCACTTAAATCTTAAATGCGTTTTTAAAATGATAAACTCTATAGAATGTTTATGAATTTCTTTAGATCCAAACTGTGAGTGATTTTGTTTTTTCGTTATTGTATGAAATGCAAATGATTACGTTCAATTGTTAGTTTTTTATTTATAAAAATGATTTGATTTATTCTTACAGGAAATGGTTCATGCAAAAGATCCCCCCTCACATTACTTGACCAAGTTAAGAACATATTTGGATCCAAAAGCGTCTCGTAGTCATCGAGTAAGTATAAATGCCAATTTATAAAAGTACATTTAGATGAGAAATTTCATTGAAATTATTTAATAAGAATTTATTTCGAATTATTCATTGAATTGAATTGAATTTTATCATAAATTATTTCCTTTTTCATTTGTACTTGTAGAAACGTAAAATTGTTGGTGAATCAACATCAACACAAGTGCTGAGAGATTTGGAAATATCATTGCGAACAAATCATATTGAATGGGTTAAAGAATTTTTGGATCAAGAGAACCAAGGCTTGGACGCATTGATTGATTATTTAAGCTTTCGGCTATCAATGATGCGACACGAACAACGGATCCTGGAGGCAAAGAATGATTCAGATGAGGTATTAAATGCTGGAAATTTACAAAATGGTACGAACAATAATGAATCAAAAGGTACAAACGGTATGAATTCTTCAACACAAATGAATGGTAATCGTCCCGGTTTGGGTGATTTAATGGACAGCCCTAGTCTGAAACGGCGTTCCCGTCACATTGCTAAATTAAATATGGGTGCCACCACAGATGATATACATGTCTGTATCATGTGTCTTCGTGCCATTATGAATAACAAATATGGATTTAATATGGTAATACAACATCGGGAAGCAATTAATTGTATTGCCTTAAGTTTAATTCATAATTCATTGCGTACAAAAGCATTGGTACTGGAATTATTAGCGGCAATATGTTTGGTAAAAGGAGGACATGAAATTATATTGAGTTCTTTTGATAATTTTAAAGAAATATGCCAGGAAACGAAACGTTTTCAAACACTGATGGAATACTTTATGAATTATGAAGCATTCAATAAGGATTTTATGGTGGCATGTATGCAATTCGTAAATATTGTTGTACACTCAGTCGAAGATATGAATTATCGCGTCCATTTACAATATGAATTCACTTCACTAGGATTGGATGAATACTTAGAAAAATTACGATTTACTGAATCAGAAGAATTACATGTACAAATTAGTGCTTATTTAGATAACGTATTTGATGTGGCTGCATTAATGGAAGATAGTGAAACAAAAACAGCTGCCTTGGAACGAGTACAAGAACTAGAAGAGGATCTTGGCCGTGCTAATGATCGTACTCTAGAAATGGAAAAAGAATTTTTATCAAAATTAGCTGAATTTGAGTCGGAAATAAATTTATTAAAATTAGAACGTGACGAATTATTAATGAATAAACGGAAAGCCGATGAAGAAGTGTCAACATTACGTCGAGTTGTTAAACAAAATGAATTAGAGTTAAAGAATCGTGATACCATGTTAAAGAAACATAGAGAATCAATCGGCAGTGAAATTTGTGATAGTAAAAAATTAAGTGATGGTGATGAAACGATTACTGTAATGGCACCGCCACCTCCACCACCACCAATGCCAGTTGCAGCTCCACCGCCGCCTGTACCGCCACCACCACCAATGATGAATGCCGGTAATATTCCGAAACCACCACCACCAATGCTAGGAAATGGTACATTTTTGGCACCGATTGCTGGATCCATGCCTGCACCTGGTGATGCAATGACAATCAGACGTAGAGTACAGACAAAATATAAATTGCCAACACTAAATTGGATCCCATTGAAACCGAATCAAGTAAATTTTCCATTCATCAAATTGTTTATAAATGTAATTAACTTTAATTTGCATACAATGATTTAATTTTAGGTGCGCGGTACCATATTCAATGACTTGGATGAAGATAAACTACGAGTGCACATTGATTTCGATGATTTTGAGGAACGATTTAAGATTGGTACAACAGCTGCAGTCCGAAACGGTGATGCACATGATGGTGGTAATTCAATAAATTCAAGTAAACGATTTAAGAAGCAGGAGAATGTAACAGTAATGGAGCACACCAGATTACGTAATATAGGTGGGAATGAATCACAATTTTAAATTAATTCACAGTTGTGACTAAAAAACAATTTACAATTTAACTTAAGTGCACAATGGTAACTGAAAACTTTAATCAACTGATAATTATTTATTTTAGCAATCTCACGTAAAAAATTAAATATGACTGCTGAAGCTGTGATAAAAGCAATCAATAATTTAGATTTGAAACAAATTTCATTGGAAAATGTTGAATTATTACAAAAAATGGTACCAACTGAACAGGAAATAACTGCCTACAAAGAATATGTGGCTGAGAAAAAAGATTTAAATTTGTTAACTGAAGAAGATAAATTTATGATGCAGTTAACTAAAGTGGAACGTATTTCATCAAAACTATCAATTATGAACTACATGGGAAATTTCTTTGACACTGTTCACTTTATAGAACCAGTAAGTTATATTATTTATTATGACAGCTGGTGTCTCATAAACTAAGTAACTAATCGATTATCCCATTATATTTTATTTTATTTTAGCAAATTTATGCAATTATAAATGCCTCGAAAACAGTGAAAGACTCTGAAAAGTTCAAATCAATATTAGAAATCGTTTTAGCTTTTGGAAATTATTTAAATAGTTGTAAACGTGGTCCAGCGTATGGTTTCAAATTACAAAGTTTAGATACGTTGTTGGATACAAAATCAACAGATAAACGTATTTGTTTATTGCACTATATTGTAAATACGATACGACAAAAATTCCCGGAATTATTAAATTTCGACACGGAATTATATTGTATCGACAAGGCAAGTTTAGTGTCACTGGAAAACGTTGTATCCGATGTAAATGAACTGGAAAAGGGAATGGTATTAGTACGCAAGGAAGCTGATATCCGTGGTAAAGGACCACAGAATCACATAGTCAAAGATTTCTTGGCAAATTCCGAAGAGAAATTAAAGAAACTCAAAGTGGATTCAAAGACGGCACAAGACGCATTCAAAGAGTGTGTCGAATTCTTTGGCGAATCATCACGTACAAGTGATGCTAGCGCATTCTTTTCATTGTTGGTGCGATTTGCCAAAGCATTTAAGGTGATTAATATATAATTTAATATTTATTTGATATCGTATAAAGTATTTGTTTGAATGATTACCATGTCTGTAATATTCATTATTATTGATTTTAGGTGGCAGATCAAGAGAATGAACAAAGAAAACGTTTGGAGCTAGCAGCACTTGCGGCCAGTAAAAAAGAGAATGAAGAAGCAGTGCTTCGTAATAATAAATTGAATCAAAAGAAACAACAGGTAGGATTTAAAGATATACGAATATCAACAACATTTTTACAAAATTTATCTCAACTAAATATGGAATTGCAACATAAATTTGGTGGCAGGCATTTAGATAATTAGCAGCTTCTCAATTGTGTTCTGTTGTTGATTTTTAATTATTTTCCGGCCTAATAATTATTGCTTTTATTTGATTGTAATTACGTGTATCGTAAAATTGGTGTTGGTAAAATTAATTGACCATTAGATGAATTTTATCTGTGAACGCAGTGCATTTCATTTAATGTTATTAATTTATTCCCTTGGCTTAAATTAGTTTAACAATATACAGTTAAATGCGTTTTAGTGGTGGTGTTACATTTTTAATTATTTTTATTTTGTTATGATTATTATTTAGCTTTTTTGTTGCTTTTTATAATTTTAATTTCTTGTATATTTGATTATACAATTGCTGAAAATAATTTCTGATTTTATTTTTAAACGGAGAACAGGTTTATCCGTTTTGTTTGTCAATAAAAGTTTTTTTTATTAAATGTGGGTAAAAAGAAGTGTATAATTTATTTTTTTTATGTTAAAATACTAAGAAATAAGCTTTTAGATTTAAGAAAGTGTAATGAAATGCAAATTTAAAATTAGTAAGAACCACATACAGGTTTTTTATTTATAATGGATGCTGGTTGTTTATTTTATTGCACATTTTCGTGTGGTTCATCCCGTTCTTATTTTGTTACTATCAATGCATGGCTTTGACTGTTATACCTGTATAGTTAATGTGTTTTCGTATCTTCTTGTCTTACAAGATGAATTATGAAAATTTCCAATGTTTTATTGTGCTTCTTATTTATGTTAATAAAAGCGTAGACTGTAATTAATTCTAATAACATGTAAATAGATATTGCCTTATGGAAGTGCAAAAAATCGTGATGTTGAAATTAAAAGCAAAAAGGTTCAAGAACATAATTTATTTATTTAGTTGATTTTATTTTACTATTTTCTATGTACAACTAACTACTATATTTCTTATATTTATTAACGATCAAACATGTAATTTATTTAAATGTATATTTTATAACAGTGTGGCTCTTATATTATAATTTGATTGTATTTTTAAGATGTGAATGAAATTTTTAAAACTAATCACTACTCTGTATGACTTCTGGTAAATTGTTATTTTCTTTTTGGTGTCTGGTATGATGGCAATATTCTATCAAATGCAATGAGATTAACATTTAAAATTTATATACGATCGATATTGAATTTGGTTTTTAAAAATTCAGGAGGCCGTTATAAATGAACTGAAGAATAAAACGAATGCGGTTAGAGAAAAGAAACTGTTGCATCAAGAGGACGTTTATAATGGTGCATTGGAGGATATATTGTTGGGATTAAAGAATGAACCGTATCGGCGAGCGGATGCAGTCAGACGAAGTCAACGACGTCGAATCGATAATAATCGGTTGTCCAGGACAATGGAAGAATTAGATGTTTAAGATACATGATGTTGTTAACATTCCCCCCTAAGCGTTTTATTTTTTGTTTCAATTTAGAATATTAACTCACAACAGAAATATTTTGTAAATAGTTAATTATGTGGAGCTTTTTAAAGTAAATACACTATTATACTATATTTTATATTGTAATTTATGATAACGTTTAATGGCATATTGAAATGCTCTTGGAATTTCTTTAAACTAAGAAGTTTTCATGTAAGCGCACAATTTAATTATATGAAAACAATTGATACGTGTGTATTTTATCTTTAATTGTTTTAATTTAATTTTTAGTCAATGAGAGCGTTTGTTTAAATCAAATTATTTGTACATAGGAAAAAAATGGTATTTGAACAAACTGCTTAGTTCCTAATTGTAACGTAAAACAATTTGAATAAAATGTAAGAGAAATTAAATCAAAAATAAGATATTTGCATAAGTTTCAACAGTTTTGGACTGTACTAACGTATGCAATTTATAAATTAATATATTTTTCAATCGATCATCTAAAGGAAGATAAACACACCAATATTTTTATTAATAGAATTTAATTGTTGTTTGCAAGAAGTAAGAAATGAATCTTTGATAGATTAATAATTATTCTAGTTTAATATTGTTTCATTAATTGATTATATTTTTTTTTCGTTTTTAAAATAGTCTATTTGGTGCTTTATATTCCGTTTTAAATAAATTGAACATCCGTTAAACTTCAACAAATGTATTTCATTTTATCCATTTTCTAATATAACATTGTGTTACATATATCTATTGAAATGTAAGAACATTTTATAATTAGTAGTTTGAGATAAATTTTTTATAATATTAATGCAATTTGGTACACCGACACGTAATATTGATTAAAACAATAATTTTGGAACTTTTGATTTTCCAAAAAGTTGAATTCTAAGCCGATGCCGCTGTAAAACTCGGCGTTTATAAATCAGTAATTTAGATTTTCAACACGTTTTCTCTGTATTTGGAACAGGCGAACAATAATAGTGGAGGTAAGACGTATCCTGTTCCAACTCATCAATTTCTATCGTTGTATTCTTGAAAACATGGAATTTCTTAAAAAATTTTTTATAATTTTTAGTTTCATTTTCAGCCGATACCGTTTTAATAAATAGGGAGATTCCCACAGAAACATGAAATTTGCGACTCGGCTACCACTAAAAAATTTAATGGGGCGCCACTATGTATTAAAACCTTGCAAAAATTAAAAGGAATTTTGCTGTTAAATGTGTGTGTAATATGTAAAGAAATTCTGAGTATAATGCATTCTGTGTGGACACCAAGTTCCGTGTTTCAATTATAGTGCCATTGTATTTCATAAATGTGGTGTTCATGAACCGGTGTATCATATGGGTGGAATCGGGTCCTATTGCCCGGTAAATTGAATTAAATTGCGATAAAAAGGAATTTAATAATTGATTAGCAAGCGTGGAAGAGTTGTATTTCATTTTTTATGAATTATAAAAGTACATATCTCCAGTAATTTTTAAAAAGCGTGAAACTAACAAATCGGACCTTATTGAATACGAAGCATACGGTAAAGATATTAATTATATCTATCAGTATGCAAAAAAAAAATGTACAAAAAGGGCGTAAGTACGCGATTTTAAATAAAATAAGAATGTAACTGTTTTTGTTTGTTGCGACGTCATTTATTTTAGACTAAAACTTCGACAAAAAGAGGTAATAATTGGTTTTTAAATGTATTTTGTTGTTATTTTTTTTATTTTTTTTTTATTTATTCGGTTGTTATTAATTTTTTCTTAAATCTTTTTGCACAGTTGGTTAGTTCTTTTAATTTCGAACATTTTCCTCGCTTACTATATGGGTCTAACTCTAAAGACTAAAAAGGTATAGGCAAAAACACTAAAATGCGAATATCTCGAAACACGGATTTTACGTTTACACGCTTTTTAAAAAATAACTGTAGATATAAGTAAATCAGAGTCTATTTCGATTGCTGTTGGAGATTTATGGGGTTGCATGTTTGTCGACTCAAAACATGTAGAATATCGGGTCCAATAGAAGCCGCTTACTTTCAGAAAATTTGATCGTAATTCAGGTAACTGCCGATAATCTATTAACACATCTGTTTGTATCCCCGTGTACAACGGAATCGTGAGCAGCATGACTGTGTCGCCACCATTTGATGGTTCTGCAAATGAAATAGGGCACTTGGTGTTAACAGTTCATTGCATTCAGTTAATTTCCGTCGGGAGAGAAATGAATTCTTGTATCAAATAAAGTTGGTTTTACACTGTTAAAAGTTTTAAAATCAGAAAATTTGGTAACTACGAGGCCTTCTTCACGCTAATACATAGTATCTATTTCCAATTTACATTTCAACGTACTTCTTCTGTATTGATAACGCCATATTGACTGTGTCGCCATATTCGTCGAAAATTTAAACTAAATGGACAGTTGTTTTGACAATTTTGACATGTAAAAAATTTAATGGCATCCGACGTCAAAAATAGATGAAAAGGAAAAAAATAACAAGATTTTGAATCGGAATTTTTCACATGTTTCATGCACCATCTGAATGAAAAGAGATTGAAATAAGAGAGAGCAATTCTTCCAGTTTCGTAATTTGCATAAATTTTTATCAATTCAGTCGATTAAATCAGTTTTATTCGGGTCGCCAGGAGCCAGTTGACAGTTCGCTTAGATTTGGAAAAAAGTTCATTTTGTTCTTGTTGCAAAGTTAGAGTGGCTATACATAAGTGATAAATAAGTTCTCGTTACTTCCACAGCTGCAGCTCCATCCACTTCCATCGGCGATAATGAAACCGTGAAGTGTGTCTGCAGTGAGCAATACCAGGTAGTTATCTCAGCAGCCTTAGTCCGTCCGACTTGGTGTGAAAGAGTGGTCCCCGAATACAAATACCCATTCGATAGTTTGTTTGGTCGCGCAACCATCAGGCCGCGGTGTATTGTGCAACATTTTAAAACCAATTCCATGCACCAGATAGTTATTTTATGCCCGCAGTAGTTGTTAGTAAACCGTGTGTGAATTGTTTGTGGGTCCAAGTGTTGTTTGATGCCATCAGCCACCAAGTTGCAAGAATTGATTTACGAGGCTCACCCGTGTAAAGTGCCCGACAACAGTGTGATAATAGTGTCTTTTATTCTTCCATTCCAGATATTAATTACAAATTGAATTGCGTACAACAGAACAAGTACAGGGAAATGAGATTAACTAGACGATAATAAAAGGTGTCTAACAGATCAAACATATTTCGAGAAATTCAATTCAACGCCGCCGTTCAATAACTGAAGGAACTGGGCCAGTCTAATGTGAAGTTTACAATCTTTTAGATACCACTTTGACGTTCTCTTGGAGGTCATGGAAACAGAATTCGGAATAAGCGGCAGTAAACATTCAAAACATCGATTAAGGAAACCATCAATTAAGAAATCAAAGAAACATCATCGTTCCAGAGCCAAATCAGATTCTGACGATTTATCAATGAGTTCGGAAAAATCCCAATTGGGTAACTCCGTTTCACTAGTGGAGTATTCAGACGTATCATCTGAGGATTTCTCAGCACCAGAGGCTGGCGAAATAGAAGATGAAGATCTGTTTGTTGACGGTGGTGGTAACAATGAAAAATTAAAGAAAAAACATATTGACCTAGATAGCAGTGATGTGCCGAAAACTATTATAAATGGATCACCGATCAGTGCGAATTCCTTAAGTTCTGTATCAAAATCAAAGTCGCCTAAAAGTACTGTGGTGTTAAAGGATCATCCCGGCTCACCAATCGATAATTTATCCGATTTTGATATTGATAAGGAGATGCCTCCTGCAGAAAATGAATTATTTGATTCAGAAAGTGAATCAACTCGTCGTAAACACAAAAAACGAAAGAAAACTAAAAAGGGTAAAAAGAAGAAGCGTAAAAGGCAACGTTCACGATCTGTATCTAGTTTTGAAAGTTTATCAGATGTAGACGAGTATGATCTGCCAAAAAAGAAATCTTCACGACCTCATACACCACCACTACGGGATAACAATTATACTCCGGTGCGTGTAACTAGTCCCGTGTCACCATCAACATCGCCATTACGATCTAATAGTAGAGTTAGTATGTATTCTGAATCATCAAGGCGTACGCCACCACTAAAGAAGACCCAATATGTTGCGTCTCCACATACACCACCAATAGTGCCGAAAAAATTAATAAATTATAGTCCGATGCATGATGAACATACGTCCAGTTCACATCGTCATCATCGTGGTACAAGCTCTATATCGCATCAACATCAGCGACAACCTAGGTCACCCCATTCCATAGAGCCTTCTTCCAGACGTAGTATGACACCAGGTAAGAAATTTTTGATTTTCAATTCCATTAGTTTTATTGCGTTTAAATTATTTAAATTATAATCATTCATCTACAGAGGGTAAATACACGCCTAGGGATAAAATCCATTATAAACATTCACATAATAGTTCGAAACGAGATCGTGATAGAGATCATAAAGATCGTGATTGGGTCTCACATAGATCATCCAGATCATTTAGTCCAAAACGACGAAGAATGACACCTAGTTCCACAACACGAGGAACACGTAGCTCAACCAAAAAAGATCGGACTCGATCACGAAGTCCACCATCTAGAATATCAGCTAGATCTCGAAGTTCACGCTCATCATCACGACGATCTGGTGGACGTATTATTATTTCAAGATCAAGGTCTCGTTCTATCAGTCCATCAATAACACGTCGAATTGATTTTAAGGAAAAAATTAATGATACTAGTTTATTTGCGGAAATCGTTAAGGATAAATATAAGCGAGAACAGACGCTTAAAGAAATCCTTGAGAAAAAAAATGAAATAAATAGTTCATTAAATGAAAATTCGACAAATTTAGATAACAATCAAAAAATTGATAGCAGTAATGGTCATAGTAAGGTGAACGGTAATTCATCAATTAAAAATGTTTCAAACGTGGACATTCCAATGACTGAGACTAGAGATAGTACAGATGGTGTAGCACTCAATCCAACTATAACAAAATCAAATAATTTGACTGGTGGTCCAATTGATAATAATTTATCAAATACAAAAGCTGTGATATCATCGTCAGGACTATCAGGCAGTGGTGTTATTGCTCCAAAGGATGGAAAACCACAGAGTTTTATCAAAATGAAAGTAACTAAGAAATTACCATTACCACCTGGTGTAAATCCGGCAGAATGTGTTGATAATTCTACACCGAGTCCACCGCGACCGCCTAGTCCATTGCCAAATAAGGGATCAAAATCAGTGACGCGGTCATCTAAATTATCAACACCAATGTCTTCGGCATCAACATCATCTGGTAAAAAGAGTTTGTTAACATTACCAATGCCACGAAATCTACCTGACACCGGTGATATGTCTGATGATGATGATGATCAATTTAATACAACTGGTTCTAATAAATCAACGTCAAGTTCAAAATTAAACAATCTTAGGAATTCAATGTCTACATCGAGCGCATCTCGGTCGGCAGTGACACGTCGTAATCGACCAACAATATTAAATCGCCGGACGTCTCGCAGCCAACCATCTCGTGATTGGGGTGAACGATGTATAGATGAATTCGAAATGATTGCTCTAATTGGTGAAGGCACTTATGGATTGGTAAATGCTTTAAAAGAATAAATAAATATTTAAGAGTTTATGTAACTAATAATTGTATTTTAGGTATACAAAGCAAAGGATAGTAAAGCTAAAGATAATTCTGTTGAAATGGTAGCACTTAAAAAAGTTCGATTGGAAAATGAAAAGGAGGGCTTCCCTGTTACAGCGGTACGAGAAATAAAGATATTGCGGCAATTAAATCATAAAAATATTGTTAATTTACGTGAAGTGGTGACTGATAAGCAAGACGCAATGGATTTCTTGAAAGACAAAGGAAGTATATATTTGGTATTCGAATACATGGATCACGATCTAATGGGACTTTTGGAATCTGGAATGGTTGAATTTAATGAAGAAAATAATGCAAGTATTATGAAGCAATTATTAGATGGTCTGAATTACTGTCACAAAAAGAATTTCCTACACCGTGATATAAAATGCTCCAATGTTTTAATGAATAATCGGTGAGTTAACACACAAAATATGTTGCTTAGAAATTTGGAAATAAAAATAAAATATTGTATTTATTTGGATAATTATAGGGGAGAAGTAAAATTAGCTGATTTTGGTTTGGCTCGTTTATATAATGCTGGCGACCGTGAACGACCATATACAAATAAAGTTATCACGTTGTGGTATCGACCACCAGAACTTTTGTATGGTGAAGAACGTTATGGTCCAGCAATCGATATATGGAGTTGTGGCTGTATTTTAGGTGAACTGTTTTTAAAGAAACCATTGTTTCAAGCAAACTATGAGGTATTGCAATTAGAAACAATATCACGATTATGTGGTACACCAACACCTGCTGTGTGGCCGAGTGTTATACATCTACCGGCGTATAAAACTATACAACCGAAGAAGATGCATCGACGACGATTACGTGAAGAATTCATGTTTATGCCAGGCAATGCCTTAGATTTACTTGATAAAATGTTGGAATTAGACCCGGCAAAACGAATAACTGCAGAGGATGCCTTAAAATCAGCATGGTTAAAAGATATTGATCCCAATAAGTAAGTTTTTTCGATGGTAAATGTCTAAATAAATATGTATTCTATGGTTATTGTTTATCTTGTAGAATGCCAATACCAAAACTACCAATATGGCAAGATTGCCATGAATTATGGAGTAAGAAAAGACGTCGACAACTAAGAGATCAAGCCTAGAATGGATTTAGTGAATAGTTTAATTAGTTACATGTCCAGTAATTAAAGAGTGAGGTCTTGGATGCGTGTTCACTTGAACTAATATCGAGGTAATTAAACATGAATGTGAAATCAAAGTGATTTAGTTATATAGCTTTCATATAAAACTGGACTGTTTAATGAAACACACATACACAAACAAACAGAGAGAATTTAACAATAATTCTAAACTGAAGAGTAATAATTATAAATTAGTTAATAATAAAAACCATCATATGAAATTAAGGGATCAGACGTAATGAATTGTATTTGATATTAAATTAGAATCTTCGTAAATAATGAATAATGTTAAATTAAACAGTTCACTATCATTTGAAATAGTTCTTACGATCTCCGTGAAGTGATTTTGTTGCAATGATAAACAATCAAATAATTATGATTATTATAATGAAAACCAAAACCATGCAGAGAATTTTATTCAAGAAAAATGAAATGTTGATCCAAGAGTTTGGTTGAACATTTCCGAAATAAATTACTGGATCAGTGGTAAAACATGTATTTTGTCCTTGAAGAAATTATACTAATTACGATATTTGATATACTAAAATGGTGAAAACAATATAGTTATAAAGTCAATATTTTACTGAATACTGTAATTATTCAATTGTTAATTAAAATTGTTGAAACAGAGATAAGAATTCTTATTTTAAGATTTTTCAAGTATCAATTGAAGCTATCACTCTTATTAATTTAATTTAATTGTATTCTTATTTGTTACATTTAGAACATTATGAGTGCAAATGAAATTGTACATGTTTGAATTGCATTATTTCATTTATTGGAACACACTAACTGTGCTCCTTCTATTCGAAATACATTTTTTAATCGATCAGGTTTTGTAAAAATGTCAAGTCTTGAGTTTATCCATAGTTGAACATTGATTTTATCGAATGAACCTTTTAAATGAAACACGATACATTAAGTTTTTTTTTAGAAGGGAGACATTTTTCATAAAATAAGAGATTTCTGCTTAAATAAATAAAACACTATTTCCTAAGAAATTAATTCAGTTTCGCTAATACATTGATTATTGATTGAATTATTGGAAAGACCGCCAGTATGAGGAGTAAGAAATATACCTTTTGTTAGATTGATTAGAACAATTGGTAGATCGATTGGTAGAGATTGTGTTGAGGGAACTATAGGATCTGACACCGTTACGATTTAGGATAATGTAATGGACATTTAGTTAAGCTATAAATCTGAAATAATCGAAACTTTGTATAAAAATGGTATAGTTTTATAAAAGATAATAAAATGGTATGTAATAACAATTTAGAAACAGTCATACAAACATTAAAACTAAACAAGGTCAGTTATAGACGTCGATGAGGTGTGAGACGGACATTGAACAGTTCTCCTGTTATTTCAGTTTTCCGCATGGAAGACCCACAGAATTATTGAGCACTAGCGATAGAATAAGTGATAGCATAGGACTGAATGTTTGTTATGATATGCAAATTAAATACATAAACATGTAAATATGTATTATTAACTGATTATCGTTTCATTGAAATTGGCGTCAACAAGTGATTTTGCTAATTCCATTAAATTAAACTGACCGGTTAGCGCGCCTGCATTATCGACGTTTGTATACTTGCGGAGATTCAACCAATTCCCAGTTGTGCTTGGATTCCTCGATCACTGAAGATGCAATTAGACTAAAGACTGGAACCAGAGAGGACCCGTAATTAGTTCATTAAATAAAAAGTAATTTTATCTGAATTGCTATCATTTTGTAGACATTAATTTGTTTCTATTTATTACCTTATTTTCTAAACAATTAAGTGCAAAACTAAATTTTCTCAATAGACCTGATTATAGAGAAAATGGAAAGATTAAGATAAACAACAAAAATTAAATAATTAAAATTAAGTAATTACTTACTTATGCAATACTCATCGGTGACAAATTGAGATACCGACATTGACGTATTTTCGTACGTTTGCAGTACCTGCGGCGTGAATAATACCCGAAACCAGTAAGCTTGTACGACCACTCAGCCAGACTCCCACTGTTTCAATCACGTCTTTACAAACAAATGATGAATTACACTCTCTAATTCTACAATTAATTGCTAACAAATTAGTGAATATTGATGGAAATTAAAAAACAGGACAGCAGAATTTATTTCATGAGTCAAAATTGGATTTCCCGTTAGGTAAGGCTGAACACTTTCTTAGTCTCCTTCCAGTACTGTTATTTTACATTTAATACCCACAACAAGTACGATGTGACGCTCTCTTTTCTTTTGAGCTGAGTCTTTTTCATTAGTTGTTGTTGGAGTGTACATTGTACAAGTTGCAGAAGGTACTTTAACTATTTACAAACGCGAGAAGGTGTTATTTTCTTAATTTCCTTTCTTATTTCAAATTAGAATATTAATTTTATTAAAAGAAGTTCTTTTGTCTGCAATTTGTTGCATCGTAGTGTTTTCAATAATCGAAATATTAATATCGGTAAATTAACGCACGAAATTAATTGGAAGCAGAAAACTATTCAGTCTGAAAGTGTGCGCTACCAACTCAGTTTTTATGTGATTCAGAAACTTTTCATCATTTTTTATTTTTGAGTTTGGATTTGCTCTACGTTTTATTCATAATTCAGTGCATGTAAATCCAATTTAACTAAGCCAAAATTTAAAAGTGGCGTGTGGAACAATATAATTTAGATAAATACACATATAAATGTAAAGAAACAGTGGAATATTTTTCTTCTTTTATTTTTTACATTCATAAATTTTGTTTTTTTCGTTCATTACAATAATCTATCTATTGTACACACATCTAAATAGTGTGGTGTATGAGACCAGGTTTCGATGCGATAAATTATAGCGAGAATATTAGATTCCCAGAGTAAGACAGAAGGAAAATAGAATCAAATTGTAAAACCTGGGAAAAACCAAATGAGTTTTAGTTGGCCACATAAATTATAAATAAGAGTTGGGCTATTCGATGAAAGTGGATTAATCTGTCCATGGACATGTTTAATTTACGATGATTGGAACTTTGTACCAAGTGTGAATATTATTTTGTTTTTGTTTGATTATGGTATTTGACTTATGCCTACAATTAAGGGTGTTATAATTGCGTTCGATTGGATCTTTATACCATCGGTATAAGTTAAAACATAAACACGACAATAAACGCTTGACCGGATAGGAGAGCAATTATTCCAATTGATAAATATTGAATTGGTTGTATTGCAATACATCGTAGTGCACATTACGAATAATACGAATTATAAAAAAAATAACTGGACTGTGGGATCCCTTCTTAATAGAAAGGGATAATTGAAACACATCTAATTACCAGACGGAGATTCAACAAATGTTTTAAATGGACCAACATTCGATAATAACGCAGGTATCTCGTGAAGATGAGCACATAAATGTATTTCCAGAGCCCGATAAAGGTGAGTACCATCAACTATACACCCCCATCAATCAAGCCATTATACTTTTAGTAATTTTCAATTCAATTGGGATGCAATCAGAAATAATTCTTATTCATAAAACGGAGTCCAATTTGAACAGAATTAGACTAAACTGTGAATCACTGTATCGTTAAAGAAATTTAATTGACATCGCACAAATAAATTGTAATTATTTCATGTATTTTTGTTTACATTGGCGGTAATGATGATGAATTGAAATAAATTCGCCATAGTCAATTACTGTCTCGTCTGGTATTCGACATACAAAATTGTTGTTAAAAATAACATCAGCAAAATTAAAGGTGTAAAACTTAATTTTGTTTTTTTATCAATGTACAATGAATTTAATGCATTCCATTGTTCTAGTGACAAGGTAACTTGTATTGCAATGTAATTATACAAATTAGTATGAGACTGTGTGTTTCGCCAATTGGCAATAAAAATTTTAATTGAATGATTGAAGTTTTCATTGGTCAGAATTGGATTGTAATTAAAATTTAAAAAGAGAGTTTATCAAGAATTATAAATCATTAAATCATGAAAATTTATTAGGTGTGTATGGCTGTGTGTATATATTGAAAAGAAATGTGTTATTGAAAGTTAACTAATGGAAATAATTTTTAATTTTCTATTCCAATCACAATCAAACTGAATATACATGTTTGGTGGTAAAGAAAAATTTTTAACAGAATAACAACAGAAAATAGTATTCATGTTGAGTGTCTTCTATATGAGTTACACGGTAAAGAGGAACAATTTAAAAGAAAATATTCATTTGCGTTTTCGCTTATGTGGTTGTGCATACATAATGAGTATGATAGATTAAAAATAGAAATAGAACATAAATATAAAACTGTGCTTAGACACCAAATGTAATCCCAGTAAATTGAAACGCGGCCGCGATATAAAAATAATAAAGTTATAATTATTATGAGCGATAGAAGCTTTTGTGTTTTGTGTATTGTCTATTATTTTCCTCTAAATAAATACATAGTATGAATATTGTAAATATGATCAGCTTGAATTGATAAATATAAGAACTAAGAACCATTCGATTCACTGTTTCATTTTATTTTCAATATGTACTCGTATTATGGATTTTGCACATGGGAATCCACACAAGAGTTAAACTGTTATCAATTAAACTAAAATTATTAGTTATGAAACGGAGTATTTATATTTGGAATCTCGGAACTCGGAACATTAGCCAGTATACTGCCTACACACACGCATATTTAAAACGATTTTATTTTTTTCATATGGGCAAAATACTATTTTTAATGCTAAACTTTACGTATCGATTTATAATCAAACCAGTGGTTAGCTTGGGTTGCTTATGAGCTTAAAAGTGTATTGAATGAGATTTAAATCAACCATCTTAATGGGGAATGCGGTTGTCAAGTGAAAACATGGAATTTATATTTTGTCATAATTGGAAAACCATGTAGATATGTAGATGGGTCACCCACTGTCGTATCTTTGATGATTTACTCTCACTCTCCTATATCGCATCATGTCTCTGTTGGTTACCATTGACGCTGAATATTTCCCAGTTACTTTTTATTTTTTTTTTTTGTAAGAAGTGGGCAAAAACAATAATGAAAATGAAATTTTTAAAACAATTTTTATTTATATTTTCGTTGAGTATCTATGTTTTTGTTTAAATAATACAATATCTCTTGGAGCCTCTTGTATTTGCATGGCTATGAATTTTGAATTCAAAATAGAAAGATAGAGGAATTGTTTTCAGTGAGTCAGACTAAAAATATCAATTTGTTTTTACATTATACGAGAAAATATGTAATTCCATAGAGGTGAAGCCTAAAGTGATGTAATCATATAAAATACGAGTGTAGATTGAAATTTTGTTGTTTTTTTTTTTTAATTTTTCGATGAACCTGAATCAAATACAACGCCTCCACATACCCGTTGGGTGCATATCGGGTGATATGTTGCTTTTGAAAAAATTTCAATTGGCTTATGTTTATCATTAGTTTAATTCCCCAAATGAAGGTAAATTCAAGTGTTAAGTTATCTATTAATATTGTCCATCAGGTATTTTTTGGCTCTACCTACAGGTCATTTAATAAAAATAAAAATTTGAAAAACAAGCAGAATTAAGTTGCTGTTATATGCTAACAGCTGAGGTTAAACTGAAAAAAATGACTGTGTATTTTAAAAATTTTATTTAAACAAGAAAATTTTGATTCTTAAATTTTCTTACGGGGCGATAAATTATGAAGGCGGTGTGCAGAAAAATTCGCTATGAAAATTTTATAAGATCTAATATAATAATTTTTATTTGGGGGCCACGAAGACATTGCGCGTCTGCTCTGCTTATATAAAGTAAATTAATTTATTTACATTTTTCATTTTAAATATTAATGAAACATACATAAAACAAAAAAAAAATCTATGGTCCGCGGTTTGTTAAACAACTACTTTACAAAGATTTATGGGCCTGTTACGTATGCAGTATAAATGATTTGAAGTGTCCGATATCAAAATTTTAATGTAAAAATTTAAAATGATTCTCTGTTATTTAGTTGTTGTGTAGTTTTATTTTATCACTTGTGTTATTTGATAAGAATGATACTCGTTCATCTGATTAAAAGATATTGTGTCATAAAAGTCGGTTTACCGATATAGTCAGATTCATCTGGTTCTATTTAGAAGATCTCCGGAGATAGAGATTGACGACCATAGAATGTACAAACAATATATTGGCAAATTGTTTTATTTATTAGCGGAACGTGAATTATTTATACTGAACAGAGTCAGGTGAAAAAAGGTTTTATCCATTGGTGTATCTCATTTAATTCCTCTCTTATTCTGTATAATGATGGAGGGAAAATGTATATGAAATAAAAAAGATATAAATTGAAATCTAAAAAAAAATAAAATAAGAGAACTGGTTGCGTTATATTGTGTACAATCCGTATGCATAGAATATCATCAACATGATGATGATCATCAGCAGGTTTTTCAAGTATTCAATATAAAGCTTATGCAAATAATTGACTGACGGTATTTAGTGTGAAAGCTATATGTGTTTGTGATGGTTATGGACCCGTAAAGCCAGAATGACGACGACGACGACGAGAGGTGGGACGTGAATATTTTCTATGGCATATTTTTTGTAGGCCAATTTGAATAAAAGCTTTGGACTACATAAAGACATATACATACAGAAACAACATACGATCGGGACAAATGAAAGAAAATATTAAAGAATGAAACAATGAGAAATGAATTACAAACACACAACATTATGATATGAAACACCTTTTGTATGTTTGTGTTTTGTTTTTTATGTTTCATTGACAAAAGAATGAACGGAAAAACAAGAAATGTATTAAAGAAAATAAGGCATTAAGGAATTTGTTTCAGTTACATTTTTTGGATTCATTGACTCGGATTTTAATGTTATGTTTTTCATACTGTGAAATTTTTTGTCTCTGTCGCGTACAACTCGTTTGTTCAATATGAAAAATGAAAATGTAAATTAGACAAGAGAATATTTTCTTTTTCATAATTTTATGCTCATTAGATATAAAATAAAATTTTTGTTTTGTTGGTTTGCCTTTAGTATCGGTTTTATGAATTTGTGTGCCGGTTACTTAGGAAAATTAAATGGGAACAATTAATGGCTCTATTTTCTTGATATTGTGTTACTTAGCTGACCAGTTTTCAATCATCTGTTTACATATTATAATTAATTTACATACCTCAATATGGAAACGTCAATGAACATAACGTTTCTGTTTAGATGTTTGTTGAGCATCGTTCGAAAATGAGTTGTATAAATAGGAAACTTGATGATACATAAAACACTTGCAATTCGTAACTGATGATGACGTACTCTTTAAATAATTCTTTTTTATTTTATGAGAAAACCTCCAAATCCACATTTTGACCGAACATTATGTGTGGTTTAGCGTGTGTGTGTACGAACACCTGAGATCTTGGAGTATTGTAGCTATTTAATAGAGAGAACAAAAAAATGAATGAAATACGATTGTACAATAAAAAAATTATTAAAGGTGGCGACATAACAAAAATATCGTATAAACGTTTCAACCTTGAAAAATACTTCTTCAATCGCCCAAATAAATGGAATTAAACAGCAGCGAATAAATGCGATTTTCGTGCTCTTTGTGCTTCCACATGCCAATTAGAGTTGAGCCACAACAACCACCAACACTTGTTCCATTTCATTATTATTATTTCTTTAAAATTCAATGCAAAATGGATTTTAGTAAAATAAAATACAGTGTACGACAACACCATCGACATCGACACAAATCGAATTTAATTAATTCCATTCTAAATAAGGTATTCCTTATTGTGGACACCACTGTGGTACGTGAACGACAATATGTGATACGCAAAAAAGACCTTAATAGATCGAATAAATGAAGACCAAATCGGATTTAATAAATTATATTGGTAAAATCTGAAATAAGGAAATCAAAATTGATGCAAACATTACCGTATTTTCATTCGTTTCGATTTTAATTTTAAATTGAAAATGTGTTTATTGTAAGTCACTACTAAAAGCATTCAATCATTTAACCACAAATAACCAAAGAACAATATCAAGAATAATTTATTTTTATTACATTTGAAATTCATCGTAATCCTAAACTATAATGAGTGGTAATTTATATTATTGTTGACGAAAAACCAAAACAAGAGAACTAATCGATGGATTTATGTATAACATTAATCGCAATAAAAACTAGTTTCCGTTGTATGCGATTTTTAATATCAGAAAAGCATATTATTATAGCTATAGATGTAGTACTGAACGTATGGACTTACATAGTGAATTGGAAGAATTTTAAAATTATTTTTATGTAATTTATGATAATTGTATGTGTAAACGGGTACATACAGTTTTATATTAAACTGCAAAACCTAAATAAAAATGAAAAAATTGAATAGTTTTAGTAGTTCCTATTAAAATAAATATATGAAAACTCATCAATTAATTAAACGTTGGATGTAAATTAATTGCAATTGGTTGAGAATGTATAATAAGTTTATCAAAATTAAGCGGGTTAGTCACTATGCATAATAAGAAAAGTTCAAAACCATGAAAATAATTAATATGAAATTGTACAGTAAAATGAAAATTAGCAATTGTTTTTGTATTTTGGCAAAGTTAATAAGCCAACAGAATTTAATTTCAATTTCGTCTGTGGCCTTTAGTTTGTGTTTGTGTTTTATGTCTTTTCATATACGAAAGGAATGTGAATCTAAACGTGACGAAAGTAGATTAATTGAAAATTATGTCTTTTTATTATCGTTTAACTACATTTGTGAATTAACATCACATTGAATTAATTTAAAGTTTTGATTGTTCAATAATGCGGTCAGCATCCCGTCATTTAAATACAACGAAATCAACATTCAACAATAATTTATGAACAATGATTCGTATTTTGTTTTTTATTTTTAAAAAATAAACCATAGAAATGAAAATAAAAATTAAGAATTAAAAGTCATGTGAGAAGAATTCACAATACGAAAATTTATTATGATGAAGACAAGTATTCGTTTAGGTGGAAAAAAAACAATATTGAAATCGTGAACGATACATTTGCAGTACATTGTATCACTAATCAATTGGACAATACCAAAAAGACAGTGAGGTCAGACATTTGATTTTCCATATAAATTAAATTTAGAATTCAGTGTCAATTGAGTGAGTGGCCATTCAGTTTCTTTAGAATCAGTCAATTACATTTGTTATGTGGCATACAGTACATAAATGCAAAAGTAAATGATTTCTATTTCAGGTATTCCTTAAAGACACTCCTTAGCAAAGAATTTGAAAGCATTGAGAAGAATTTAATTTGTCAATTCCATTTAACTTCTATCTATTATGTCAGATGTATTTCTAATGTGAATTGAAATTTATCATGCATCAGCGACTGATAACGAATAAAAAAAAAATTTTTCGTTGCAAAACGAATATTATTTGTATTGTTTGCTCCCATTATTACCGATTGTATACAACCAAAGTGTGGGTGCACTCTATATAAAAGAATATGTTTAATATTTACCTTTAATATCATTTGAAGATACAAAAAAATAAATAAATTCCCAACAAAAATCCCATTGGTAATGCTTATTTAACTATCACTGCGAAAAATCCAAAACAGATTGACTAAGATAAGATAAAATTTTATAATAAATTTTTACATTTCGTTTAATTTAAATCAACTGAATTTACATTGAAGCTTCTCATTGAAAAATAAATTTGAACGACGATGAAGTATAAAGAGAAACGGCTTTTGTACGGGGTGGTTGTTTTGAATAACATTGATAACTTGTATTCATAAATTTAGTATTTTTAAATTGAATAGAATATGCGATGGTGAAAGGGTCTTTGATACAATTTTCTGTTTTTGTATATTAAAATCAACTGAATAGCATAGGCAAGGGTGGCATACACAAATGCAACATGTAATGAACAAATTGTTGAACATGATAGAATAATCAAATAATGTTGACTTAAAAACCATATGCACCCATGTGGAACCACTTAAACTGTGGAGGAGATCATCTTCACGTTGTATAAAGCCAAAGTGATCTTCTCCTCATAATAGACGGGATATTAATATAATTCTTCTTTTTTCCTTCGCTTATGGATTTATTTTTCTTCCATGTTGATTCATAAATTTAAATTGTTCGTAACTGTACTATGTGAATTAACTTGGATTGAACGAGATTCATAACAGCATAAAGTTCATTCGTATAAAATTAGAATCAAATGGTGAACGGTCATGTATGATGAGTTGTTTGAAATCATATACTTACAATTATATTTTTGTTGAAATAATCAAGATATGCAATGAAAAAAATGTATAAAGAATAATTAAAGCTAATAAGAGTTCAACACACAAGTGACATATAAAAAATAAAATAAAAGAATCATCGTTTATATGAAATAATTGAAATTGATTCTCATGTGTGTGATGGCTCCCTTTTATTTTTAACCGGTAATAAAATGAAATGAATGAACCACAATGTAATGGAAGTATGTACAAGTATTTTCTAAATGAGTGAAAATAATCGGAGAGGCCCCCATTGAACTTTCTCTTTACTACTCAGTTTTTAAATAAGAATACTTAATTTTAGGTATGTTGCGTATTCATGTTTTTATGTTTTAATTTTTTTTTTATGGAATATACAAGTATGAATGAAATTCATTTGATTGTACTATTATTGTATAGAAGGATCATTCGAGCCAAATGATTAATTTAATGAAATATTGATATGAAACTACATATATGAAGTAATAATAATAAAAATCGACCAAAGTTAGTCAGTTGAATATTTAACGAGATGATTTAATCAATATAGACATTCTTTAAATGAAAATTAAATCAAAGGAATTGCGATAATTAAATGAGTAGTGGACGTTCATTTGAACTGGATTTGATTCTATTTAATAAATTTTAAAATCTAATTTATTCGATTTATTCAATTGGAATATTGCCAACGTTTGACATTCAAGTGAACGATAACTGTAACATACACATAATTGTTGTTTTCATCATAAAGATGATGAAATAGAAATTGTATAAAGTATAATATAAAGTTGAGCATATGCAGCATAATAAGGAAATCATAAAAAAAATCGAATAGAAGTACTCTACAGTTTTGTGAAGAGTTGTCATCAAGTTGTTGGAGTACCTTTTGTGAACGATGCCTGAACTTTTTTCTTCAATTCGTTCATATTTATACGTATTCATTCATATCTGGTTGTCTAATGAAATTATTTTAATATGTTGCTTCCGTGAGTAATATGGCGAACCTTTATTGTCCATATTTGTTGTTTTGCTGTGGACAAAAAGCAATTTTATGTCACTGAGAAATCTGACACATGCTAGTTATACCATAGATTATATGGATTTCATTCAATGATGAACTGACTATGCTAAACTGCATTGTCCCCGGAAACCATAAAAAAGTTATTAATAACCAATGAATTGGTGTAACTAGAGATTTTCATCATATAAATTAAAATAACCCATTGATGCGTTTATTCGTTTTAATTCAAAAAGAATGGAACTATTTAATTCAAGTTTTTTTGATAGTTTGCCTTTTAAACAATATCAACTAAAACAATGTCACATCGAAACAGGTGAAAAGTTTAAATTTGGTTAATAACTTTATTTTTTTTTGTCTATCGACTAATATCATTTTGATGTTACAAAAGCGTCAGAATTGTCTGCTGTCGTTAAATAAGAGAGCGCTACATTACTTTCAAGTCTGATAGTTTAATTAGGAGTTTTTTTTTTCGTTAATAGATGAATCTTATCGTGACAATATATCGCAGAACATGAAACTAAATGAACTGAGATTCCTTTAAGTTTAGTTGAATAAGAGAACACTTTATTCATTTCGACTCATC
The DNA here is from genome assembly GCA_001014335.1 of Coboldia fuscipes. NCBI lineage: Eukaryota > Metazoa > Arthropoda > Insecta > Diptera > Scatopsidae > Coboldia > Coboldia fuscipes. The sequence continues at coordinate 28,151 of JXOR01001389.1, forward strand.
AACATTGTATGACAATTAAACATTGAATCTCGCTGAATTGCATACGAATAGTAAAAGATAGAAGATTTGATAAGTAAAACATGTAAATTAATATGCTTCTCAAGGCATTTTGTGTAATACATTCTCATTCGGTTTAATTAAATTTGGTAATTTGTCTGACATTTCTGTACTAAAAAAGAAGTAAAAATCAATTTTTATTCAAATTTGAATATTGAGCATACGACAATATCATGTAAATAGCAAACAAAGTAGATTTTTTACATTCTTCCGGAACATTTTATTGTTTTGTCTCAGTACGATTGGAAATCGGATCATTTCGATTATTGATTTAAGAATTATACCACTTTTGCTGTAGTTGTAGATTAAAAGGGTTATATGTTAGACAATAAACTTTGTTTGGGCTTTCACGATTCAATACACATTGAATTTCCTACTAATCGAATTTTAACTATAGTCTAATCAACAAGAACACAGTAATTGATACGAGACTATATAGAACAGATAGTTGTGGGGTTTTTATTAGTTATTTGTTTGTTTGAGTTAATTCAAGTATTGGTAACATAGTTTTTTTTATTTTAAATACGTTAATGGTCAATGACTTGTTGTCGCATGGCATAGTGATTGATGTCAACAAAGAAAAAAAAATTCAAGACATTTCCTTTTAACGAACGGGAATTTATAGTTCAATGAGTCAAGAAAGATATGCTCTGGCCACTTAAGGATATCAAACAAAATATAAATGGACGAACATATAATCCGATTTGCTTTTGTTTTTAAATAAAAGATAGATTTTATGTTATGAATATGTTATTATATTCTTGTCTTTTTAGCTAAATTTAGACTGTGCTCCTCACTTCTTACGTAATGAACATGTCCCAAAAGTAGTGTTGTATTCTATGAATGAGATTATTTATTATATTGCGTCACACGAATGCAGATTATTTAATAAAAAAGAAATTCATTTAATATTTTTTTTTCGTAACAACTGTCTTTCTATGTAAGTAAAATGGCTCGTGTTAATTTTGACTTTCCGGAAGAACTTAACATCGTAAAGAACCAATCAACTGAATTACGTTAACCAGAATAGACGTAATGAAAATTGATTCTAAAAATAAAGATTTTTAAAATAAGAAAAATCTAGAGTTAAAAATGGAACATGAGACCCTCGTTTTATAAACATTCGGGTTTTAATAGACAAGAAGAAGATGCCTTAAATGAATCAAAATGTTTCTGTTAATTGGGGGGCCAAGAATTTCCATTTATCATTCATTGGAAAACATGAAAGAACAACAATGAATATAATCGTTAAAATAATAATCAAGAGTGTGATGTGAATTGATTCCTTTTTAAGAAGAGAGGGTTCTCATTATATTTGAGAAAAGACACGAACGTATAGCTGATAAAGTGTCTTTTGTACATTAAAGTGAGCTATACAGATCACTTGGCACTTGGTAGACCTAATCTGTATGTAGAATCTGTTCTAATTATAAAAACCTCTTTTTAGGTTTTCCTGTGCCCACTGTAGTAGTAGGAGCACTTTACCTTTATCAACGTTGTTTCCGTTAAGAGGATATGTTATTTGTATGTTGAGTTAGTGTAACCGATGTTTATAGATCAATGCACATAAAACCTCAAAACGGTATTGAATGTTGTCGGAAGCTTTTCACCACCTTACTAAGATTAGGTATTTTCCGTTCAATACAATATCGGTTTTTACGCAAATTTAAATTCCTGGTATTATGTTGGATGGAGGATTTTGTTTTTCCACTTGTCAACATAATAAAGTTCAAGGTTCTTTTCGATACAATTATACGATTTGTTCTAATACAAAAGTATAAGATAGTATACGACTATTCGAAGTTTACTCAATCTCTTTCATATAGTTTCTGCATATTTCTACAGAAATATGTTTGGTTTTTCCATTTTATTTTGATCCAATACACATAGCTGTAGGTGAAAGTAAATATCATTAAATTCACTAGTTGTTTTTTAACAAAACTTTTATAACGTGTTACACCAGCCATTGATATGATCACGTAAATTATGAACATTTACTATGCCAATAGAAACAAAATAAAACTTTTGAATGTCACACAACATAGAAAATTATGCAAAATGTTTAAAATGATTTATCGTGTGGTTTTAATTAGAAACTTAATTAAATGGAAACATTAACGGCATTAGTTAAAATCGTTGATAAAGTATTTAAAGGTTTAGTATATTTTTTTTTTAAATTTATCATTGAATGTGGTAACCCTTTTATAATTTCCTCATTCCATTGTGATTGTCACATAGTTAAGTCAATCAGTTCAGTGATTTATATTATGTTTTAATAAAACTATGAAAAATTATTCATAGTTTAGCAATTAAATTTAGTGACAATAACTCATTATGATTAACTACAATTTAATTTTTATTTTTAGATGAGGGTGAAATATTGAAAGCATCAAAACGTGGTTTCTTTGAAACAATATTCTGTTGTTGGCGGCCAGCACGGACGAAACTCAATCAAAATGGTACACCAATTGATGGTACAACAACACCGCCACCATTGCAGGGCCAACAAAAATATTTACTGCCACAAATCAGACATAATGATATGCATAAGAAGTGTATGGTGATTGATTTGGATGAGACATTAGTTCACAGTAGTTTTAAGGTAAATATTTTAAATGTTTTAAATATCAATACAATTAGATTGTTTAAGTTGCAATATTGCTGCCGAATTGGAAATTATCTAAATGATTGTGTCATTGAGTAGTATTCTGTTGGGTGGCCACTTAATCTATTTGCAAGTATTTATTTCCATTAGTGTTTCTTATCATTGGGCACTTTTCTACGTAAAACTGAATTCGAAAAAAAAAACTGTTGAAGTATTATAAAGTCATGTAATTGTAGACTTTTATTTACATAAAAACGTTTTAGTTCTTATCTTTGGAAATTAATATTACCTTTTTTAAGATAAGCGTTATGAAGGAAACGTTAGGAAAAGCCTCTTTAATATTCGATAAAAACAAATTTATTTTTTTTCGTACCGAAATTTTGTTTTTATTATTATTGTGATTTTGGTATCGTAATGAAACAATATGAGTCTTCCTGTAAATACAAAGTCATACATAATATATAATTTACGGTATGAAACCTTGAAAACCGAAACAGCGCCCAATGAGTCACCTGTGAAAATCTATTTTTTTCTGTTAAAATATTGTGTATTTCAAGTGTTGATAAGTATGATTGAATATGTTATGATGATTTAATAAAATTTTTTGTTTCTCTGTTACTTTGTAGCCAATTCCAAATGCCGATTTTATAGTACCGGTTGAGATAGATGGTACTGTGCATCAGGTGTACGTGTTAAAACGACCCCATGTGGATGAATTCCTTAAAAAAATGGGTGAATTATATGAATGTGTTCTGTTTACAGCATCACTGGCAAAATATGCTGATCCAGTAGCTGATCTTTTAGATAAGTATGTATCATTTACTTTATAATATTGTGTTTGTTGTGAAACAAACGAATAAAATTCAAACAAGCATATTTAAACGATTCATATTTTGTATTTTAAATTACCCATTTTTTTTTTTGTTTTACTTGTAGATGGGATGTATTTAGAGCCAGATTATTTAGAGAATCGTGCGTTTACCATAAGGGTAATTATGTAAAAGATTTGAATAAACTCGGTAGGGATTTGCAGAAAATCGTTATCGTTGATAATTCGCCAGCTAGTTATATATTTCATCCAGATAATGCAGTAAGTATCATATTTTGTGTCGTATACACTTGGTGTAGTATCATAATATTTTTTATATACAAATGTAGAATGGTGTATGTAGCAATATAGAAATACTGCAATCAGAAAATGTCTGAGATATTTAATATTTAATGAGATTCCTTATGCAATGTTGTTTTTTTTTTTTTCATTCTCTCTCATTTTAGGTCCCAGTGAAATCATGGTTCGATGATGTAAACGATTCAGAATTACTGGATTTAATACCGTTATTTGAGAAATTAAGTAAAGTCGAATCCGTATATCATGTCTTATGTAACTCAAATAATTTAACACCACCTGAATTCCGTGATTCAATGAATCACACGTAACATTGGGAATATTATTTTACAAATATTTAAGTGAAATAGAGATGGTAGGAAAAATGGAAAAAATGAATACATGAAGAAATAAGAATAAACACATAATAATAATAATAATATATTATATACATACATATAACGATTGAATACGATCGAAATTAATTAATTATTTAATTGATTAAATTGATAAAAATGAAAAGAAAACAAAAATAATGAGAATACAATCAAATTGTATATTAAATTTGATTTAAGTTATAATTTACGCATGTAGAAAAGTTTAAGGTCAACTTGCAATATAGCGCCCCATTTTTTTCTTTTTCATTATTTACATAAAAACGTGAACATACATATGTTTTTATAAAATCACACACAAGCTAAATACAGAATTAAAATAATGTTTTATTGAATTCTGTATTAATTTTAATCACACAATAAGAATACCGCCCAAACAAAGATCGACTTTTTATAAATGTAACGTTTTTAAGACGAATAACAATGATATGTGTACATGATTCTAACAATTTGATAAAAAGCATAAAAATAAAAACAAATGAAGCATAAATTTTTAATGTGAATTTAATATAGATAAATACAAAGCCACACATTTATTATAATATACATTTACATACTATGAAAATCATATAAAGTTGGTATCAAACAATTATAATATGAATGGATCAATATACTAAATTGTGTAAATGATCGAATTATACATACGAGTATATACAATATATACCTAATAAAATGATATAAACATTTAAATATTTTCGTACTGATAAGCAAATTGAATGTCTTTTAAATAAACTTTATGATAGATGTAATTATGTAATTAATTTCATGGAAAATAGAAAAATAGTGAAATATTTTCTACAGTGGGCATTATACATGGATTCTATTGTGTGAAGATAATATTATATACTAATGAATACAAAATTTGTAATGATTATTATATACATGATTTATATCTAGGGATTTGTATTTAATAAGAAATTTAAAAAAAAAAAAAGAAAAGAAAATGATAATCATTACGAATTATCGGATTTATAATTGTGTGAGCAAATATTAAGGGATTTAATTATCAACTTTGATATTGTACGAAATAGAAGGACACGGCTAACTAATCCAAAATGTGACAATATTATCTAACAAAAATTTTATGTTTGGCGATATTCACAGTTTGCATATTTTGCTAACGTTCCATTTATCTATGGGAACATGAATTATGTATATATGATTCACAATTTAATTTAATTTCTTTATTAATTATCGCATAATGTTTAATGGTTTTGAAAATCTTTTGAGTCTTATGATTAATTGAGTTTTAGCTTCCCTAAAATATTGTTAAATTTTTTTGATTTAATAATTTGTTTTGCACATTAACTAACGCGTAAATTCATTTATTTTCTCGTATTCAATTACATTGTTTTGTATATTTAAAATTTATGCTATTGACGAACACAACACATTTAATATCCAATTGATTTGTTTTAAATTCTTATAAGCTATTTGATTTTAAATCTGGTTAAGCTGGATAACAAATCGATGGGAATATCACAAGAAATAAAAGTTTTTGTGTTATGTAAATAATAATTTTCATAATTTTGGTGTAAACACATAATTTGAGTAATGAGTTCATTCAATGCCTGATACATGAAATCCCCAAGATAAAATAAAAATCAAGAATATGAATATTATAGATAGTTTTGCATCAACTAAAAATTTTGAATAGAAAAAAGAAATGAGATTTTTTTTTAATTAAAAATGAATATAATTAATTGCGAATAGTATTGATGAAATATCTTTGTATTTTTCTATAATATACAAATAGTGAAAATAAAAAGAATAAAGGAAACAATATTCATTACAAGTTTCACAGTTCAAAAGAAAATTTTTAAAACCAATGAATTAACGAAGATGTAGTTTAAATTGAAAAAAAAAAAAATAAATTAATTAGAACAATACGATTAAGAACAATGAAAACATTTAAACTGAGCAAGAAAAAACATAATGAATATTAATAATATAAAAGCACGATACGAATTTTGAATTTGTAAATATTCAAATTAAGTAATTGATATATTTTTCTACATGTGAATTCAACATATAGTAATGAAAAAGAAACACATACACCAGATGCTCCACATAAAATGTAATAAAGGCACTTGTAGTAGTTCTGATGAAACTGTGAACAAATGTAATGCCTCAAAATTATTTAAAGGTCGCTATACCATCTACACACATTTATATTTAATAATAAAATTTAAAAGAATATATATATTTCATTCAAAGTAAAAGTTATCACTATCTCTGGATTACCAATGAAAAATATGAATAACATTAGAAAAGAAACAATTTTTTTGATAAATTAATAATTAATTATATGAATATAATAATTGAAAGACTGCATTTATTAAAGAAAACATAATTTTGTCGCATATCAATTTATTTTGATTTTCTATTAATTGCTGACTATAATATTTGGATATTTATTTAATTGTAGTAAATCTTGTAGCTTTGTTCCCAAAACAAATTCAATATTTAACTTCGAAATTAATTTTTCATTGTAAATAAGTTGATTATAAAAATTCTATAACAAAAAAAAAAAATAACGAAATAGCTTTTCTGTTCAATGGTCCAACAGACAATCCAATAGCGACTGTAAGAATATAATTGTAGTATAAATATTTCATATATACGTGTAATGTAATATAAACAAAATTCTAGCAATGCTACACACACACAGAACTTTATATTGTTCAAAGATCATAATGTATTTAACTGATTTACACTTAGTCAGTTTTTGTAAAATATTTTGAACTATTATAAATGAGCCTAGTTTTTATAATTTCCAAGTAATTAGAGCATCGGTTCCGAATAAAATAAATCAGTTACGATTTAATGTAAGCAATCAGTCGATTTTACACCTGATAACACTTCTTTCTTTCTCTTTTTCTTTTTAATTAACATGGAAAATATGGTGGATTTAATTTTTTGTTAATCAATTGATGAAACAATGTTTAATGTATCTATTATTTAAGGCAATTAGATTTCTATAAATTTTACGTTTTATTTTTGAAACCAATTATATTGGTATAATAAATTAACAATTATATTTATAATAATTACAATAATTTAAGTTATAGTTTAGCATATAGCATTTTGTGGTAAATATCGCAATTTACTTTCTGTTTATCTTTTAATTTATATTCAGTTTCTTTTATTTTGAATCATGGGAAATTTGTGTATAAACAAAGCATAAACCATACATACATTTAAAACAAAAAATAATAATTAAATTCAAATTGTAATAATTTATTCTTGTTGATGTAATTATTATTAATTATATAATTTCGTTTAATATTTTAATTTGTTATCCATTTTTATTTTATGTTGTCGCGTTATTGGGTCCTCACTTGATTCATTCCGTTGGTATTAGTAATTTAGGTGTTGTCTTTTTCAGGTAATATGATCTTTTATTCTTTCAGCAACTATTTCCAGAAAGTAATTAGTATAATTTGATATTTTAGGACCGATATCGTGCTTATACACCAACAAGAATAGGAGGAATGATTCCATCATTTTTTAAATCAAACCAATCGAAATTTTTGAAACAAAATTTAGCTTGAATAACTGATTTATCGTTACTTTTCCTTTGAATTCAGGAGATAAGTATATGTGTACTACAGTGATGACTCTATTTGCATATGCAAAAGTACACCGATCGGAGATCCCCTGTCTTATAAACAAAATAAAAAGTTGGCATTCATTGATTACGACACTTAAAAAAATCTGTTTGTTTTCCAAAAGTTTCATTTTTAGCCGATGCCGCTTTAAATCATCCATTGAATGTGACATTTCGCCTAAATGCACACAATTCTTTGAATCCTTTTTTTACTTAACTTAATCGTAGATGGCGCTAAATAACTGAAAGTAGCTTTTCCCAAAAGGGCTCTTTTCGGATACCATGCGAGGATAGAGGAATGAAGAAGACAATTCCACATATTGAAGAATTTTTTATCATTTATTACACAAATAGTTTAATTTCTATTTAGTTCTTAATTGTACATTTACTTATCTTTTTACATAAATCAATTGTTAGCCATCGGTTTTCCATAAATCAACAAGTAAGATATAATCTTAAGAAAAATATAGCAAAAAATCATCTATCAATAATCATCCAGCGCTATTCCATAAGAGCAAATATCCAAATTATCGCTTCCCGTTCCATGTAACAATTATATGAATTAAATGAATTATGTTGTTCCTGATATAAAAATTTAAAATGAATAGAAATGTGTTTAGTCACTTGATATTAGTATTTCCAATGATAAATTAATAATAGGCGAATTGTGACACCATATGGAAGAACCGTTAGTTCATCGTTCATGGTATTAAAAATTGCACCACCAAATCCTCCTTGTGATCCACTTTTATTTGTTCCATTGCCGTATTGGCATTAATCACAAAATTTCTCATCTAAAATTTTTAAACAGTGTTAATTAAAAGGTATTCTTTCTAACCAGGTGACTCAACAAAACCGATTACATACCATACTGTAGTCCGACTTACTAATTGGTGGAAGTGATAATAATATCTCTGGATTCGGAACATCTCGTAAAAGGCAAGGAATTGATGGCGGTGATGTGTGCAATTGTTTATTTATCTTTGAATTGTACGATTTAACACGTTCTAAATATTCATTCTGCTCAACGACGTGCGACTCAAAAGCAACAGCATCAATTATATTCCTACAAATCAAAGTACAGGTCATTAGTGTACCATTCGTTTAATCATCACTGTCATTTAATAACATACGTTGCGGTATCCTGAACAATTCGTGTTAAAGCCGTTTGTTCATCCTTCTTTGGCACGGAGGTAGAATATTCATTCAAGTATTCATCGCTATTTGAATTTCGTATTAGAGGATAAATGGTGTCGGGATCAGCTAACAAATGGGACCGTTCATTTGGTTCGTAATCCTAAAATAGATTCAGATTAAAGATCATCAGCAATCAATTAGTAAATATTGACGGATTGCAATCAACCTGAGACGCATCTTCCGTAATGCAACAGCATGTCTTTGTTATGTACTCGAAAGCGGAACGCACATAGTTCATCGTAAAACAAATATTCGGATCTATTAAACACTTAAATTACTACAATCAAAGGAATTTATAAAACTACTCAAACTAACAAAACACTATCGCAAGACTAATTATTATAATCCACTATTAAAACTCCTGGACCACTTTCTGGATATTAATTTTGCAGCAGCCTCCTTCTGTTATCAACCAATAATATTATTATTAGTGGTTCGGCATATGAAATTCAGCTGTTATCAATAACACAGTAGTGCCAACTGTATGGTATCCAACTGTTTGTAAACAATAATTTTAAAAACCCCAAAATATTTTTTTATGAATTCGAATTCCGTGTAATATAATTAAATTGCAATTTTAATAAGCAACTAGTGTCTATTCAGTGTGGTGGAATAGTCGAGAAATAGTGTTACCAATTAGTGTTAGGCAAAATGATGGTGATAACTCTTCTGTAAGTATGCATTTTTTATCGTCATAAATTCCAAGTTTCTTACACAGGATTCATTTCCATAGTCTTTACGCGCTGGTGTTCCTTTTAACCACATCATTCATAGCTCTGTCCACAGTGCTGTGTCTCATCTCACAGTATGTAAGACTGAAGAAATCAAAGAGGCAGAAAATGACTGATGCTATTCATGTGGGCATTTTCCATCCTTACTGTAATGCCGGTGGAGGTGGTGAACGTGTCCTTTGGTGTGCAGTGAGAACCCTTCAAACTAAGTAATAAAATCATTATTCTCATGCAATTTCATAATTACAATTGAATTAAATTTTAGATACCCAAACGTTCTAATCACTATCTATACCGGTGATATGAATGCCACGTCTGAATCAATTCTAAAGAAAGCTAGAAATACGTTTAACATAATTCTGAATGACGACACAATTGATTTTGTATTTTTGGCAACTCGTGGTGCAGTTGAAGCTAAAAGATATCCAGTATTTACTCTACTAGGTCAAAGTTTAGGTTCAATGATCCTTGGGCTTGAAGCATTACTCTTTCACAATCCAGACGTATTAATCGATACAATGGGATACGCGTTCATCTATCCCATATTCAGATTCATTGGTGGCTGTAAAGTTGGCAGTTACACTCATTATCCAACCATAAGTACAGATATGTTACGACGTGTACAATCGAGAGTTTACGCGCATAACAACAAAAGTTACGTTGCACGAAATCCATTTTTGACATCCATTAAACTATTCTACTACAAAATATTTGCATTCCTGTATAAATGGGTGGGACGAAGCGCACATACCGTAATGGTGAACTCATCATGGACGGAGAATCACATATTACAGCTATGGAATATGCCATATAAAACACACCGTGTATATCCACCGTGTGAAGTGAGCCATTTAAAAAAATTGGTGCATAATGAAGATCCAAATGGGAAGATTGTAATTATGTCAGTGGGACAATTTCGTCCAGAAAAGGATCATCCTTTACAGTTACAAGCAATGTACGAATTGAGAACACTATTAAGAAATAATGAACAGCTGTGGAACAAAGTATATAAATTTCGATCAATTCTACCTGATTTTATATTAAATTATTTTCATTTTTAGTTAAAATTAGTTTTGGTTGGATCTTGCCGTGACGATGAAGATAAAGAACGAATGCAGAATATGAAGGACTTGGCTAAACATCTGTCGTTAGAAGATTATGTAGAGTTCCAGGTAAATGTCTCTTATCAAGAGTTACTACAACTATATCAAGCTGCTAAGATTGGAATACATACAATGTGGAATGAACACTTTGGAATTAGTGTGGTAGATTGTATGGCGGCAGGTCTCATAATGATTGCCCACCGTTCTGGGGGACCATTGATGGACATTATTGAAACTTCAGAGGGAAGTCAAACCGGCTATTTGGCTGTACATGCTGAAGATTATGCAAAATGTATTGCCCAAATATTATATAATACCAAAGAGACTAATCAAACGATTATCGATGCGGCAAGGTGAATATTCGTTTATAATTTAATCATTATTGATACTAAAATAGTGATCGATTTTAGGTCTTCAGTTGATCGTTTTTCGGAAAAAGAGTTTGAAAATACTTTTCATCGAGCGGTGAAGGTACTCTTTGAGTAAATCTACCTGTAATTTATATAGTTTTAGGATAATCAATAAAAGTTCGTTTTAATTGCACGTCACATATTATTTATTAATAATGGGAGAGTATTTAACATTATACCGTACGTTATCACCGTAATAACTAAACTCTTATGCTACCATTAGTTTTCCAAACGATAATTTACAATTATTATTGCATTCTTCAGTTTCGCATTTCTCCAATTCTATTAATTATATAATGATTATTTAATACTTCTTTTCTAATAGCTAATCATAACTACATACGTTGTATATACATGCAGTTAAAATATTCCAGTTCACATTCGCTGGTCAAGTTTCTGTATCCACAATATTCATGAAATCCACAGATCCAATTATCTTCCTTTTTACATCCCGTCAAACAATTTCCTTTAGATTGAGACTTCGGAATCCAGCATTCACTGTTAGTTTCTTTAACTTATTTAAAATAATAAGAACAGTTACTGTTTGATTGAAATTGTTATTCTATTACATAATTACCAGCACAGAAGATCGATAACCAGATAAAAATAAAGAAATATGAATTCATTGTTGGTCAGTTCACTATGTTCAACATCTATTAACGAATGCTTATTTAAAGGCTATTTGAAAATAGTTTGACTATGAATACTTCATAGATATCAATTCTAATCGAATTTTAATTTAAACTCATTACTGCATTATGCCGTAACAAAATATTAGTTCATTAGTTTACTTCCGTTTCAAATTGTCAGTTATTAGCCCAATTTTTTTTTCTTCCATCTCTGATTCAGCACATTAGGTACCAATACATATTTATGCTCATGTTATTCCCCGAATTTTTTAAAACAATGTTACATACATCAAGTGAACTCATAAAGATTAAAATGCCAGTACAGTGCATATAATCACAGGATATTAACTATTTGCTATTTCTATATTACTTGAATATACCTGAACTGATATTGAATACAACGTTATGAAAAACATAGAATTTAAACACATATGAAGTTGTATACATCTCTAATGCTTATGTTTTCGGTTAAGAAATCATCCTTTTCGTACCATAAAACGAATTTTACCGAAATGAAAGATTTAAATGCTCTTCGTACAAGAAATGAACAGTCTTAAACTGGAGACGCTCATTATTCTTTGCAAGTCCTTAAACACTGATGGCTCATCAGTCATTTGTTAATATTGTGTTTTGGTACAACAAGTGAATTTTTAATATTGTTTTCGTTCAATAGAGTCAGTGATCGCACATATGACTACCATTTATTATCAAATAACGGAATCATCAATGGAGCGTGAAAATTTGTTTAATAGATTACCACCTGAATTATTGGAGATTATTTTTAAATATTTAGATATACCAGATCTAAAATCAACAGCATTAGTATGTAAAAGATTCTATAAAATCTTAAACCAACGAGGATTCGCTAAATTGATGCCAGTTCTAATGAAATTCACAATGACGTCCAGCAGAAAATTTCCGGATATTCACTCACCAATTGTATTTCGACGTTACTTTCCTGTGTTCTCATTGAAAGCGAATGTGTTTGATGAACCCATGGAGAGTTTTTTCCACGCCATCGGACAAACAGTGAAGAGATTTTCACTTTACAATTGTTGTATATCGCCAGTTCATTTGAAATTAATCGTCAATTTGATGCCAAATTTAGAATACTTACTTTTATCACGGATCACTATAACCGCTACAGATTCAGCACAAGATATAGAAATCATGTCTAAATTTCCAAATCTTTTCTTCCACGATTATCATCCAAATTTGCAACATATAATTTATGAAGATGTTGAGTATAGGAGCCATGAGTACATTAAATATCCAGATAATGTGATAATGACAGTATACAAGTTCTGGAACCATGATGGAAATGTACAGGTGACGAGAATGTGTGATTTAAGGAATATTATTGATGGAAACGGTGTAGACAGATATTCCGAGTCATTGTAAAGTATTAAGGTTTATTAAATTTACGGCATCCGTAAAATTCAATAAAAATAATAACAATTAAATTTAGAGAAGATGTGTAATTTTTGTAAAAAAAAATCGTAAATAAAAGAAGATCTATAGATGGAACTGCATATTTGATTTCTCCATAATATTTCAGAGAATTTGTGTTCGTGAAATACATTTGCAAGGCAGAATTTTTTACTATTCCTAGATAACTAGTGTGTAAAATTCTCAGAAGTTGTAAATTGTCTTAAAGAAGCATTTGGTTACTACATCAATCCATGTATACTTATATTAACAATGCTATTATATACTAGTGTGAACTTCTACATGGGTCTACAGTGTCTACTCGGGTGTAAAGTCAACTGATTGATCTCTTCGAGCAATATGTTATGTTTGCTAATGTCTACAAACATAAAGTTAAACTATGTTACTATGTCATTCATAAATTAAAAAAAAAATCAAAATTATTTCATGTTCATTGTAAAATAGCATTTATTCGCTTTATATAAAGTAAAAATAATTCATGTTACATTGGTGTAGCAACCCCATAATGAGCTTGATGACAATTAAAATTACATTCTGCGGTTTTACATTTCTCCATTTCTATAAATAATTAACCGTCAATTATTTGATATTTTAAATTTGTTATTAAAATCTCATACGTTGCTCATACATGCAGTTATGAATATTTAATTCACATTCACTTGTAAAATTCTTATATCCACAGTATTCATGAACTGCACAGAACCAATCATATTCAGTAGCACATACCCTTGCACAATCGTCTTTATTTTTTTTAGCAGAAGTATAACATCCGTCATCGGTTCCCTTTACTGTGCTCAGATCCTTGTAAATTAAATTTATTTAAACAAATTCATTGATATATTCACCTGAATGGATGATAGTCAAACACAGTAATAACAGCACGTATTCCTTCATGGTTACAATAGAATTATGGAATTTATTTCATTTTATAGTACTCACTTTATTCATAAATTTAAATTTCTTCATATCATATTAAATCACTGTTTAATCGAATTTTAATTATTTAAATTCATTACAAAAAAAGCACATAATTACTTTTTGAATTAACTTTTATTCAGTAATTCCTTTTTTTTTATACAGAGGTTCATGAAAAATTATTTCAATCATCGTTCATCTCATATAATGGTAAGTCTTTACAGCCTAGTTTGCACTCAGGACTTTTGCATTCTTCCATAGCTGTAATAATATTTATTGTGATAAATTTAATAATCGAAAGAAGAATATTTTATTTGAAATTATACCGTGGAAATATTTGCAATTATGCCTCATAAGATCACAGTGGCTTCTGAATTTTAAATAACCCTTACAATGATTATGTGCACAAAATTCCTGTTCTTTATGCGATGTAAAATTTTCACACATTGGTGTACATTGAATATTCATAATCATATCTGGGGAACATGATTTTGGCGCTGCATGTGAATTATCTATCAATGACACTATAAATATAAAGTAATTATATGTAAATAAGTAAATATTATAGTTGCAAAATTGAAAGAAAAATATTTGATTACACAATGCGATTAATATAAGAATTCCACAATACGCTACTGCTTTTAACTTGACCATTATAGATTGTAACTTTCATTAGACTACACTTCATTGATTTGAATTTCAATAATTTATAGAAAATATTTTTTGAGTATTTCCAATTTTATTGATTCATTTCCTATTAATATTTATCTTCTTTCAACGTAATTAAAATTTTATTAATAATAAGTTATGTTAATTTTATTTTGATTGATTAAATTGAAACGTGAAGATTGACGTATACATCTTACCTGTAATTCCGTATTTTATAATTTCATTTCAGTAGCATTTAGAGGTTTTAGCTTCATATCCGAAATTTATGAAATCAATTTGTCCATACTATAAAGTGCTAGACGACTATTAAAAGTACTTTTAAGAAGTACAACTTATTAAAAGTATCACATCCCTTTGATTAATATTGTTAATTATAATTAATAAATTGTTTCATACTATTCGGGGCATTTATTAAAATTTTATTATTAATTTTAGATTTTAAATGAGTTGAATAAGTAAGCAAGAAATAATAATTCATACAGTATTGACAAACAAACGGCATTAAGAATATATTTTCGAAAAAAAAAACTTATTGGGATAATATGGAAAGCAATTGGATAGTAGTTCAATATTTGTTCAATGTCTCAAAGTAGTCAGTTTTACTCGCATATTTTTGTTTGAATAAATTGGTTAAATAAAATTCAAATAATAGGAAACGTGTGAATATATTTTGCACCTGTTTAATTGATAAATGATATAAGAAAAGTCATTTAAAATGAACCAGGAACCAATTAACAGTTGATCAATTAATTACTTTATTGGACAATTTAACACCTAAACAAGTTTTAATGATATAAATTCTGAACAAAATCATGATAATCTCATAATTTGAAATTGAAATACAAACTGAAAACTTCAAAATCATACAACATGAAGAGTTTTATTGCTATCCTCTTGGTTGCTATCTGCAGTAAGTATCCGATCAATTATTAAAAATATTCATAATATGATAGTCTAATTTAATTAATCCTATTACAGTGATTGGCTTTTCAAGTCAAGCTGCAAAAGATTGTGAAAGAAGAAAGTGTCAACCAGAAAATATTTTGGGATCTAATGGCTGTAGATGTAAAGTATTCCGTGATAGGTGCGAACTTGAAGCCTACAATATGGTATTCGCTCCTGGTAATTTACAAAACAATTTTTTTAAATTTTAGTGTTGATTAATACTAATTAGTAATTAATTTATTTATTAGAGTATCACGAGGTTGATCCAAGAGAATGCTACGATTGTCTGGTTGATGAGGAATGGATTTATAATGTAAATGATGAGGAATGTCCACGTAAGCCCAGAGAATGCAAGGACGAAATTGCTCAATGCCAAGAAAGAGTTCGTGAAACATGTGGAGACTTGGGTTATGCACCAGTACCAGCTTATAGCAAAGAATGTGGTTGCCGTATCTTCAGTTCTTATTGCCACTTACAATTATTCAACTGCTTGTACTATGCTCCAGGTAACCTAAACGATTACAATTATTAATTAGTAATTATATTTATTATATTTTAATTCATTTGTAGAATTCGTTGTTGCCACAAACACCACCAAGTGTGACGATTGCATCTATGGTTTCCTATATTCCATTAAAGATATTGCTGTCTAATATTATGATATTTAATTACAAATCTTTCATTATATTTTGTTCTGAATTTAACAAATAAATAACATTGAATAATGTGCACATAAAAATCAATAATTTTTATTTAAAATTTAACAATTACTTTTTCGATCTATTTAGAATTAAAGTTTTCTGTTAATTTTTATTGATAGTATGTATCTAGTAGACGTGAAAAATCAAATCAAAATTAATGAAATTCAATAATATTCAAATAAATTGATGTCAATCTACATTTTGAGTGATCTGATGTCAATATACAGTAATGACAAGAGGTGATCGTTTCCGATAAAAAATTATCTTCAACCAGTTGTAATAAAAATGGAGAGCAAGAGAGAGTATAAGAAAGAATTGAGATTATTAGCATCCAATGTATTAATCCAGCAAACGATGTAAAGCTAGTTATTTTGGAATTAATGTACATTCTAAAGAATATGAAGTACTTAAAAAGTTGATGATGATGGCAAACAACATTTTAGCAGAGAAAATTAAATTATTGTATACTCAACTGGTGATTATTATTCTTAAACATACCAATTGTGTCAATTATTCTTAAAACTTTCCATTGATTCAAGGTTGCTTATTACTGTTAATAATATTTGCTCAACATTTATAAGAAATGATTTTTTTTTTAAATCGAATGTACACACAGATGAGTTGTTTTCTATTTGCGCTACTATGTTTTCGGTTAAATATTTAGTGAGTTAGTAAAATTTACTGTCTACTGGGAAACGTGCCAATTTAATATACACCTGTGCAATAAGGAACTTTTATTATCATCTGTTCAATTAGTCAAATTATCGTTTTGTATAAGCCAGCAATGAAATAAATTGAACAGAAATTGATACATTGATCATAGTAAGAAAAAGTAATTGAAACGGAAACATTATAATTATTCACAATGAAAAGTTTTCCAGTTATTCTATTAATTG
Source organism: Coboldia fuscipes (assembly GCA_001014335.1). Taxonomy (NCBI): domain Eukaryota; kingdom Metazoa; phylum Arthropoda; class Insecta; order Diptera; family Scatopsidae; genus Coboldia; species Coboldia fuscipes. Next base: position 45,568 of record JXOR01001389.1, read on the forward strand.
GCATCTGCTGTAAGCTTATTACTATATAAATTGAAAATTAAATTGAAATATTAAATTTTAGTAATTATCAATTTGAGTCATGTTGCAACAAGACGATGCCCAGAAACAAGAAAGTGTGATAAAAATCCAATAATTGCATCTAACGGTTGTCGTTGTAAAGTATTCCGTGATGATTGTGAACTTAAAGCGGCCGAGATTATTTATGATCCACGTAATTTTAATTTATATTCTTCATCAATTGATTAATAGTAATTTATGATAATCAACTAAATTCATAGCATATTCACCTGTTGATCCGAGAGAGTGCTATGATTGTTTTGTTGATATTGAATGGATTAAGAATGACAAAGATTGTCCTCGTAAACGCAGAGAAAGTGATGAGGAGATTCAAAAATGTATTGCTGAGGTAGAGAAAAACTGTCAAGATAATAAGGAACCAATACCGGTATACAGTCGAGAATGTGGTTGTAAAATTTTCGAATCTGAATGTCTTCTTAAACGATTTAACTGTGAATTCTATTCACCTGGTAAGACAATTCTAACAAAATTTATGAACTTTCTAACAAACATATCGAATATTTTTGTCTTACAGAATTCGTTTATGCTAATGGTACAACCAAGTGTGATGATTGCATTTATGCTTTCTTTTTCTCTGAAATCCGTTACTAACGAAGTACATTATAAATATTAATGTATTGAATCCAAAAAAAAAATAAATCATTCTTAAATATCAGCATCAAACAACTTTGTGTTTTTTCTTTCATACAAATTTCATGATATGCGAAAATATTCTATGTACAATATGGTTTCCGAACACCTTATCGGTTGAGAGTCCTCAGTCCTCGTCAAACGAAGTGTTATTTTGACCAAAAGCGATAAGAATCCTCGTCAAACGATATTGAAAACGACGCTTGTATCATTGCATTCCAGAACGAACAGTTCCATAGTACTTAGTTAATTCAGTTTGTGTATACAAAAGTGCAACAATTTGATAATAAATTTGTGAGAAAATTAAAACCAAAAATGCCAAGCTGTAGTAAAGTTGTGGATCATACAAACAAGAATGCACCTTATTTTCATCAATTACCAATTGAAATATTAGAATCAATATTTGATTTAATTGAACCAGAAGATCTACCAGCTTGCGCCCAAGTTTGCAAACGATGGAACTATGTGTTAAACCAATCAAAATATGCAGAAAAGATGCCGGTAACATTGAAATATAGGAGAACATCAAACCGTCGTTTCCCAGGATTATACGATTATATTCCAATGAGATTGTATTTTCCATACTTAACAATCGATACGCATCAAATGGATGATACAATGGCTAATTTCTTTGACATTATTGGGACAACCGTTAAGGAATTCATATTTACAAACGCACTTATCAGTCCAACGAATTTAAAAACAGTTATTGATAAGATGCCAAATTTGCATACACTTATGTTGAAGGCAGTCTATATTAGTGCAGTAGATACACCAGACGACAATGTGGTGATGAAAAAATTTCCAAAAATATTCGATCGCTTCAGTCATCCATTATTAGATACCGTTATTTTGCAAGGTGTAAGGACACGAGAGAAAAAAATAAAGAAAACACCAGACGGATACATGTTGACTGTCTACAAATATCAGCAATATGATGGTACGATGACTGTACCATTTTTGAAAAAAACTCTTCCATTTTTTACTACTCAATACAAAAATAGATAAGTTGTCTTTTAAATTGTCTTAATTATATGTTGATGCTAATCATTTAATTGTTTTAAATAAAAATATTAGAAGCCTAAGAAGCCAAATTATTTATTTTCACAGAATTAGTTAACGATATTTATTTCAGGTCTTGATAATTATCGCATATCAACATGCATTAATTGATCATCATTGCTTTTTTCGCCATAACAGATACATAATATGATTAATTTGAATGGTTCCGAATAAATTTCAAATGTCTGCAATAGCACCTCGTTCATTACTGAGAATAATTGAAATAAATAGTAATAATATTTATAAATTATCTTTAAAGCAAAAAGGGTTACAATAACTAATTTAATTTTGATTCGAAATTAATTGAACAGGTAATTAGTATTACATTGTGGAAAAAAAATCATTCAATTAGCATCTTCGCACTGTGCAACATTCATAATCATTATCAGGTACATAAAAATATTTAGCTGGTGCCCAAAAACCAGCATCACAATCTAATTGTGGCACCGCATAAACAGTGATGATATGTTTGAACCTTGGGTTCACATTTGGTATGATGATTTGATCTCGTAATGGTGTATGAATTCGGCATTTTTCACAACCATCTACTGATACTTGAAAGCCAGCAATTCCAACGAAAGAATGAATTCTCCATCGGACAAACATTGCATTCTCAGCAGTCGGATGGCATGACTCTATTTCAACAGGACCAGGACATTGTCGATCAACACAAAATGTCTCGTATCTTGGTGGACAGCAAGGAATACAACAATCACAAGGTGATCTTTTTCCGCAACATCGACAAGGTGGAACAGGCGGACATCGCTACAATAGAATACCAAAAAATTAAAGACTTGTAACATGTAGATATTTCAATTTACCCTTGGTGGTTCTAATAGAGTTTTATGTAAAGCCGATCTGTTAAAATTCGGACAATCATTGTCTAACACATTAATGTTGGCTACCATTTCCATTAAATCATTTATTTCACCCTCGTTAATGTGAAGTTTCAAAGTCTTTGACATTGCATTAATTAGCATGTCCTTCTTTTTGCATTGCAACTTTAAGAAACTTGCCATTTTCGATGGATCGTCTAGCGGATTGGAATTATAATCCTTGAATGATACATTTCTTTTATCCTCAGAGTCGTCTTCCGCAGCTGAATGGTATGCTTCTTCACAATCCTGTTTCTTACACTTTTTGGCACGTCGATTCATTACTTCTTTCAACTCTTTAACCGTTTTTGTCAATTTCTCTATTTGAACAAGCTACAAATCAAAGTTATTAGATGATTTTGCACTAATTTAATGGAAACTTACTGGATTCTCTCTGCCAGCAAATACTGGACAAAACGGTTCACCATCAAGTCGGCATGGTGCTTGTTCCCGTGGAGGGCATATGCTCTGTGGTGGAGGACAAGGTGGTGGACAAGGTGGTGGTCCGCAAACACAAATGTTTTTTGGACACTTCATTGGCTTTGGACATTCACTCCACGGACAGACAGGACACTTACATCTCGTACAAATACAATATTTTTTTCTTCGATTCGCCATTCTAGCATCTTCTCTAAACGGACAATCATAAGCGCCACAATTAAATGGACACTTGATATCGTCTGGACATTCTCCATCACTGCTCTCAGCACACTCGTAATAGTCACTGGATACACATTCTGAATCATCCGATGAACAAATTGTTGATTCACACACCGATGATACACATTCATCAGAAAAATCACAAGAACTTTGTTTTGGATTACAAAGGCACACAGTATCCCGACTCTCTGGTCTCGGACATATACAAATTGAATCAGAGCTACCTTCACAAATGCATGGAATTGTTTCTTCTGTAACACAAGAATCCGTGACTGAAATATTTCCAACACATACCTCACATATGCATCTATTGGGTGGACAGGTGCACACAGTTCTGTAAGTTTCACACGGTTTATGGCAGTCACAAATTGTTGGATCACATGATGGATCACATTCGGGTATTGGTGGTTCCTCTTTCTTCAATTGAACAATTTTAATTATTTGCAAATTGTTTTTGTACATCACCTTTCGTTCACTACAAGTTGGTGACCGTACTGAAATTCTCATAGTATCTCTTGGTGATTCAATATTGGCAGTAACATTGCATCCAGGATCTACACTCATTCTTATCTGATGTTGAGCATCTGGATTACCATAATAACGGCATAGTCCACCTGGTTCTTGTTCCTGGGAGCAAGATGTACACGTACATGGCTTTGGAACGGGAATATTGGGACATGGTACCGTTCCAACTTGCGACATACCATTCACTGATTTCTCATTACAACGACAGATGAGTTTAAGGGCTGATGCATTCACCTGAGAACAAGACAATCTATCATCGATATTTTGACCACAACGACAAAATAATTGCTGTTCAGTTGGCAATATATATTCAGAGTCTCCACACTTAGGACATGCATTCATACATTGGACTTTTTTGCATGGGGTAAGACTTTCATCAGTTTGGCACATTTTCGCACTATCGTTACAATGACATGATCCAGTACCTTTTGTGCCCTTTACACAATGACAGAATAGTTTTCGTTCTGTGGTGTCTGGCGATCCTGTTGGTAAAACATATTCTGAATCTCCCGACTTCGGTGAGGCATTCGCACATTCGATTCTCTTACATGTTGTTCCGAATTGGATAGGTGGATTTATTGCAAATTCTTCCAATTGTGGAAAGACACCACTCTGAAACTCCAAATCACTTTTGTATTCCTCTTCATCGTCGTCATCATCATCATCATTTACGTCTAAATCAATGACTACTTCTTTTTGACTACTTGATTTTCTTTTTTTTACCTTTTCCTCATCATCGTCGTCATTTTCGGATGATGCTTCTTCTTCAAGAACATCATCATCTCCATCATCTGCAGTTGCATCTGCATCGATTTCCACAATTTGTACATCATTATCATCTTCTGTATCATCCTCGGGTGTATCGTCAGCATACAGTCGGCTCATACATGTGTCCAAAGATCCTGATATTGATTTGGTCGTTTGGGTTTCAGCGAATGTTACACTCGCTTTTCGATGATGCGACACATTTGAACGCATCGTACCATGTGCACAAGATGAACTGCCATAGCTTGTGTTTAAAGAACTCGTACAAACACTCTTCTTAGGGCAAATACTTCTACGACTCATTTTCCACAATTATTTCTTGATTTTTACACAAAAAATTTATGAAAAATTTCACATAAAAAATTTACTAAAAATTTACAATTTATTTTATCATAAGGAAAATATTTGGCAACGATTACTTGTTACTTTGATGGGAAGTTCATAATCACATCACATTTCAATTCAAAACATTCCATCACAATTAATCGTTGTTTTTCTTTAAATTACAAAGGTAAGATAAATGAATTTATTCATATGTAGCTGTTATCTGATTTCATATTAAATGAATCTTTCCAATAGTTTAAAAAAATTTTAGTCAATAATGCCAGGAAATAATGACGATAATCCCAATTTACCAGAAGATGCCGATGAGTCAGTAGAAATTAATATTTATGTGGGAAGTGGTAAACAGTCAGGCGCACCAATGGTGCCGACCTCTAGTCTTGCTGGCAGTCCAAGAAGACAACGATCCGGAGCCGTTTCTGGACCCTGTATAACAGTGGTTCATCATTATCAAGATGGATTTCTTGGATTAATCATTGGTCACGTCATTGCAAGGATCTTATCAGAATTATCCACCACAAATTTATCCTTTTTTATATTCATCTTGGGTTTGGTCTTCATTGGCATTGACTACTTATCCGAAGAATGTCCTCTACGAATCAAATATAATGAATACCAAAATTACATGTTTAAACATAAAGAACTCTATAGAGGATTTTTGGCTGGTTTCTTACTTTCTGAATAGACATGATGACACACTATAGAGGGCATTGAGTTTCTTATCTAATTTATAAATTCAAATACCAAATAAAAATTTTCTCGACGATAAATAATGATAAATTAATTGTAAAAATTCCTGTGTATTTGTGAATGGAATTTGGAAACAGAAAAAAAAAATTTTAAATTTCATAATATAGAATTTAACAAAACCGAAGTAATTGTACAAAATTATTTATCGAAATTTGCTTAAAGATCTTAATTTTTAGGGGTAATAACGAAACTTGATCCATAATAGATAAGCCAGTAAATCACATGAAATAATATGCCCTTTGAAGTGGATAAGGATACCATAATCGGATGTTTAGTTGGTTTACTGATTGGAGTGGTGACCTATTGCCGTATTAAGGCTGTATTTCGACTTGGCTTGGGTATTGCGATGCTCTATTTTACATTCTTTGATGATAACTTAAGTATTCAAGAAGCATACGCAAAATTGGAGGATCGTGTTATACGCAGCCGTAAATTGATCAATTGTTTTATTGGCGGTTATTTGATTGGCCACGGACTAAGAGTTCATAAAGTACCTGGGATTGATACTGTGTTGCATGCAGTCAAATTAAAATAAGAAAAATGCCGTTATATGAGTATATTGACATCCAACCGTCGGTGATAAATGGATTTTGTGGATTAATGATCGGTGGAATTATAGCCGTTCTTGTAACATTGCTTCCATTTCTCCATCATCCGATCATTCTTTATTTGATCGGTATCATCTTTATCCTAATTGAAATATCAAGTGAAGACTCTAGGATCAAACAAGTGCTCAACGATCTAAATGAACGATTCGATATTCAACCGAATTTCTATCGTGGATTCATTGCCGCCTACTTAATCATGTCAACGAACTTTTGGCAAAAGTATTTCAGTAATTGCATCAACAAAAGCGAATGTGATCACTTCAAATTTTAATGGATATCAGAGAATTTCAACAAATTTATTCATTTTGATTGTCCCCCTTTTTTCAATTTATTTTTTAATAACCGATTTGATTGGATTTAGAATTAGAATTAGAAATTCTTGGAAATTTTCATTTAAATTGGCAAATAAAATCTATTAGTTCTATTCAATTAAGAATTATTGTTTCATTTGATATCAAAAATGGGTGATGATATTGAAAGTAAACTACCGGATAATGGTGCGCTAATTGGAGCTGTGCTGGGAACGGTTCTTGGTTACTTCAGTGATGAATTGAAAATAGACGGTAACATCTATTTTGGTCTTGGAGTCGTGGTGACCGTATTCACATTTGTACATGACAGTATCGGATTGCAAGAATTTTATACAGATTGTGAGAATTTTGTTTTTCCACAAAAACCGTTTGTCATATCAACGATTGGAGGAATATTTGTGGGGAAAGGATTAAAAAAGGAGCTGTGAATCCAGTGATTCACTTCCGATTTCGGATATCATTTACATTTACTATCAAGTAGTCTTTTTTTTTTATTCTAAACAATTGTGTAATTTAATTTGTGAGATGTATCAGTTGTCATGTATTTTTTTATGATATTTTTATAAAAAAAATCATTCTAATTAATAAATTTCTTGGTGAAAGATATTGTCTATTTTGTTACGAATTTTAAATTGAACAAGACTTGTTCAATATGAGTGCGAGTCACGGTGCTATTGGTGTTCTTTGTGGCTTTGGAATAGGATATGCACTTACAAATGAGGAGGTTTTAAATGAATCTTTAGTACAATTTGGAATCGGCGGAGTACTGATTGGAACCCAATTCTTTGCCAATGTAGAATTCTTCAAAGACATTGATGCTTTGTATGATAAACTAGAGCAGATTGGCTATCGCGGTATGCTTGGGGGATTCCTGTTGGCTATCAGCAATTTCCTGACCGGAGGAGGTGGCGGAGGCGATTAAGTTTTATGCAATTCTGTGAAATTTTTAAATCAACCTTATTGATGACTTATATTTGTTAAAATTTATTTTATTTGAATCCAATGTCAACGATATTAATAAAAATTCACGGTTAAATTTGGGTATTCACATGTAAGTTGAATATCACGATTTTAATTGATCGAATTTATCTTAGTCACTTGTAAAAGATTATCAGATTAATTCGTTTTTAAATGATACAAACCGATCTAATTAAAGTGAATGAGAGAAGTATATTACACTTTGGATAGCAAATAAGACTTGGGAAATCATTGGAGACATTAATCGCATCTTTATGTGGACAATTAGCATTTAAGTTTAAACATAACAACAAGTGGTATTTAAACAAAACATGAAATTCGGTAAATTTGGACCAATTAAATGCATCACTTGTTACCACACAAAAGATTAAGTCGTTCGTACCAATGACCTTTAGTTGCAGATTCAAAATTATTTAACATTACATAATGAATTATGTATGATTAACTAGTTTCCATCGTTCCACTTTCTTTAAAATTTAAATTCATCAAATAATTATGACGACTTGGTAATTCAGGAAGTCAGTTCAACAAAGTTTTAGTTTACCAAAATTTCTTCAGTGTTACCATGTACTTTACAAGGAATATTTGAGAATTTTAAAAGCATCACAATAAAACCAAATCGACATGTACAGAGCAGTTTATGAGGTGGTCCATTGAATGTCAATACTTGAGGTGGGAGCTAGGTACCCAATATCAGGAGAGTATAAATAATTTCAGACCGCTGTTTAAAAATCAGTATCACTAGTCAACTTGCAATTACAAGAGTTTCCAAAACAAATCATCATGAACAAGGTAAAGAAAGAATATCAATCAACAATGTCACGATTTCTAAATGTATTTTCAACTATTACAGATCATTTTCGTTTGTGTCGTCGTATGCATTAGCCAAGCTTTGGCTGGAGGAATTATTGCTCCAACATATACTACTCAGGATCAAAATATCTATCGATCATTTGGAAACTTAGCCCAAGTTTCAACGCATTCGAAAACTATTGATACTCCATTCTCTTCAGTCAGCAAGTCTGATGTTCGTATTAGTAATCCAGGTCTGCTTACCTCTTATGCAGGACCAGCTTTAGCTCATACTTATGCTGCTCCAGCCATTACTCATTCAGCATACCCAGCTCCAGCATTCGCACATGCCACTTACGCTGCTGCAGCTCCAGCATTCGCTCATACCACCTACACTGCTCCAGCTCCAGTTGTAGCTCATGCAGCCCCAGCTTTAGCTCACACTTATGCCGGTCCAGCTTTCGGTCACTCATACGCTACACCTGCCGTTGCTCACACATATGCTGCGCCAGCCGCAGTCACTAAGGTAGCTGCTGCTCCAGCCGGAAGTCTCATCGGTGTTGCATATTCTGCTGCTCCAGCCGTTGCCCATATGAGCTACTCCAACGGTTTGGGAGTCAGTTATTCCTGGTAATCGATCACCAACTTTTGTACCTTAACCAATATCAGTTACCTTCGACGTTTTATATTCTCTTATCATTTAATTATTTTGTTGATCTATTCTTAAATGTTTGTTGTATCTCTATTGCAAAATAAAATTTACTATAAGTATTTTCTTTAAATTTCAAGCGAATAATTAAGACAGTGTTTTATTATAATTATCTTTTCAATTAATTTATTTAACTTTATTAAAAATTCTTTCCATTCTTCTGATGTTTTTAGCAATTATATATCTATAATATTCATGTGACTTCTTGTTTTTATATTAATAATTCATGTTTTTTGTTCCTTGCAGACTTCTATTTCATTAGAATTATTTACAAATAAATAATCTAATAATCCTATTTACTAAAACTTGTAAAAAGAAATACTTCAATTTATTTACCAGATTTATATTTTTGTTTTAATTTAAATTTAAATTTTTTATTTCAATGATGGTAGACCACGTATCATCACACTTAACAAAATTTCATTATTCATTTCTTACAGTTGGTTAAATTAATTTCATTTCAATTGATATTTTATCTTGTTTGCTTGTCGATAACAAAAGTGTGAAACGATCATTTCATTAAATATAATTATTTATATGCGTAGAGACATACATTTAATAAGATTTCATTCTCTTTTATGATTACTTCATTTTTTTTGTAATGCAATTGTTATGGATGCGGATAGTTTCAGAGATAATCAAATGTTATCATACATCTGATCATCTATGAATTCGAATATGATACATGTACCTTCTGACATTGGATGCGTTTTAGTTTTATGGATTTTTATGTGCTCTCACTGTGAATACGGATTACCATTAATATTATATTCCAACACATGATTATTCACTGGTGTTCTGTTTTAACTTTGGTTCTATTTCAATATCATTTATAATTTTAATATTATTATTTTTTTTTTCTTCTATATTCGAGCTTTTTGTAAGGCATATTCGGGATACATTTATCAATCAAATTCGAATAATCTAATGCAGATTTATTATAAAATCGCTAAATGTTTACCCAAACGAGCAGCATACAAAATAGCACCTGACTCATGAATTTCATTTTCTTAAAAAAAAAGAACAAATTATTTATTCATTTAAATACATTACGTTATAATTATTATTATTACCATAAAACTTGTGCTGGTTTTTATTTTCACAGAGTGCAGAATAATTCATTTTTATTCACATTCATAATGACATTAAATGTAATTTGGTTGTAATGCGTTGTGTTTTAATTTGTAATTAACGAGTTTGTTGAGTCGATTATTATTTAAATTTTTCCATCATTTCATTTTGATAAAAAAAAATATTACTTCTTGATATAGTAATCTGTACTTGTATATAACACCATGTTCTTCAAACGAATATTCAACGATTGATTTTACAATAATACGAACTTTAGTGACTGTGTGTTATCTCCGTAATGTCTGCATCAAATTTCCATAAATTTGTCAATTAGCTCATCATACTAAAATTATTTAATAGTATTATGTTATCTTGTTTGCTGGAAAATGTATCCAAAGACTGCAGCTTATAATAAATTCAATTTACGATATTTAAATTGCTATCGGACTCGTTGAACTTCGTTTTCTTAGATACAGAAATTATTCTCATTATTTGCTTCTTTTTATAATACAATTATTGTTTTTTTTTGTGAAATATACGATTTTGTTCAATGGAATCATTCTCTGTATATTTCTAATCTGGATATTAAAAATTTCATTATATATATTGTTGCCATATAATATTCCTTTTACAATGAGATAAACACATTAATTTATGATATTTTAGAACATTTTCATTGTTATGTATGTTGTTTTCTATAAAAAAAAAACATAAAATACTCATGATCCTATTTTAGTAGATGTAAAAGACGAATAGATTTTCATATTTTCTTTTTAATTAACTGTCTCGCAATGAATTCAATTTAATTCGCTTATTAAGTGATTCTGGTTCTGTAAAAATAATAGAAAATATTTTTGTTGGTTCAGTTCAACTCGTGCATATTAAATCGGATATTATCCACTATCCACTATATAAACACTTTTAAAACATTGCCTATTTCATTATTTCATGTTCATCATTATTATTATTATTAAATTTTACAAGATACATTACAGTTTTGATATTCCCTTTTTTGTGTTGATATAAAGGACAAACATTGAGTCCTTTATTTAATAATAATTTATGTTAAAAAATCAAAAAAAAAATCATTTAATTAATCACTATGCAAAATATTTATTATTATGATTTATAATATGTTTCAGCATCATAGTTCATCTGTATATCAGATCCATATTCAATGCCATTTAAGGATACTTTTTTTCTTAAAATAAAAAAAAAGAATTTTGAGTGTCTAGTTTAGTATTTTCTTTTCATCGCATTATTAAGTATTTCCTTCAGCTTTAAGTAAATCAAAAAAAAAAAAATCAATTAACTGATAAAAGGTAGAAGGACATCTCAATTGTTAATAAGTGTATGTCTGTGTATATCAACTATTCTCACATCTCTCTCGTTCAATATCTCATTTGTACAAATTACATGACAAATATTGAAACATTTTCTCATATTTATTTTACGTTACTTAAGTGTTACTCTTTTTTTATTATATTTTAACCAAAAAATTATTAAATTTCTGTGTTTTTTTTTTTAACTTTCACGCGCTCATTACACTGTACTCTTTCGTTCACCCTTAATAACTATTATCCTTTGACTATTTACAAATTTCAATATATATTATTTATATACGATATAGAATATAATGTTCTTGTTGTATATCAAATTAATACTAATACAATGATGTAATTACTATTTATAATATTTATATCAACTTCTGTTTATTCATGTTTTGCGCTCTTCTTTCCCGTCATATATTACCCCATCATTATATGGTATGTCTATCCATTCTCATTTCATATGTAGTTAAATAATCAAATTAACCCATCATTTATCATTTAATTTTAAATTGGTTAATTTCTTAATAGTAATAAGAGATCTTCTCTCTGGTTAATTATTTAAATTTAGGAGGAAGTGTTTTCTGCTTTTTTTTTCTCAATTTTTTTAATATTTTAAAATCGTTTTTCATATATTTTAAAGTACAGATTGGTATTTGATACTTTATACGGTTGTATTTATATTTAATATGTATAGTAGATTAATGTTATAGGTAGAAAGGTTTATATCATTTCAATATCTAATTAAATTCCCTATTATCAAATCTCTATGTTCTTAATCTGAGAGTATAGTAAATCCTCTCGATTAAACTATTTTTTCTTTTTCCTCATTTTGTTGATAATATTTATGTGTCTTCTATTTTTAAACATTTTATATTGCTTCTGTGTTTTAAAACTTCAGCAATTTTAAGATGGAATTTTATAGTAAAAACAGGACTGGAATACTTCATGTCATTCTTAATTTATGACTATTACAGAACAAATTACAAAACATGAATCCAACACCCTTAGATCATGTAGCATTAAACCGCATCTCCGTCACATTAATCCAAATACAAATTATGGAGATATTTAAGAACACATTTACATATAATCGAGAGAATATCTCCGAACAATCTATTGAATTAAGTAAGTATTTCTAATGGTGGATTCATAATTCTCCGTTACATTTGTCACTGCGATACCGCAGGACTTTTCTTCTCTGAATCTTGACTGGACGGTGTATTGACTTGTGGCCCGGGACCAACAACACCTGGCCGATCTACATTCCATGAATTTGGTCCGGTCATCGGTGAATCACCGTGCCCAAAACCGCCATGATTGTCATGGTCTAATGAATTAGCGGCATCATATTGCGTATTTTCTAATCGGGTAATTAATCGTTCATCCTCATCACCAAATTCACCACCCATCAATGATGGTTCACCCACAACCATCACATCCTAAAATTACATTGATAAGATCATAAATAAGACGACCAGTTCTAATTGATAATAAATTTGTATTCAGATTTGATATGCATGTAAAAATGAGACTGCTACCTGAGAGGTTAAAGAATACGTTGCTGGTCCTGGTGAACGTTTCTTATTAGGTAAAGGTTGCACATTATTAGCAGCACCACCTGATGCTGATCCCTTTCGTTTTCTTCGTTTATTTGTTGGTCTTTGATTATCTAAAATCGATAATTGATATTCATTAAATTTCATCAGTTCTTTCGCATTTAAATTTTATTAAAAATGATTCTAAGAATTTGTCTAAATAATTCTGTTTGCTTTCATTTGCTTTGTACAGACTGAACTGTTACTTTTTTATTCAAATTTTTAAATAGAAATAAGCTCTTATGCGAACTCAAAATCTACCTCTCTTACCGGGCGGACCGATCATTTGTTGCCATTTTTGGAATAATGTTGTTTTCAAACAATCCCGTGGACTAAGTGCATATGCCTTATGCCTTGACATTAATGCTTGCATTGGCTCTAAGATAACGCATAACTAAAACAAAAATTAAAAGACAAATACCATAATTAATATGACATTTAAGATTAGATAACAATGTTAATTAGGGAAATGTATTATTCTATCAACTTAGTGTAGAACAATAATATACATATTATTTTGTAATTATTTCATATTCCGTTTATGATTTAGCCAAGAAATTATACATATTTCTATCAACTACAATTAAATAATATCACCACTCACGCGTAGATAATTTAATGTTGAGTTCGTGATGCCCTGCCGCGTTATATTTTTTGATAGCTGATCTAACAAAGCTGGATCTGGTTGTGTATGTATACTTAAAACTGAACGTGGTATTAATTCACGATGCGTTCGCACAGCCATTTGCCAGGATTTGATCCTCATATAATCATCATACATAAATTCCAATAATAGGCGACCTTCAGTACACACCTGAAATATAATTTAAACAAAACCATACGTAGATTAGACAAAATCCATGCATAAAACCAGCTTTTATACAAAAAACATAGAACAATCTATTTATTTATACATTTTTAAAATTATTTATTTATATTTTAAACTTCTAATTGAATTCCATTGTACCAACCTTAGTGAACATATTTTTTCCATGATGCGTAATCATTGTGCATTGTTCACAATCAAGCGTTATTGACGTATTATTAAATGATTCTTTCGTATGTTTCAGGTGAAAATATAATTCTGTAACACCACCATCAAAAATCGTTCTAAAATATCTTGGTATTAATGTACGTCCTAAAGCTGCAATTTTAAATAAATAAAAAATATTAATTAATACTGTAATCAATTTCAAATCCAATATCAAAGTGAAATTTTGTTGCTGTTATTCATAAATCGAGAGTGATCGTTATGAAAAGTACTGCTGCTAAAAAATTATGCTCAAATTTACGGTAAATGAATAGTTTTAATCTCATCGAATTTATGTTAAGTTCAGATAACTGTTTCAACTGTTCGGTAACGTTCATCCACTTATACATATTGAATTAATATTCAAGTTAATTTTAAATATTAACTCACTCAAGATCCAGTACACTGAACAGAATAACAAAACAATGTCAACTCTAAAACTGAACTTATATAATTGTATCATCACGAGTAATTTCACTCGTAAACTTATTATAATAAACTTTATGAATAACATATACTATGTAGATCACTTACTATATCTTTTTGGCCCATCTTCTAAGCAAAATGATATTGTTAATGTAGCATCATCCTCAAAAAATTCTGTTGCAAATGAATCCCACCACAGATTATCACTATCCTAAAATTCCAATAAAACACTTTTTGTTAAATCAAAATTCTTTGAAATGAAAATGATCTGATGACAACAGTTACCTCAGTTCTTTGCTGCAGCCTTTTATTTAGTTCATGTACACGATTTTCTGTTTGACTGAAATATGTTGTATGTCGGCGAGGTACATTCATGGGTCTAGATGATCCAATCATTCTAAATAGAAAAAAAAATAAAAGAATAACAACAAATTAATCATTAGAAGTATATTCATTAAATTCATCTGTAAAGGAATTGTCAATTATATAATCTTAATAGCATTCATCATTCAGTTACTTCAACAGAAGAGGTTAATGACCTCTATTTCATCAAATTGTTGTTTGTATTCGAGATTATAAGCTTCAAAGTTTAATGTGTCTCCCAATTATACTATAAACAGTTAGCTAATTCGGCGATTTATTGTTTTTTTTTTCTATGAATTATGTGAGAATTGTTTTCAGTTTCTATATTGTGGGACAAACTATTTAAAAGTTTCTAAAATAAATTGTGTACTCTCCTGAATGAGCATTATAGTATAAAAAACTACCTCACCAACTATCTAATAACCTAATGGTTTTGCATACAATTGTGAAGTACATAATGTTGTGTATGCATAATTGCAGCACAGTTATACACACAACTGAAGATGATTTAAATGACACTCAAAATTCTACATTGCAGTGACCCTTACGTCATGTAAAATACTAATTCTAATTCCGTGACTATCAACCTGTGACCGAATCATTGTTTGATGAACAGCCACACATAACAAGTTGTATCAGTTGACCACTGCAACCTCAAACTTTCAACAATTGTGAATAATTCCTACAACATAGTTCTTCTGTTTCAACTCTATCTATCGGTTTACCACTCAAATTCCATCGTACCAATATGTTCAACAGTTCAGGTAGAACGCGCGCCACATTTCTGTTTTTTTTTTTATTTTTATAGTTCAATATCATAATCAAGTCAAGTTTTCTTATATTCAGTGGTTATTTCTCGGTCTTTGGATAAAATGTTACAACACCACCAGTAGAGAGCGAGAACGAGGGAATACCAAAAGAATAAGAGTGTACGATCGTGAAGAAGTAAAAAAAATATATTACCAAGCTTTATATATAAGAACGACAACTAGCTAATAGTATTTAACTAAAGTTAAGCATACACATAGCGTATAAGACTATTAGTCTCTTTAACCATAAGGTGAATACAGATCGAAACACGAAATTCTTTCATTCCAATATACCCATTGATTTGTTGTATAGGTGAGAAATAAAAATATCGCGAATTCGCATACAGGAGTAAAAAAAAAGTATAAACTACGATACGATTATAACTTTGGATTCGCGAATTACTTTAAATACGCGAAGTATAAAGAGTGGTTTATGTATTTTCTTACTCATTTTGCTTTTATTTTACCTCACATTTTCTATACTATGAATAAACCAAGATACAGGTTGTACGTTATAAAATAATTGAAAATTTACATAATCAGAATGTCTATTAAAAACAAATTTTTCTTCCACAATTTCAATATTTTCTATATTATTGGTTAATCAAAATAAAAACCGAATTCATTTTCCAATAACCAAATCAATCATAATCGAGTCGTATTAATTGCCATAAAAGAGAGATAAACACTATAGAAATAAGGCTTCAGCTTAAAGGTGATGTATCAAATACAACAATAGATTTTTAAGGAAAATTTAAATCATATTCAAATTTATGTGAAACATAAATAGCTTTCCCTAAAACCAGGAGACAAAGTATGAGATAATTTTCGTCGTCCTTTGCTTAAATAATATTATATCAGATTGCATCACAAAATGCATTTACTGCGCGCCATTAAAGAGGAACAATTCTATTGAGCATGAATATACACTTGGAGCTCTGGAGAAAATAATACTGAAACAAGTATCGCTATATGTAAATAGAGAGATGATCCAACAATATAGTTCTTTTTCTCTCACTCTCTCTCTCGTGTTAGCTTATCGTTCAAGAGAATAGGAGATACCATCCTCATCATCTCTTCATCAATTTCTAGCACTTGGGTGGACTTCATTCAACCTCCACACACAGCACACACAACCCATGATGGAATAAACGAAAAAAAAAAGATTTAATTGCAATTGAAATCGGTAACCGTGCGCGGTTTGTAAATAATAATGTTATATGTTTATACACTCGTATACGAAAAACATACAATTATCCCCCCACTTGTACATAATGGCTATGTACTCTCAACATATTTATCATAGAATTTTATATAAATGAATATATACTGGTTTGATGTATCAGTCACCTATTGATGGCTTTTTTTATCTTGTTCTGCTCTTTCAGTTTGTTTTTTTTTACATTTATATTTTGAAATACATAATAATATATGAATGTAAAGAGAGAACTACATTATATTCGAATATTTCATTGAATCTTCACTATATACTTATATTTTTTTCGGTTTATTTCTTCTCTTTATATTGTCTTTCCAAAAAAAAAAAAAAAGTTGTTCCACCTAAATATCTAAAATACATAATAACGTACTTATGGTGTACTTGCAACTACATTACCATGATATTTTTGTGATATCAATATTATATAAATCGCGCCGGATCTCTTGAAAGAAACACCCGAGAAGGCCCCCATGTATATTTTAATATACACATTCTATACCAGTTCAAAAATTTTATGATAAAGAAACATACATAATGACGGTGGTATCGCATAATATACCGAATGGATGGAGATCGTTATTCCCGTTCATGGTATATAAATACTTTATTTCTTTATACTTTTTTTATGTTGATATGTAGGTAACTACATAGAGTTCACCTCACTATAGAAAACTCGTCGCGTCGACGTTCTTCTTCTTTTACAATGCTGAGACTACGTTGTACAGGAATAATAAAAAAAAAGAGAATCTCATATTTTGTACAGTCAAAGCCGCGAAGATTCTTAATGTCCATGAGTCTAACCAGAGTGTTTAAAAAATTCTGTATCAAATAATTTGGAGCCACCTTAATTCTAGTTCATTGAGACTGATTGTTGTCAAAGTGCAAAATCCGAACGGAAACATTCAGGGGTAGCCAAAAATATCTGAACAATATCGGATCAATGGTACTCTCACCAATATCGGACTCAGGATTTCATTGAAATCATGGCATTTCATTGACATTATAAATCAATTCTTCGTCACCAGAACTATAATCATTTAGATTATTACACACATAATTAATTTGGAATACTGATGTATGAATTCGACATTAAACTACATAACTTATAACTATGATTGAAACAATCAAACCGAATGGACTAGTGAATAATTTATTACAAAAAATATATGAAAATTTTGTGAAAATAAATTTAGAATTATAGAAAAAACATTGAGAGGAATCATTGAGCGAGCCAAATCATCTACACCTCTTCGAAATGGAAACATTTCATTACAAAATGTACTATAACAAATCAACAGACAACATGGGTTCTATAATATTCACTGATCATAATGACGGAATCTCTTTTCTGGTTTCATCAGTGTACAATTATTACAATTCAGTCTCTACCCCCAGTTTAATTCACACCATATGCCAATATTTGCCCTACTTCTCTTGAGCAATGATCTATCAATCTGGGTAAATACCGAAAATAATTCAAAATAGTTTAGCTAAATCAATTTGTAGTGATCTTGTGCTTAGACAACCACAAGATTTTGTATTATGATCTACCAACTTTCAGCTAATCATATGGTGAATCCCATGTTATTCAATTATCCAAAGTTTCTGTTTTAATTTCCAAATGGTTATTAGGCAAATGTGACATAAACCAGTAATTACTATCCCAAATCCTTCGCATTCGTCCTTATCTTTAAATTTTGGAGATCTCAATGTTTATCCATATTCAGAATATAGATAATCTAAAAACTACATAGTTTATATAAAATACCTTCAATATAACATAATTATTTTATATAATCATCAAATCCCTATGTACATGTTGAACTAAAAAGACATTAAATGAAATACATTTGTATTGGTGTATCTGAATAAACTAAAACCATTTTTAAAGTACACAACGATAGAGGGTGGTGATGAAATTCAGTTCTCAGCTCATTCATTTACTTATTTATTGTCCGCAATACTGTTATGTGTATACAAAACTATTTACTGTACATACATATTATATAGCTAATATCCATGGTAGAAAATGCACAACTTTATTTCCACATATACCAACACCCCTCAATATGTTATTCTCCATTGAAACTAACTCATACCCCATTTAACTGCACAATCGGTAACATAATCATCTCCCAGGATAGATATAACAATTTTAAGTAAATATATAAAACGCTACCATATAAAAACAAATATATAACCGAACGGTGTTATATCATATACCGTACCACCGTAAAAACCAAGCATTATGTATAATGGTTATCATCCCCCTATCGTTCGCTACGAAAACAAGAAGAATTAAAGAACCAAACATTCTCATAAAAGAAATACACATTGGGTAACATTCATGTAGAATGCACACCTCTCCATCGTAAACATTTTGTTGATAACAGAATACGAACAACTGAATACCGGAGAGGACAGAGGAGCGAGTAGCTCATGAAATATCGAGCTGAAATTCAGTAAAATAAGGCGATTATGTACACATAAAAAGTTATGTTTCCCAATTTATTATACATAGTATGATACACTCTCTCCCACATTCACCTCACCACCCTTATTACCCGCGCAACATACAATCAAATCATTTCTAAGG
The DNA here is from genome assembly GCA_001014335.1 of Coboldia fuscipes. Taxonomy (NCBI): domain Eukaryota; kingdom Metazoa; phylum Arthropoda; class Insecta; order Diptera; family Scatopsidae; genus Coboldia; species Coboldia fuscipes. Next base: position 65,093 of record JXOR01001389.1, read on the forward strand.
GCATATGTATTCTCTCATTTATATTCACTCTCTCATTTTCAACGTTTTTATCATCATTTTCTCCTAACTGTTCTTTACATTTAAGGGATGGTTTCAGTCTATTATTTGTCCCAGGGAACAGAAGAATTTAAAGCAACTAAAAAAGATTTCATTTTGAACTGAGATGAAAACGCAATATAAAATATTCTCTAGCGAGTAATTCAAACTTGACGATACTCGGATATTCGGATACCAGGATCAAACGCTCAAAAATATTTAACATTTCTCATTCGGGTCCTTGTTAGCTCTTGAACATAAAAGAATTTCTTTATTCGGTTGCTATAGAATCCTTAATACGGATGCGCTCATTCAGTGTAAACGAAGCATTTTATGTGCAATAGAATCAAAATAAATATAGAGAGAGAAGCATACATATAAAAAACTCAGTGTCCAGTATGATGATACATAAAATGATCATCTCACTTCAGTAAATTTTATGTATCCAAATGAAAATTGAATCATAAACTCTTTTTTGTTTCGTCTTTTTGTCGGAGTGTTCATTTCAAATAGAAAACATAGAAATGTTTTACATAACGTAAACATAATATTAGTTATTCGATTCTTCGTTAGCTGATCATTTTAGTTTGAGAAGAGGTCCAGGCGAATTTCATCCACTTGGATGAATTCACGTCTATGTGTTGGTTACCAGTTTTCAAAGGAAACAATATCAATTTTGATAGCAATAGGAAACCAGTCATTTGATAATCTAGAGGGGAATGCAGATGTTTCGGCCGAATTGCAACTGTTTCTAATGCCACATTATCAATGACAATGCGATCTTCTCTACCATTTAGTTTCATATTTTTTTTCTATTTTTTGGCTCCTTAAGACCTGTGATCGCAGTCTCTGATTCTCTCACTGTCTCACTTAATATAGTAACACCCAAATAGCAAATGCATTGCTTCAATACAATATTATTGACGACGATTCGGTTCAATCTCAAAATATGGGATTAAATTCAACAGAAGAATGTTTTCCTATCACTGACTCATTCAGTTCCAAACATGCATTGAACAAATGAAATATACATAATATACCTAAATAAATGTATTTCTTTTTTCATTCCATATTCACATTAAAACTTTATCATGGTTTTCAAACGGCATTCAATATGAATTCTCTTCTCTCTCGATTTGCTTTTTCTCTTGCTCTTTATGTACATTTATGTATTTTCATTTACATTAAAACAAAATTATTTTTAATATGTTTGTTTTCTATTTATCTTCGATTTTGAATAAACGAGAATTAAGATGAGAGAAGAATACCAACGAAACAATTTCATATTTTATTTTATTTTCATTTCATTTATTTTGACATAACAAGAACACAGTGAACGCCAGGTGAGGTGAGAGACTATGGATAATATACTAATTTATTTTTCCCCGTAAAGTCTACATACACTTTTTATTAGTTTTTATTTCTTCTTTCTCTGTTACTCACTCCTCTCTATATATAATTTGTTTTAAATAAAACTATAGAGAATTGTTTGTATTGTCGACGACCAACATTAGCTCTATAATCACATACTACATGAACATAATTATGTCGTATACATAAATTGACTATGAAATTTTTAATGTTATATATTACGTTTTTCCACTGATTTCTTTTTACATACGTCAGTCATGTACATTACAAAATACAACAGAAAATTTTACGTAAAAATAATAATATAAAAAGCCAAGAGAAAAAAAACAACGTTTGATATGTGTAAATAAATTATAAAATATACAGTGAGAACATGTATGCATTTATTGATGGTATTGACGCGATTTAAAACTACGCAAGAATATAGGAATATTAAGAAAAGTACGATCTTTTCGGAGGGAAAACCAATAGTTGATTCTTAAAATAAAAATTTTCAATTGGAAAGCACTAAAAAATCGAATTTGAAATGATCAATTACTATGACTGCGTGTAATGCAATTGACCTATGGATACTAAATTTGCAAAATTGTCTCATTCATCGTGGTGTATTTTTATTTATTTTTTAACCGTTCGATTCATTTTTGGTTTACTAATTAACCACATTAACGAATTTAATTCGCATATTCAGTCTTAACATCTGAAATATTTAAAAAAAAAGTTTTAAAATATTTGCATTTGTTGCTTAACCACAAACAGTCAGTGAGACGAATAGTATACGTTCACATTACAATTAGGTCAAATTAACAATTTTATACTATTTACATTACTATATACCATACGTGAAACTTTCAACCGTATTTACTTGTTAATTGTTGCAGTAAACTGTCAGAGTGTATATGTAGAACTATAAAACTTGGGGCCCAATACCAATGACTAAGAAACATTATTCTATTGATGTTTACTATCAATGTGAGATAAAAATTAGACTCACTACCCACTACAACTACTTTTGATAAAGGGCAATGCTTTAAAACAATCGATCATTGCAAAAAAAAATTAATCTCTTCTACGAACAATTGCTTTATAAAGAATTAAATTCAAATCTACAGATGTAACAATGTGGATTAGAATCACAGGTAGCGATTAGAATTACAGGTTCGACTGTTCATCAATTGAGTACCGAATACTCGTTTTTTAAGACGCTGCTTGAAACCACTCTCGTATAGTTCACGACCGATCTTCTATCAGTGAACCGTAGCGAACGATTTTCCAAACACCACATACCAACCAATTCATATTCACGTCAACTTGATCACAATATTTTGACGAAATCGAAATATTCCCATAAACCACATTATATTTAACCAGAAGCAGAGACGACATTTATAAAAAAACTAGAAAATAATTTCGAAAATGAAAAAAAAATGTTAGCAAATAATAAGAAAGGAGGACATTAGTCGGTTATTAACTTAGTGTTACAATCTGGTGAAATTATTCAATTTTAGTGTGAGTCGAAGACGAGGTAGACAACTATTGAGTATAAGAACTACAACATCTAGTTCCAGGATGAGGATCTTTATTTCAATTTGTCCGTATAATCATAGCAAAATTACTGAAACTCTTGTTTACTTGAAAATTAGTAATAACAATATTTTTGTGGATTTATTGGGTGTCCTGAAATACTCCAATGATTTTCATCCCATCTTGTATCTAATATCTAAGTATTTGTGGAAATATTGGAAAATTCGGAATATCCCAACTAAAATGCACTCAAAACACGCCGACAACATTGTTGTTCTCGAATGAAATTGTAAAAATTCAATTTTTATAGAAATTCTCTTCGTGTATCATCTTCAATGAACTCCATTAGAAAATTCGTTTCTTCTGTGTACCTTCACTTCATTTCATGTGTAAAATTTCAGTTTTTTTTTTCTTATTAATACACACAAAAAACTTGTTTCTTTATGATAACCAAAAGACTGTTTGACTCAGAAGGTGTTCGCGGGTATCACACGGGTTCAGTTTTAACAGAATTTTAAAATAAAACATTATACACAATATAACTGACGATCATCAATATAGGACTTTCGCTTACAGTGTATTTGGCTATTGAAGTATGGATTGAGTAAAACACCTTAGTAATTCATGGAGACGATGTCGAGTCTCTCCATACTTCTTACTGTTGACTCTGTATAAACATTATTATAAAAAATATAAAAAGATTTTTTTCTTCTGAAGCTTCGTTATTGAAACAGAAGTTGAGAAGAAAAAAACGCGCGCGGGACACTGTAAATGACCTTGAGAAACTAGTTTTTAATCCAATTCAACCAATTGCATAAAAGCTACCCGGTAAAAACTCTTAAAAGTCCAACCACTTCATCAGTATCCACCAAAGTTAATTGAAAGAAAGTCTCAATTATTGAATTACTTAAACTGCCACTACCAAATTCATTTACCAGATGGATAACAATAGTAATCATTACGATAATCAATATAATTAATGGCATTCAACTAATTTACTAAAAATACATTTCATTGATATTCAAATTAGCGATCATTGTAACGTTTTTATTTTACTAAATCCTCTTGTGTTTCGGTGTTAGAAAGACTTGATTATTTCATCAATTCTGTGTCTGCATTTCACACAAGTTCACAGAAAATACAGTGGTACCCATAATCATCCCCAAATAAAGCGACTGCGCTTTCGTTTCTCATAATCATTTTCGAAGTACTGTGCAGAGAGACTCACATATTACCAGTATGTCAGTAGTAAACAGTAGAAGAAAAAAATATTAATTAAATTCACTGATATTAGCATTTTTCATGAAACAGCGCGAATGCGTGATTCTCTACGACAATCAAGAAATCATTTCACCGTTTTTACAAACGACGTGTAGAATGCGTTTGTGCGCACGTGAAATGAGAGTTTTACCATTAAATCAAAAGAAAAAAAAAATTTGTGAATTTTTTCTTCTTGGACAATTGTAGTTTATAAAATTTCTTTGGACACTTTTTCGTTACTATGAGACCATCTTTCACATTGTCAATAAAATACTCTACAATAAGACGATCAAAATAATTCGGCTCAAGCAGATTCTTTTCTTTACCCCAATGCACACGACTGATTCCAAGACACCGGAATCTTATTCTGACGTTGAATCAACAGTTATAGTTACTACATATTCAATTAGTTCCGTGAAAGTTACGTATTCATCGTATGCGATCAATCTTAGAGAATATAACATTTTATAGATCCAGCGAAATTTAAGTCGGCGCGCCCTTATCTACTATCTACTGTGAAATTTAAACGGAAGAAATGGACACACTGGATGAAAAATTTAACCTGATCAAATCATGTGCAATGAATCATTAAAATCAGTGTTCACCTCCCTTCAACTTGGAATTCATTATCAGTATAAAAGACATATAATAATATTGGTAACAAGAAATTTACAAATTTCTCTGTATCCTCATATATTCTGGTTGTCATCACTGTTGCTCTGTTTGGCAGACAAAATTTCAACCCCTCAAAACAACAAATTTTTTTTCCCTTCAATCAGTTCCCATTCCACCAAAATGCATATTTTGAGTCATCGATGCGTTTTCAACTCCCAGTGACTTTTTTTTCATATCATAATATTTCTATCTCATTTTTATATTTTCTCTATTACACAATCGACGACGACAAAAAAAGACACTGTATATTATTCAATACAATCGTATCCCTTATTTGTATTCAATAACACCCAAACCACCCTCTCATGGATTGTTGCTAACCATCGCACACACCATTTAGAATCCATCAGTGCCAACAAAAACACACACTTTATATGTGCGGAGAAATTTTTTTTTGTTTTTTTCCATAATGTGAACCATTTTCTCTCCGTCTGTGTAAAATATTTTGTTTTTAGTTAATTTTAACATTTTAAGTTCACAATAATTTGTTGCTTAACAATTTCAAATAACAAATATAAATCCGACAACAAATTAAACGCTTCGTTGACCCAACGATAAATTTCATGATCTTCATTTCCTGTATTATATCAATTGATTCTCTCCAATACTACATATTACTACTATCTCTCATTCTCTCAAATCCCTATATGGTTTCACAAATTTAATAGAAGCTCAATCATAATGAAAATCCGACAAGATATCTATCCCAAGTAATAACATTTTTCTTATCCTGTTATTTTTTTTTAAATCCTTAGCCATGTGCATATTTAAATAAAATAAGAAATTGATCCATCCGCGCCATACAAATTAACAAAATGTGAAAACTTAATATTGAACGTCGCAATCATTTTCACTTTGATATGGTGATATCAAATTCTTATTGTATATCGTCATTTTTAATATGGACATTATATAGATATTTCGTGATTCAATACATAACTAGAGCTTATATACAATGTGTGTCCATTCCAAACGACGATAATTATTTAAAAATTGTACAAATAGATAAGATGGAAACANTTCACTTTGATATGGTGATATCAAATTCTTATTGTATATCGTCATTTTTAATATGGACATTATATAGATATTTCGTGATTCAATACATAACTAGAGCTTATATACAATGTGTGTCCATTCCAAACGACGATAATTATTTAAAAATTGTACAAATAGATAAGATGGAAACAGAAAAATACAAAATATGTATGTAGGTATCACACTAAAATCCATATTGAATTATTTAGAACATTAAATTCGATAGTTTCTATCACATTTTCGTAAAATCAGTGATTGTCTGTAGTACAATATTCCATATTGAAATGTTTCTTTGTTAAATTGTTATAATTAAAGTTATCTAAACTATACGGGATTATTATCTCTTCTGATGAACGTAATCTACTTTAAAATATTCAATATTATGATTCAATTTAAAAGGATAACTCACCCTTGATCCATTCGATCTACTGGTTGTGGTCCACCCATCATATGTGCTGGTCCCATCGGTCCCATTGGATGTCCACCTGGACCGTGTCCAAATGGTGATCCAGGCATACCAAATTGCGGTCCACCAAATCCGCCAGGACCAGGACCTTGATTGGGAAAATGTGGTCCACCACCGAATGCAGGACCTGAACTACCTGGTCTTCCGAATTGTGGTCCGCCAGGTGATGGTGATCCATATGGTCCGCCTGGTCCATTAAATGGTGGACCACCTGAATTTGGTGGTGGGGGGAAACCAGCTCCGCTCACATTTTGTGGTGGCCCAGGGCCAGGTGTAGATGATCCTGATGGTGCCGGTGAGGCTGTATATTGTGGTGTATTTGATCCGGGTGGTCCTTGATAACCAACTGGTGGTCCACCAGCCGGACTTCCTTGACCGGTTGGTGGAAATACTGCTACCGGTCCGCCAAATGAATTTGGTCCGGCCGGTGTGAAACCTCCAACACCTGGCTGATTATCTGGTCCACCAGGTGGACCTTTCCATGGTCCACCAGTATCATCTAGTGCTGATGGTAAACTTAAAGGAGGCCCTGGTTGAACACCCCTCCTACTTAATCCTGTGAATAATTAATATAATTCAATCAATATCGTTCATACTGTTAAAATTAATATTTCACTACTGACCTATCATATTTCGAATGATTGGTTAGGTTGATTATCACTTTCAATAAAAATTAGATATACTCCACAGTTTTCCTTCAATTGCAAAGTTGTCTCGGATTGACTCTTGCAATACACAGGACAAATTCGATAATTGAACAGCTAATATTTCTTTATTGTATATTTCTATAATTTCTTCTTTTTTTTGTATATATTTTTTTTTGTAGCCTAACAAGTTGCACAAACTATCTGTAAAATTCTGCGCATTCCATGGAAAAATAGTGGACTCCTTTATAAGCTGTTGTATTATTGTTGAGTCCAATTTTTAAACAAATGAGACGTACCAACAACAATTAATAAACACGGTGCCAATTTAACACAATTGCAAATAGAATTAATCACACAAATAGCACTAAAATCCACTGAGTAATCCATAATTAATTTTATGTTTTAAAATTAAATCGGTTCACATTTATTACTCATCTTTTTGTTGTTGGTTCAAATCAATAACAAGAATTACTATATTTCTGGAATGATAATGACGATCAATGGAGGAGCTATCTTGCCTCAAAATTACTATATAATTTTATGGAACGCGCGCTTCTTTGCAATTAGTTTCAAATTGGCTAAAATAAAATTTTAAAATTTCTAGTTAAATACAGTATTATGGCGATTAATATTCCATCGATTCAGGATATTATGTCTTCTCACTGTATGAGTCGTCGGTACACACTTTTTTTTATTCCGACCGTATTTTAATATAATCCACTGTATAATATTTTTACTTTCCAGCCAAATGCATTTTTATTCTTGGTTCAATATGGGTTTTGTTTATTTACATGCAAATACACTTTGTAAATTGCCACTTTATTATTTCATTTCGGATTATATGCACCAACAGACTATTATTACGGAATACAATTACACACACACACCAACACCAACACCAACACCAATCACTATTCCTTGTCTTATCACGCGTAATTATCAATACATATTTTCTTTACGTTTTCAAATTCAATTCAAACCGAATGAAATATGCAAACATAAATGAATCCTAAATGTTTTGCGGCTATCTGTTAAAAGGAACCGGAGAAAATATAAGAATATTCATTGAATTGTGTGTTTTGCTTTTAAATAGTAGTGGCCAGGATATTACTTCTGAATTTTTCACTTAATTTTAATTTCTCCATACACGATACACGCTACGCTGTTTTCTCCCTTTGAGGAATTTAAATATTGGTGGCTGGTTGGCTCCAACAATTGGATCAGAACATTTAAATACACTACGAGATTGGTTTCACACTAACGGCACATAATCCATCACTCGAAGAAATTCTGAGCACATCTTAGCTAATAGCCTATTGAATCGAATTGAAGCAGATTCCGATAATTAAGTTGCACACAAATTTACTAATTTTTTTTCCTCTATTTACTTAAATAAACCCGATGGATCAGACGGACAATTCGATTAAAACGCGCGCACATCATAAATATTGGAAAAATATTAAAAGCAGATTTGGTTGTTTTAAAGACACGAATAAAAAAGAAACGGTGACGCCATGATATTTTTTTTTCGAAAAAAAAAAGATTTTTCCCGATTTGCTCACGCGTTCTTTTTTCTCTTTTTGTTCCAGCACAAATATCGATTCGTCAGTAATTAGCACAACACTATACGTCTAATTCCAGTCACTTAGTAAATTAATATGTAGCTAAATGGAAATGCAATTACTTTCAATTGTTTTTAAATTTTAATACACTGTGTCCACACGTACTTTTTGAAGTAAAAAAAATTGAGTCCGCGACAATTTCTACTCGACAGCTTACGACGGACGCGATTCATTTGATATGGAAAAAAAGTAGCAGCAGCCGCGTTTGGTTGTGAATTCGTGAATCGTGACTTCAAATTCTGTCAGTTAAGTTCGACTGTCATTTTAAGGTATTTTTATACTTATACCATACTCTTTACACAAACTTCGAGAAAGAAGCGTTTTGAAAGTTTTGCAAATGCTAACACATATATTGTTCTATTGCTCCATTTAATATTTAATATTAGGATAGATCCTACAAGGTCCACTCTGTCTTTCTTTATTTTGATTATTAGACTATTAGGTACTAAGCCCATCACTACAGTACTCCGCAGAAAGGATGCAACTA
>JXOR01001405.1:0-121036 GCA_001014335.1 Coboldia fuscipes
ATACCATTTTGTCGTTGTACGGCAGAGCTGTCATACGATGTGGGTAAAGCAGAGGTAGGTCGCCATCATTATATAAAATTTACCAACCCATACATACAACGATATTGTATATTTTGACACATTTTTGAATATGAAGTTCGTAATTTGCTAGGTGCTTGGCCCGAAAAAATTTTGACTCTTTCTTTCTGAAAAAATACCTGAACCGTCGGCGACGATGATGCAAACTCAAAGGGTAAAATTTTATCTTTTTTTCATTTTTAAGTGGTGCAATTTAATCAAAAACAAGTGAATTCAATTAATTAAATGTTCTTCTATTGCAGAAACGTGAGCCAATTAAGGCAGTCCAAGTTTTTGGTCGCAAAGTAAGTAATCAATTTGGTGGCCGCAGATTCCCCACGTGTAACCAGGTTTCGCCCATTTGCAGGATGTTTTCGTCAGCAAATATGGATTATTTCAATAATTTAATTGAGTTACTTGTGAATATTGCGATGAAACTGCGTTCAGAAGTGTTTTCCGATTAATATCAGAAGATTGAATATTTGGTGCTGAATACCTAACCTCAATACGTGGTGGCTCGCGGCTCCGTCAACAAAACCTCATGTTAGCAGCTAACGATCGTGACCTAATGAAATGTTCTGTTTTTTTAGAAAACCGCCACAGCAGTCGCATATTGTAAGACTGGTAATGGTCTCCTCCGTGTTAACGGACGCCCACTGGACAACATTGAGCCCAAGGTGATGCAATACAAATTGCAAGAGCCAATTCTGTTACTCGGAAAGGTGAGAATTTATGGTGTATCACACCTCTGCTTCCTGTGTGCTAATTGATGATACCTTAACTTATCCCGAATTTGAAGTGACATTGAAAATACCATATTTGATACTGAAAAGTCTTGTGTTCCATCTTTGTTTAATTAAATTAATCTGGTGTAAACAATTGATGCTAATTGAATTGTGTTTTTGCTTTTATGTTGTAGGAAAAATTCGCTGGAGTTGATATCCGAGTTCGTGTAAGCGGTGGTGGTCATGTAGCACAAATCTATGCTATCCGCCAAGCAATTTCAAAGGCACTCGTTGCTTTTTATCAAAAATGTAAGTTAACAGATTCAATTCAATATGATCTATTATTATTGGATGTTGTACACATTCACCCTTTAGTCCAGATGTGACCATGTGAGATAAATATTTAATTTACATAGTCACGATACAGCTAAAGGAGATTAAATTAACGGACACAATTACCAACCGAATGTTTATATAGATTAAATATGCGGGTGATGTGGACTGTACAATTTTATCAATTATTAACCAGAAAAATTTCTTTTCGAAATCGATACAGTTGATTGAAATTCTAATTATTTTTCTTTTATTTGAAATCTTTTAGATGTTGATGAAGCCTCAAAGAAGGAACTTAAGGACATCTTGATCCAATACGACAGAACTTTATTGGTCGGTGACCCACGTCGTTGTGAGCCCAAGAAATTCGGTGGTCCAGGTGCTCGTGCCCGCTACCAAAAATCATACCGTTAAGGAATTCCATCAACATTATTTTTTCTATATTATGGCTAATTTGGTATTAAAGCACCTCGTTGTGTATAATCCGAACACCATTTTATACGCAAACTGATAAATAAAATTCAATCCAGAAAGGAAAGAATAAATTAAAATTGCATAGTCTTTATTCTGTTTCTTTGTTACTCCGAATATTAATATTTATTTTTTGATTTTCCACAATTCTGAATATTGCGATCGCGTCTGAAGAGCCCGGATAATATTTATCCCATTGTTAGACAATGACTATTATACATATGGTTTATGGTAATTACATTGTTTTAATTGTCCATTATCGCCTCAGTATTATTTCATTTAACAAATATTCGTTTCGTGTGGTCCATTACAGTTTTGTTTCTATACCTACCACCTTCAGTCATTTCTTTGATCGTCACTTAATTTATTTCAGTTTATCGTATAGTTGCAAATGCCAAAAAAGGTTCACTTACGTTTCCGAAATTTCCAGGTACTGAATAAACATGATGGTAAACATTTACGTCTATACACACCTACCTTAACTGATTTTTTTTATTATTATTTTGCTGTTTTAAACCAATATCTCCAATACGAATCAATCATCTTGATTTTTATTTCGGTAATTTAATGTTATTTGTATAATAATACATCATTTCAACTTCTGTTTTGCATTTTACTTTTGCCTTATTTTAAATGTGACGAGAAAAATCCCAGTTCAATTTAAATTTTATTTTATTGTTTAATGCCTCTTCTTTAAACACTCTCGATGACTCTACTTCAGTATATTTGAACACACTTCTTGGTGTTGTGCAGAAGAATTCATTAGCATTTTCTAATTGTTCGAATAAATAGACAATTAAATGACAGTTAATAAAATAATTTAAGTATGATTGTTCCATGGTCTGCAGTAATCAAAATTGTGCTTATCAATTGAGCATAACTGAAACATCATAATTATATGCATGCGATTTACAATAAACGCTAAATGTATGAATTGAACGAGTTCGTCTACCAACACCTGTAAAATAATCTCGTTTATCTAGGTTTCATTCGACTTTACTTAGGTATGTAGATATTTAAATAAAGTAAATAAAAACAATACTGATATATAAAACAAAAATGAATCGTTAGGTGAATAATTGAGTGTATAATTATTAAAAATTAAATTGGTAATGGAACTTCATAGTAGATATTCAATTTATTGAATAATATAAACACTATTCTATTGGTTACAACCAAATCAACGGTTTGCTGAAAATTTGAAAATCATAAAATTAGCAAATAAAATAAAAAAAAAAAATGTACAAATTATTTGTATCCATTGACAAAAAACTCGACTAGATTTAAATTAAATGTACATAACGATTATATTCACAATTCAGTTCTTATTCAATAAAAAAAATTTCTCAACTACACACAAATAATATGTTGGCACCATCGCATATTCAAATTATGATGTATGAAATACAATAGAATAATATGTTTCATTCCATATACGTTGAAGTACACCAACGAACAGATTCGTTCATTTTTCTGTTTTTCTGTATGGTAAATGTGATTTAAGATTATCATCACTAAATCATTATTACTTTATATTTCGTATATAAATGTAGGTACATCTTTTTGTCGGTACCTCATTATGAACTCCGTAAATTTTCGCGAATTATGTCAGTTATTTGGTGACCAGTGAACAGTCCGGTTCTTTTAAAAACAAATTATCATATACAATAGATCCTCCCAACAACTTCCGTTCCGTCATAAGATATTTAAAATTGATATTTTCCTTTTATTGGATACATGAGAATTAAAAGTGCTATTTGATATTTAATTTCAATTATTGTTAATTAATATATTCATATTGGTGGATAAAGTAAAAAGTGGATTTGTATAATAACTAAATTATTTTTATTTTATTTGTAAAAGAAAAAATAAAATATCAAATGGTTGAATTCAATAATTGTTGAAATGAATTACACCTGTGATTGAGTACTCGAGGGTACCACATTATATAAATTATTTCTATTATATTGATATCAGTATAATTTAAAATAATTTCCTGTACATACAGTAATGCCAATTCAGAAGTACAATTGAATAGCTGAGTTTAAATCTCAAAGAAATAATACAGAGAAAAAAGGATTTAAAAGAAGATCGGTTTCACAGATCATTAACAACGTAAGCTAGTGAAGGATAAGTTAATTTATTAATATCTAACATCGATTTTGAAAGGAATTATTTGTTTCTTTTAATTTTTATTTTTTTTGAAAATTATCAAGTGATGGAATTGACAGTAACCACAATTTTATTTTTCTTAAATAAATTAAATGTTGAGAGAGAACAAAAATCTGTGCGCGACAATAAAACTAAGTAACTGTTTAATGCAATAATACGGAGTAAAAATATAATATCATACATAATTTTTTCTTATTATTAGTTAATATGAACTGGAAGATATCATCATACTTACATATCGTATGTGTTTAAATTGTTCATGTTTGATGAATTGTATTAATATAAAAATAACCATTGCGATATCAAAAGTAAAAAATAAAAAAAAAAAAAATAAAAAAGTAAATTCTGTGTGCCTTTGAGATAGTAAAGTGAATCATTTAATCAAATAATAAATTAAAATTAACGTGATAAAATAGACAACAACTAAATAAAATTTATATAAAAAATTATATTTTTTGTTGGTGTATAACCGTGTGTAACCTTTTATATCAGATCGTTCCTAAATGAATTTGTAAAATATTTAGTGTTTTATTCCTCATTTTATAGTTGGTAAGAGAGGATAAGGAGTTTTGGAGACCGATTATTTAAGTGTATACGCATTAATAACACTGGAATTCATTTAGTTAGTTATTGTATACGGTAATTTGACGGATATTTTAAATATTCCATTTTGATTTGGTATTGTGAAAATTAAGTTTAGACGATTCGACATTATTACGTTTGGATGCTGTACGGAGATCATTCAATGTGTGTCTGTTTGATCAGCCGTTTTCACTTCAATTAAATTCCAACACAAATTATATGAACAGATGATTATTTAGCCAATATTGAATTTAATTCAGTTATCATTATAAGAGACAATACAAAATAAAATCAGACAGTTTTCACTCGAAACGTAATTTACATGCTTATGGACATACAGAGAGAATTTTATGATATAGAGATACAGTGTATTACATATAATATGTCGTTTATTTAAATATGGGGTTAAGTAATTTGTCGAAGAACATACATATGGAGAGAATATTTTCAATTTGTTTTCTTTGAGTTTAGTTGAGTTACAGAGAGTACAATAAACTATTGAGTACACGGAATTTCTGCAAATTAAAAAAAAAAAATATTACCTGACGACACCTTGCTTTAAAAACCCACGCGATCACACCGAATAATAACCATAACAATTTTGTTGTTTTTTCCAATAATTAATATATTTTTTTTCTTTTATGCGACTCCAACATATGAACGCGATACCACATTTCGTTGCATATACATACAAGTATAAATAATCATAAGATATTGACAAAAAATTGCTTTAAACATCATAAAATACAAATATAAATACACCGTTTAATATTTAATTAAATAATCGCGCGATGTAATTGATTTCTGTTATTGCAACTATTTACACCAGCAACAAAAAGAAGTAAATGTATCGTATTGGTAATTGAAATAAAATTAATTAATAAAAATTGTGGGATAATTAAGACGAGAAATCAACCAGTAGTAATAAAATATATAATTTCCGATTAGTAATTTTTTTTTCTGCTTCTAATTAAACTTGTTTGGATTTCTAATTGAGAAAAAAACAATCTCTCACCAATAATAAATATTCAAAAAAGAAAAAAAAAGAAAAAATAAAACAAACAATTGGAAGGTTAACAATTTTTAAAAATATTTTTAAATTTTTATGGAAAAGTTAAACAAAGACTTTAACCGTGGCAAATAGTTGATAGGAACGGTATTACTTCATCCCAAATGGTGTTCAATATGATGGAGAGAGGAAACAGTGATAATTCTGATAAGGATCCGGATGGTATACGGTCATCGAAAGTGTTTCGACGGCGGGTGTCTAGAGCGGCTAGTATTACAAAAGACAATGACATCCAAATGTTTAATAGATCATTAAGGTGCGTATAAATCTGTGAGGATAGTAATTAATGATCATTAACGAATTAATTGAAAAATTTGTTTTGTGCAGATATAAAACAGCACCGCCAGGACGATTAAGCCGGATTAGTGACGATCCAGAAATGTTATATGATACAGAAGAAGTGGAATATATGGAATGTGGTCCATCACCGCCAGCTGAAAATTCATTTAGTATGTATGATAGTTTTGAGGAGCCATCATCCAAAGTGAATATACAAATTTGTGGTGATACAATACGAACGAATTTAATTGAACAAATGAAATTAGTTGGTGGCCATATTAAATTATTAGATGACATTGAATGTGGTAAAATAACAATTGAAAATGCAGCCAATGCACTTAAAGGGATTTCTGGTAATGAAAAAAATTTATGTTTTTTATGGTCAGCGTTTATGAAAAAATGTGATATGCTACAAGTTTTATTGAATTTAGGCGCTAATTTAAATTATTGTGATCCAAACGGAATATCAGCATTACATTTGGCTGCATTCTGTAATTGTGTTAATTCAACATTATTTTTAATTGGTAAAGGTATGGATGTTAATTTACAACCAAAATCATATACACCGTTACATTGTGCCTCCTTTGGTAATTCTGTGTCAACATCAAAAATTTTAATAAATAATGGTGCCCAATTGAGCATCCATACAAAACGAACAAATTGTGAAGAGTCACTGTTACATTGTGCCGTACGATCAAATGCATTAGATTGTTTAAGATTATTCGTAAATGAGGGTGCTGATGTGAATTCATTGAATCCAAGTGGCACTAGTCCAATACATTTGGCAGCCAGTCTAGGATACAGTGAATGTTTAAAAATTTTATTAGCAGCTAACATGGCAAATCCCAATATACGTGTTGTGACCAGGGAAAAGGAGACAACACCACTACATTTGGCCGCTGAAGTGGGCAGCGTAGAATGTATAACAATATTATTGGCCAAAGGAGCAGACGTTAAAATGCGAAATCATCGTGGTGCAACTGCATTACATTTGGCAGCACGCATTGCTAGTGTGGAATGTGTTGAAATGTTATTACGCAATGGTAATTCGTATGCAAATGCTGAAGATTTTGAGAAACGTACACCATTGCATACAGCAATTGGTAAAGCCGATTCAGTATTTGAAGTAATTGAATTATTAATATCATGGGGTGCTGATATTAATCAAAAAGATGTGTTTGGACACACAGCATTACATATTGCTGCACTCGATGGATTAACACAATGTGTTGAACTGTTAATATTTCATGGTGCTGATGTGACTACAAAATCAAGAAAAGGCATTTGTACACTTAACGTTATCACCAGAAAAACCCCAGCTGCATTAAATATGATTCATAAGAAATTGGATGCTGCAATCACTTTACACTATTTAAATGATAAGGCAAATCGTGAAATTGAAATGGAATTAGATTTTCGACAAATATTGCAGCACTGTCATCCACGTGAGATCAGTTATATGAATACATTCATTGAGGAAGGACAAAAGGAAATATTAGAGCATCCATTGTGTGCTGCTTTTTTATACATCAAATGGCAAAAAATAAGAAAATTTTATATTGGACGATTAGTGTTTGGTTTTCTTTTCACAATGTTCTTAACGGTGTATATATTAACGGTGTTAGCCGTTAATTGTGAACGTGAAGATGAAAATTTGGAATTGTGTCAGGATCAATCAATATTGGGTACAATGCTTCGCACAAATCCAGTATTTACTGCCATCCAAAGGTATTCACTATTATCGATTGCTGGTGTTGAAATAATACGCAAAGTGATTGCATTAACTGCTTACAATTCCGTTAAACGGTACGTGTCACAGGTGGAGAATTTAATGGAATGGATTATTATTATTAGCGTATTAATAATCGCAACGATACATCATCGGAATATTTTAGTTGGTCACAGGCATTTGGGTGCATTCGCTGTTCTACTTGGTTGGACAAATTTAATGCTAATGGTTGGACAATTGCCTGTATTTGGGTCATATGTGGCAATGTATACGAAGGTGCAAGGTGAATTTGGAAAACTATTGATGGCGTATTCGTGTATGCTTATCGGATTTACAATTAGTTTTTGTGTAATATTTCCAGCATTCCCGACTTTTTCGAATCCATTTATGGCATTAATTACAGTATTGGTAATGATGATAGGTGAACTTGACCTTAGTTTACTGATAAATGATCCAAATGGAAAAGATCCCCCATTAATGCTAGAAGTTAGTGCTCAAATAGTATACGTATTATTTTTATTATTTGTTACGGTAATTCTAATGAATCTGTTGGTCGGTATTGCCGTACACGACATTCAAGGATTAAAGAAAACTGCTGGCTTATCTAAATTGGTGCGTCAAACAAAATTGGTATCATATATAGAATCGGCATTGTTCAACACACACATTTCGCCATGGTTAAGAACGATTTTACACAATTCAGCGTTAGTATCACCCCAAGCTTATCGGGTAGTGTTGTGCGTAAAACCATTGAATCCAGGTGAAAAACGTCTTCCAAAAGATATACTGATGGCAGCCTATCAAATTGCTAAACAGAGAAAACAATTGAATCCATCACAATCGTCACGTAATAGTGATTTAAATTATGATCCATTTAAAAAATCAGCGAATGATTTTACTACGAACTATGATAGTCCCGATTGTGAATACAGTGAACTAGACAGTATTTGTACATTAACGAATAAAATTGATGAAAACACCGATAAAATTGATCAATTGACAAATGAAGTGTACGATTTAAAATTAACATTGGAACGTAATCATAAATTAATGGATCAATTGTTGCACAGAATACGAATGAAATCACGTGTTACAGACAGTGTACGACGTAGTCAAAAACAAAAGAAATTATAATGAAATTTTTGTGTATTTTAATTTCAATTCACCGACTAACCACCTGTTTTATTTCTTACCATAATCGTTATGAAATTGTTTATTGAATAGTTTATTGAAAATCGTATATAAATGATCTTGTGATATTTTGTCTCAATATATCCTGTGGAAAAAAAGAAGCATAAAGTGATTTAAATTTTTCTCTAAATACTAATAATCACATTTCCGGAATTATTTTTGTTTTGCTTTTATAAAATATTAATTTCAATTATTCAGTGGATGCAATTATAAGTTTAAGTCTGGGTATTAAATGAGTTTTAGTTTTTATTTTTTGTTTTGTTTCTAAATTCTTTAGAATACAAGTGAATGATCACAATAATGAAATTGCCTCGTGTTATAAGTTTATAGTTTTACACATAATTATTAATTACGAATCACAATAATTATATTCGATTTGATTTGATTCTTATTATCATACAATTTAGTATTTAAAAAGGAGTCAAAATATGTTATTCCGTTACTGTAACAATATTGTATAATACATAATAATTATAGTGATGATTTTTTGTTGACCTAAGTGAACTATCATGCGAAACCACACCTGATATAATTTTTTTTATAACAACCTAATTATTATAAATAATGATGGAAACAATTTTTGTTTTTGCCTTTTTTTTTTTTTGGATTCTGTAGACATGAAACGATAAATAATTCAAAATGAGATGCCATCAAACCATAGAACAATTAAATTTAAATTAATTGTCTTGATGTACCATATGATTATGTACAATTTTTATGTTTATTTTTAATAAATTTTACGGAAGATATTAATGAAAGCACAAAAATATAATTAATAATGGTATTAATGTATATGATTTACAAATGTATTATGATAGAATATAAGAAAATTTAGTTAAATTTTTAATTAGAATGTCGTTACATAGACGAATATTATGTAGATTATGTATATGTAATGCAATAGCAATAATGATATCAAAATTATATTCTCCTATTCAAGTTATACTTTAAGTCTATTAAGAATAATAATAAATTGTTTTATTTTAATTAAAATAAATATTACATATGTAAGTGTTAAATATCATTGGTATTCCGAAATATAAAAACGTTTACAATCAATTGGTACATTTAAAATACAAATTTAACTCATAATTGTGATTTTGTTTAGTATTACCATAACTTCAGGTACATTATACAATCGGATGTACAAAATTATTTTCAAATAATCAATGGTCGAATATCGTTTGAATTTAATACTAATGAATCAATATGACTCAGATTTATCTGCTAGATAATACTGACCAATTATTCATTTAGACATTTATTAGTTGATTTAATTTAGGCACTTGGTATTCTTATTTAAATACCAATCACAGATTTACATACCCACACAAACACACACATACACCGATGTACATAATTCAATGAGAGATATTATGATTAAACGATAAATATGATATTAAATGAATTACACACACACACATTATTCACATGAATATTTATTATTTATTATCATTTTCTAAAATGCCGAAACCGTTGAAAAGTAACTGAAAACAACCTAAACAATTTAGATCATATTTGGTGTCACAAAACCGCAATAAGATAAACTACATAATTGCAGTATATGTGGTAACGATTCAATTCGATGTGAGTTAATGTTCTTTTTGCAGTAATTCAGAGTTAAATCACTTATGAGTTTGACTGGATCATATCAATTCGATTAAAGCACTGCTTTGGAGCTTCAGAACCGAATATATCCGAGATTTGTTGCCATTTATGTTGGCCGCAGAGATTGAACAAAATTTTATCGTTCGTTTCAGATGATCCATGATTTGGCCGCATTTTCGACTGCCCACATACGGATTTTCATGCATTCTGGACTGCTCATTTACAGATACTCTTTAACATCGTATCATAATATAGATGTATTTTGCATACAATCATCTATACTTTGTAAATTATATAAATGAAACCGTTGAAATACTTTTGTTGAAAATTCCTTTCTTTCCAATATTTTACTCGTTTGACTACTAATTAATTATGAATTTCTCTTGTTCAATGGAAAAAAAATTTGCATAAAGAAGTAAAGCCAGTTATTTTGCATTTGATGACAAGTTACCAGCACAACTCGTAGTAATGATTTAATAATAGTCATAATAAATGTCTAAAACTAAAACATTACATAGATTTCCATGAGAATTCTTTAGATTGACAAGAATGATAGAGAAGTCAATTCAGGTGAGTATGTTTGTGATAGAAATATTCTGATAAGATTTTATAATACAATCGTAATTATCATAAATCCTAGCGCATTGACAACATCAATTGGGGTTATTTAATGACAACAAAGTAATCAAGATAATAATATCGTCATCTGGTGATTGTACAAGAGTTCCTCTTCTACCTTCGATTTTAAACAATAAACAAAAATGAAAACAATTATTTTATCAGAATGGAAATTATTTTATTTGTTGGAAAAAATGTAGCACCGCATTGGTTAATAAAATAATTTAAAATTTATCTCACTTGGAGCTGCGGTGATTGAATGCGAATTATTCACAACTGATGTGATTATATAATATTGATGGGATTACATGTAAAAATGAATATCTTGTTGCAGTATTCGTTTAAATGCTATTTACAAAATATTTTAAATTCGATGACGAAGATATCACAATATGATCCATTACTTACGTGCATTGGCTAATTTTATTAATTTTTAAACATCCAATAAAGAGTTCAACATGAATGAATGTAAACCGTTACATATTTAGGAAGTGACGACTAAAATGATTATACAACAGCGTTGTCGTACTTATTGGTTATTTCACTCATATTTTATTTTGATTACAAGTATGAATACTAAGCCCATAATATGTCTACTTATTGGTTATTTAACAGCGCGACGTGATGTATTTGGCCAAGACCAGATCGATTCAACGTTTCTAAAATTGTCAAATCGCTATTGAAGGTATTTTTATATAATTACGGTGCAGAATTGATACTGTTTTTCGTTCAAAAATACGACACGGTCGAGATTTCGCGGTCCGCACAATTTTTGAATCACGTCGCAATTTCATATAACAAACACGTACTATTGTTCGAAATCAATTATAGTTACATGGATTCATCGAAACCACACAATAGTAGGTAAATCGTCATTTTTCCGAGGAACAAATATGTATCATTGCTTGCATTTAGTGGGTCAGTTACGCTGAATGCACAATTTTTGCACCTCCCGCCCGCAGCATTTATCTACAATTCAGAATTGTAACAATTGGAACAGTCTGTTTCTTTCTTTATTTTGATTATACATATGACATTTTTCGCGTTGTGCTTACATCTATATTGTCAAATCGCATATTGAATATTTGTTTTTGTGTCATAGGAGCAAAATAATTGTAATTTGTGCGAATAAAATAAATATAATTAATTAAATTAAAATGGTATTGGAGAGTACTATGATCTGGTGAGTACATACCTTAAGGGAACCAGAACAATTTAGAGTCAATTTAGAAAAGGGCTATCCTCAAAATTTGAAGATGTCTGATTCGATTCCATCATGAGTAGGCACTTTTGGTCATCGGATTGAATCAAAACACAATGATTGGGAAAATGGAATATTTCAATTGAATGTTTGTCTTTTCTAGTTTCGATAACAGCAACTATCAACGAAATGGTGATTATTTTCCAACAAGATTGAGTGCCCAAAAGGACGGAATCAATTTGGTCGGAATGACAAAGGTCCGATCGAATCCGGAGAATAACATTGGATTGTTAACTATGGCCAAGTAATAATAACTAACTTTTATATCAATAAATGGGTTAACAATTATGTTTCACATTTAGCACCGTCGAGGTATTAGCCACATTAACCAGTGACGTAGGCAGAATATTCTCTAAAATGCATTTAGTGCAACCAAAAGGAGACATCAATCTTGTAACTGGCATTCGCATTGCCCATGTAAATTACTGCACATACATACTTAACCTCTACGAATGATTTATCTAATTTGAATATTTTTATATTGGCAGTTGGTCTTAAAACATCGTCAGGGGAAGAATCATAAGATGAGGATTGTCGCTTTCGTTGGTTCACCAATTGTGGCTGACGAAGGTGAATTAGTGAAACTTGCCAAAAGGCTAAAGAAAGAAAAAGTCAATTGTGATGTCATCAGTTTCGGTGAACACACTGGAAACAATGATCTTTTAACAGCTTTTATTAACGCTTTAAATGGCAAAGATGGTACTGGTTCTCATCTCGTTAGTGTTCCCCGCGGTTCCGTGCTTTCCGAGGCTTTAATTTCATCACCAATCATTCAAGGTGAAGATGGAATGGGTGGTGCTGGAATTACTGGAGCCGGCTTTGAATTCGGCGTTGATCCCAATGAAGATCCAGAATTGGCTTTGGTATGTTATTTCATATATAATGTGATTAGATATGGTAATAAACGATATATAAACTCTGATAGGCTTTACGTGTTTCGATGGAAGAACAACGTCAACGCCAGGAAGATGAACAACGTCGTGCTTTGGCGGAATCAGATACTGGCGCCGTTGCTGCCGCCAACGTTGAAGCTCCGGTCGGAGGTCCGATTGTTGAAGCCAATTCTGAAGAAGCAATGCTTCAACGTGCACTCGCTATGAGTACTGAAACTGTATGTATAATTCCAATGTTAAATCAATTTGCAATTTAATAGATATCAAATAATGCCATGAATATTTTAGGAAGATGATGCTATGCCGGATTTCGCTAATATGACTGAAGAGGAACAAATCGCTTTTGCAATGCAAATGTCTATGCAAGATCATCGTATGTATTCCTAATGTTATTTTGTTATATTACTGGTTAACCGGAATTTTTAAATTGCAGAAGATGAACCGGTTGAACAACAAGCAAAGAAACCGAAAACTGATGCGGAAACTCCAATGGAGGTAGATGAAGTGTTTAGTGATCCAGAATTTTTGCAAAGTGTTTTAGAAAATCTGCCTGGTGTTGATCCACAATCAGAAACTATTCGTAGCACCGTTGACTCATTAAATAAGGATAAGCGTGAAAAAGATAAAGATAAGGATCAAAAGAAGTAAAACTTCATTGATTTGGAAAAATTAATAATATACTATAAATAATAATTCATGCAAATTTTTATTATGTTCCATATTTAATTCATGCAGTAAATGATTTGGTAAAAAAATATATATAGTCATAATTGTATCTTATCGTATATAGGAAATTGTAATTAATGGCAGTTTTTGCAACTTGGATGACATTTACCGCCATTAAAACGGCATTTACAACCTCCAGATGTATCACCAGTTCCGGCGAGACCCCAACGTCGTCCTTTTGTGGCCCAACAAAGCTCTGTCTTGCATTTGGTACAAGTTAAGCCATCACAACCACCAACTATTTTTTCAATGATTGCCTAAAATTCAGTATGGTTTATATTATTAATGACGATTTTGATATGGTAGCATTGTTTAGAAATACCCCACACTGAGGACAAGCCATTGCTTGGCCATCTTTTAAAAGTTTTTGAAGCATTTCCTCCGATTGATTATTGGTTTCAGTATTCTGAATTCTTGTTTGATAATCATCACAAGTTTCATTTTCATGAATTATCTTAAATTATAGAATAAGATCAAAATTTATACAAAATTCATACAAACTGTAATTTGGTATTCACTTTGCAATTTCGACAATTTGTACTATGACACACTGGACATTCATATCGTAAGGAATCGTCAATACGCTCCCACCAGCCATTACAATTTGGTTTCAAGCAATGCATGGTTTTCAACATCTGACATTCAACCAATTTTATCGTTTTCGATAAATATTTTTGATAGCTCTCTGGAAGTAATAGATCCCGAATTTCCGAGTCTAGTAAATAGTTTTCACAATTCATATCATCATCTCGATATGGGCACTGTATTTGTCCCGTTTCACTGTTATCAATAACATTCTGAATACACTGTAAACAGAATGAATGCAAACATCCTTGAAGAGTGACACCATCGAATTGTTTAATAGGTTCAAAGCAAATTGGACAATTAAAATCTTCGTAGTTAGGTGATCTTCCAATTGCGGATAAATTCAACAGCTCATTATAAGTTTCAAATTTTATTGCATTAGATGCACCATTAGTTTCTTCTGAACACATTTCACACGTTGTGGCTGATAATACATTTTCAAATGTACATTTATCACAAGCCCAAGTGTTCAATGAATATTCGACAGATTCAGGGATAGCAACAGGCTTTACACATACGGGCTCGGCAATCGAAATTTTAATTTGCGATTCCATTTGCTTTATATTGTACTCCGCTAATGTTAAAATGTCATCATGCATTTCAATTCCGTCCAATGTCCACAACTGATTTTCGGATGGTAATTTGTATAATTGGGTAATTTTTGTTTTCAGTGATTCCAGTTTGAAACTCGGTTTTGTTATTAAAGATATGGGTCCAGTTTCGTGATCGCCGTTTGTTATCAACAAAGTAATTCTGTAAGTATATATAATTGGTCTCTAAATACTTAGAATAGAATAAAATTTCTTCGTCGACGATAGATTACTTGCACACAGATTGTCCATCAATTATCGTTTTCGTCTGTCCGTCTTCCGTACATAAAAACTTAATTTCCAATGGCACTTTCTGTTGGGCTAAAATTTTAACAATACTACTAGCAAAATCACCATTTCCATCCTTGATTGCCCGTTCCAACACTCTCAAAATTTTAGTAACATCAAATTCTCCAGTTGCATCGGAATCACCATTCGAAGCAGTTGGAAGATCACTGAATAGGTTATTCAGGTTGAAATTATCTTCAGATTCAATTGACATTGTTTCAAGACTCCTTCAACACTAATTTCACTGTTTTCAAAATTAATATTTAGGATAAGACTGCGATTAGCATTTCCAAACTTATAACCTTTCGCACTTAATGCCGAATCCAGTATCAACGAAACTGCTGATGAAATTTATTCGGGGGTTTCCAAATTCAAAGATTGAAATTTCGTACCCATTTTCGATGCACGATAACATTGATACGATCTGTTTTTAAAGAAATTTAATTCATATTATTCATATTAGAGTCCAAATGATCAATCAAATAATCGGTAAGCAATGGTTATTTGATTATCGTCGCTATAGTTAACACTCCATATCAATATATTTATCATAACTAATACCAATTGCTTGCAGTTGAAATAAGTATGTATTGCTTGCACAGTCACATATTTAGTATTAATTTCATTTAATATTTTAAAATTCATTTGTTTATCCATTTTACATATTAATTTTGTGTACTTTAATTGTTATAAAAGAAAACATGCCAATAATATTTATTTGATTGTATTGATATCCTGAGATTAAGTTATGAATTTCACATAAGACTTCAAATATACTGACTTAGTGACAAGTATTACAATTTGGATGACATTTTTTGCCATTTAATCCGCATCTACAGCCTCCAGAAATATCACCATACCCGCGAGGACCCCATCGTGGGCCTTTGGTAGCCCAGCATAGCTCTGTCAGGCATTTAATACAAATTAAGGCTTCACAACCGTCTGTTTTTTCAATGATTGCCTAAAATTCATTGAAACTTATGCTATTAATGGCGAATTATATATGGGAACTGTATTTAGAAATACCTCACACTGTGGACAAATCATAGCTTGGCCTTCAGTTAAGAGTTTTTGAAGTAATTCCAGTGATTGATCATTAGTCTCACTGTTCCGAATTCTAGATTTATAATCATCACAGGATTCATTTTCATGAATCACCTTAAAAATATATTAATATGATTGAAGTTTCCTTCATCACAACTTTAATCAGTTACTCACTTTACAATCAAGACAATTTATACCTTTGCATACTGGACATTGATATTGAGGGGCGTCATCAATACGTTCCCACCAACCTTTACAATCTGGTGTCAAGCAATGCATGGTTTTCTTCATTTGACATTCAAACAATTTCATTGTTCTGTCCAAATACTTCAATTATTTTTCAGGCAGCAAGAGATCTCGAATTTCCGTTTCTAATAAATTATTCTCACAATTTATATCGTCATCTCGATATGGACATTTTACATTTATTGTTTCACAATAATCAATAACATTTTGAATGCATTCCAAACAGTATGAATGGAAACATCGTGGAAGAGTGACACCATCGTTTTGCTTAATTGGTTCAAAGCAAATTGGACATTCAAATTCTTCATTGTTTGGTGATCTTCCCATTTCGGATATATTCTCATTATAAGTGACAAAGTTATTTGAATTTGACGCAGCTTCCGTTTTTTGTAAACAGCTTATGCATGATGTTGCTGATAACACATTTTCAAATGTGCAAATATCACAAGTCCAGGTGTACAAATCATTTTCGTCAGCACTAAAAGAATCCAACGGTATTTCACATTCGGATTCTAAGATCCCAATTTCTCGATTATCGTCTGTTGTAACACTATAAAAGTAAACAAATAATTACTAAATTCAGTCAAATAGTTAAGTAGCAGGATATAGTCGACTAATTACTTGCTCTCAGATTGACCTTTAGTTAATGTACCCTGGATACGATTACGAATACGTAAATAGAAATCAAAAGTATTCTCAATTTCAAAGTGCCACGTTGGTTCTAATTCTTTTCGGATTTTATTATGTAGTAAAAAAAAGGTGGTAAAAAAAAAGGTAACATTATTAAAATTTGTATATATTTTCTCTAATATACACTATATTTTATAAGATTTCCTATTGATTGAGAAGTCAAAATTAAAACCACTTAAAATATTTACAGTTTGAAAATATTGAATCGGATGTTAAAAGTAAAACGCTTCTTTAAGTTTGGGATCGCGTGATTTAAATATTACTTTGATAACAGTCTTCAGAAACGAATCAATTATACGAACTTGATATCATCTACTTCGTATGCCACTTAAGGTTATTTCTATATGCATTAAAACTAAAAACAAATATTGTTATAATATTTCGTACAGCATTTTAATTAATCTAATTACCAGAGTTTTAAAACTATGAGAGTATGGCATGATGTTGACAAATAGAAATAATTATGATTATGTAGTTTTTACAGCTAAAGTGGTAAGCATATAGAGAACGTATCGCAACGTAACCTAAAGTGCGTTGAGAAATTTTCGTTGTTTATAATTATTGTCAATTATAATTAAATGAAATATTTACACTGCCTATTTACTGCAAATAATAAAATAAAGAGAAGGAAGAAACACAATTTATTAATTTTTAAATGCTCGCGTTTCCATTACGCGATGCTGATCTACGATTCTAAATCTAGTATTATAATAATGTGTTTCACCATAGCAATATAAGGAATATTGTGGCTAGAACAAAGTAGTATGGTTTTGAACCATGATCATAACTATAATCAATGTTTACTGTTTAATTAAGTATGTGTTGCTTTTTTTTTTATTTTGTCAAATGCCAAAAGGCAACCCTTATAAAATAATTAACAATCTGACAATAATCTTAATTAATCTTTATGCAATGTGTTACGTCCTTATGACTTACAACATTTTGAAATAATTTGCTACAATGATATTTTGCAAGACATTTTTCGATATTTACGTACTTATACTGGGGAAAACGAAATCGGTACTAAAACCCCATTGAAAAAAGTATGTGTTGCTTGCATATTCAGATATTCAGTATTAATTTTATTGTGTATTTTAAAATTCAATTGTACATGAATCTTCCAAAGAAACATAATACTTCAACTATACTGAATTAGTGACAGTATTCACAAACTGGATGATATTTTATGCCATTTACACCACATCTACAGCCTCCCGATGTATCACCTCTTCCGCCAGGACCCCAACGTTGTCCTTTGGTAGCCCAACATAATTCCGTCTTGCATTGAGAACATAGTATGTTATCACAACCAACTTTTTTTTGAATAATTGCCTAGAATTCAATATAGTGTATAGTATTAATAGCGTATTTATTTTTAGTAAAACATAGTAATACTCCACATTGTGGACATGTCATAGCCTGACCCCTAGCTAAAAGTTGTTTAAGCATTTCCTGCGATTGATCATCAGTCTTAGTGTTTCGAATTCTAGTTTTATAATCATCACAGGATTCGTTTTCATGAATCACCTTAAAAATATATTAATATGATTGAAATTTAGTCAAATTCATCTCAACTTTAATCAGTTACTCACTTTACAGTCCAGACAATTTGTACCTTTGCATACTGGACATTGATATTTAGGTGCGTCATCAATACGTTCCCACCAGCCTTTACAATCTGGTGTCAAGCAATGCATTGTTTTCAACATTTGACATTCTACCAATTTCATTGTTCTTTCTAAATGCTTCAAATATTTTTCTGGCACCAAGAGATCTCGAATTTCCGTTTCTAATAAATTATTCTCACAATTTACATCAGCATCTAAATATGGACACTTTACTTGTAGTGTTTCACAATTATCAACAACCTTTTGAATACATTCCAAACAGAATGAATGCAGACATCCTTGAAGAGTGACACCATCGAATTTGTTATTCATATCAAAACAAATTGGACATTCAAATTCTTCATAGTTCGGTGATCTTCCAATTTCGGATAAATTTAACAGCTCATTATAGGTTTCAAATTTATTGGCATTAGATGCACCTTCAATTTCTTCTGAACACAATTCACACGATGTTGCTATTAATACATTTTTAAACGTACAAATATCACAAGCCCAGGTGTGCAAAGAATTTTCGTCAACATTTACAGACTCCAACGGGATATCACATTTAAGTTCCGTAATCCAAATTAGGATTTGTGATTCCATGTGTTTTACATCATATTGTGCTAATGTTAAATTTTCTTTCTCCATTATAATTCCATCCATTGTCCATAACTGATTATCGGATGGTAACTTGAATAATTGAGTAATTTTTTGTTTAATAAATTGTAATGTATAACAGGGCTTCGTCAATAAAGGCCTTGGCCCAATTTCTTGATCACCGTTTATTATCAACAACGTAACTCTGTAAAATATATAAAAAATCACTAAATTCGGAGAATAGATAAGTACTACGACATAGTCGACTGATTACCTGCACACCGATTGTCCATCAATTATCTTTTGTGACTCTTCATCACTACTGCCCAAAAATTGGATTTTCAATTGCACCTTTTTTAAAGCCAAAAGTTTAACAATACTACTAGCATGGTCAGAATTTCCAGAATGTATTGCTTGTTCTAAGAATCTTAGGATTCTATTAATATTCAATTGGTGAGGTGACTCTTCATTACCAGTCGAAACAGTTGGAAGATTATTGAATAAATTACTTACATCTAAATTATCTTGTGATTCATTTGACATTATTATAATTTTTATATACTTTCACTGTGCACTATCTTAGAATAATGTAATCGTTGTGGATAAACTCTATTAGCAATTCGACAAAGAATTATTTTATATAATCTTTCCTATTGATTGTTGATTCAAAATTAAAATTATTAAACTTGATTAGTGCTTGAAATATTTGATTCGGAGAGATTGTTAAACATATTATAAACAATTAGATCATCAGTACTTTTTAATTCACTGTTCGTCTATTTCTGATCTTCGTGTGATAACGTTGCAATGGTTTTAAAGCCAAATAATTAGTTAAACTCCATATCTAAGTTTTATATCTATCACTGTCAAGTTTATTTCTATTAGCATTTAAATAAAATTATCGTCGTAATTCATATAACATTTTAAAATTTCATAATTAATAACAAATGCTTATTGTATACATACGAATATGTACCGTATATACATGCATACATACATTCAAATTGGCTTATGATAATCGGGCACTGTTTATATTAATTCATATTGATTACTACTCTACACTAATGGCAGTAATTGCACTTGGGATGACATTTAACACCATTCACACCACATTTACAACCGCCACTGGTATCACCCTTACCGTCTGGACCCCATCGAGGACCCCTTGTCACCCAGCATATTTCTGTTTTACACATTGAACATTTCAGCCAATCACATCCCCATTTTTTCATTAATACCACCTAAAACAAATTGGAAATCTATAAAACTTGAATCAATTCAGATGATCATATAAAAATTACATGACAAATAGGACAATTAATAGCTTCTCCTTTGTCAACCATTTCTTGTAACATTTTCATTGTATTTTTAGCATCAATATCGTTTTCACTGTTTTTATCCATTTGTTCTTGGTATTGTTTACAATTCAATCCATCATGAATTACCTGCAAAATTAACAATTTTGATTTCATTACATTTAGTGTTTCATCAATTAATATTACCCGACAAGTTAAACAATTAACTATTTTGCATATCGGACACTTGAATCGATTCACGTCATCCTCATAAATACACCAACCGCGACAATTCGGTGTTTTACAATGAAATGCATTTTTAATCTGATGCTCTACCTGTCTCAGTGATCTTGCTAAATGTTGATCATAAATCTCTTTTGAAACGATCGCTTTTATTTCGCGCTCTTGTAATTTGCTGTTACAAGTGTATACGTTATCTCTAAATGGACATGAAATTTCAGCATCTTCGCCGTGTTGAACTGTACCTTGAAGGCAATCTTTACAAAACGAATGAAGGCAATCACGGAGCACTACTCCATCAGATTTTTTTATATTCAAATAGCAAATTGGGCATTCAAATTCTTCAATATTTGGTACGATATCGGCACTGTCTAAATTTACTAGTTCCATATAGTGATTATTACCAATATTTAATTTAAAATTTGGATCAATTTGTGACTCGTTGTCACTGTTGGGCACTGGTTCTTTCGTTTCTTTGTCTTTCACCACGTACTCCTTATAATGTTTAGGATTAAAATTTTCAACACCACGATATTTAGTTCGTGTGATATTTGGGTTCGATGATTTGGCTGCTTGTTCAAGTATTGGTGACGGTTTCACTACAATTGACTGTTTTGTATCCAATGTAATTGGTTTATTATTTTGGATAGGTTGATTTGGTCTGACATGAGAACATGCGGCACAACAAGTTCTATTCTTTGAGTTGATTAAGGTGCATAATACACATACCCATTCATCTCTATCAATTTCAATGGGCAGTGCTTCAGCTCCTTTTAAAATATCATCTAGATTAGTAATTGCTTCGTTCTGAGATTCGGAAATCTCTTCATCTGAATCTTCAATGTGGAAATTTTCATCTTCTGCTTTAGTTGGTGTTATTGACCGTTTCCTTTGCAATTTACCCTTATCATCGAATATTTTATCGGTTAGTAATACAACGTGAACCCTTGAATTATCTATATCACGGCAATATTCTGACAAAATTTTCGAATCATCAATTGCAGTCGTACCGTTTATTCTTAATCGTTGTTGATCAATTGGGTATTTTAATTCATTGTGAAATTTCTTTTTCAATTGTTGAATCGTTAATAATGGCGAAATTTGAATTGCTTCTCGTTCTAATATACCATCATTGTTTTCAACTGTCAATTCCACTCTAAAATGAAATGAATACAATTAGAGATATTGAATGAATCTTATTACTTACATATAAATTGTTACTTACTTAATTTCGCTTGGATCAGCTACTTGAATTGATTCCGTATTATCCAATTTTTTGAATTTCGGTTCACCTTTTATCACCGATAAATTCACTTTTTGCTTTGCTAATTTTGCTGCCAGTTTAGCTGCATTTTCATAATCACCAGATTTTATACAAAATTCCAATTTCCTAAGATCACTATCTATTTTTAAAGTGTCGCATTTTGTTCTTGTATCATCCGTTGTGTTTCTATTGGCGCTGGACGATACCGTTTTCACATTGTCAACATACGTTTCCGTTACGGTAATTAATGATCTATTGTTGAGTGAGATCTTTGGATCTGTTAAATTATTCACAGTAATATTTTTCGTTGGATTAATTTTCTCGTAAACACTATTTATCTTATTTAAATCGTTTAGTTTTAAATTTCCATGTTTATCTATTGCCTTTGTTGTGGTTGCATTCAATTGATTTGAATCATTCGATACTATATTTAGATTTGTAGTTTCTTGAACGTTTGCTTTATTTTTTAATTCATTTGATGCATTTAATTTTGGATTCAACTGCTTTTTAATGGCACCCAAACGATTTTTGGTTTGATCTGTAATTAAAACTTTATTCACCACTATTTCCATTACATTTTCTTTGGATTGTGCACCTCGTTGATGGTTCGATGTATTCAAATTGAGATTTGATTGTTCAATATCTGGTTTCGGTTCTTTGTCTGCAATTGCAGCTGCATTCATTTTATCAATCAATTGGCGTAATCGAAGTTTTTCTCGTTCTAATGCTTCTAATTTTGCCTCTTTTGTTAGGTCTGATCTCTGATCGGCTGGTGTCTTATCATCATTAACTTGTTTTGGTCCAAAATGTGCTAATCGATGTTTCCTTATTTCTTGTTTTGCCAATTTAGATAGATTAGGAACGTCTGGATTTTCAACCATTGACGTGGTCACAATCTTCTGATTTTTCTCTACTTCCCGTTTCGCTAATTTCGTTAAATTTGGCAAATCTGGATTCTCTATCGATGATGTGGTAATGAACTCTTTTGGTGTTACATAATTTTCATTCGATCTTGCAGTTATATTAATGTCAGTCTCTCTGGCAATTGGCATATCAGGTTCATTCAAACATTTTGATGGCACTATATCAGTCTTTCCATTAGTTAGAATTCCAATATCATTAGTGACTTTCATGCGTTCACAAGCGCCACATATAATACGCCAAATTGGATTATCCAATGTACAATATGGGCAAGTCCACATCAAATTAACATCATCGTTTAATGCATTCATGTTTGTGTTGCCATTACTCGTTACATTGCAAGTGTTTTCCGTATTAAAGAATTTTAATTTTGCATCTGTTGCACGTGGCGATTTGCTACGATTTACTCTGGGTGGGGCTGAACAAGATGGTTCATCTTTATAATCATCTTTTATTATTTCAGCTGCTTGTCTATCCAATTCACTTATGCTTGGTGTATTTATATATGAGCTCACACTTTCTCTGTTCAATATCAATGCTGATTTTAGATCGCGAACAAAGTAATTGTCTTGCATTAGATCTTGATTGGAGCCCACCTCTGTTGAACACTTTTCTTTATCCTTTTTTAGGGCGGAACGTCTCTTGTACCATGGCCGTAATGGCAAAGGCAACACTGATGCAGTGGAGCTATCCGACGATTGAATGACTACTGGTTCGGACGTGGAAAGCGTTGGAGGAGGTGACACTGGAGGTTGTGGTGCTTTTCGCTTTTTTCTACCCAACGATGAACTGGACGTTGTCTCTGCATTGCTCTCAACAGACCGTACAAGAATTTGATCTGAATACCGATTCATTTCAATACCAGTTAAATTAGGTGGTGGTGGTGCTCTACGTTTTCTACGTGCATGCGATAAACTATCAAATCTATCGTTATTATCTGAATAATAACCATCTGACGGTAAATTAGATTTGAAATGATCTTGTTCACTTATCACTGATTGTCTATTTGTTTCTCTACCGTTACTGTGCGTTGATTCCAAATAAATATCAGGTCGAATATAATTAAAACCATTTGTAGCAATGCTAAGTAAACTTTCACAACTACCCGTACGTCTAATGGTTGGATAATTATACGGTGTAACAGGTCGACTTACAGCTGCATCATCTTCATTAATTTGTTTTATGAGTTCATTTATAATGTCATGCTCAATGTTATATCTTGCTTGTTGTAATTTATCTTTGTGGACGGATTGATTTTCTTTATGATTGAACCATAAAAGAAACGATGGAACACGAGATTTTTTCTAAAAGAAAAGAAAAGAAAAGAAAATCCATCTTTTATATCAAATGATTACGAATAATAAAAACTACCTTTTCTTTGCCGGAAGATGAATTTCCCGACTGAATGCAATTACTTGTATTGCGATTAAGACTCATGATGCAGAATCATTATACTACTCACATTAAATTTCTTATTCTACTATAATCTGAAATTCAGTTTAAACAGAAAAAAAAAAAACAAAACAGAAAGAAATAGAAACAACAACAAGATTTAAGAAAAAAAAAAACCAAAGCGATTAAACTAGATTAGTCATTATGCACTATTGTATGTAGTGGTTGAGTGATGAATGAATTTCACTAAAAATTTAAGTAAATTTTTTAAAAAGATAATTATATTTTCCCCCCAAATTCTTTACATTTAGTTGAGTGTGTGATTGAATTTAAATAAATTTCATACTGTGTATAGGCAAAACAAAATAAACATAACGTCTTACTTTATTTTATATACACAATGGGAAAATGTTGTTCATTTTTTACAAAATACAATGTCTTTTATAAAAATTTACTTGTAACACGAACTAAAATGTACATTTCGCACATTGAAAATCATTAAATAAATTATTTCTCTTTTAGATTTTTCCGTTTTTCTTTTAAAATGTTTTTGTGTTTTTTTTTTTCCTCGTTTTCAATACAAAAATGAAAAATTCCACTTAAGAGAATATAATTCTCAATTTAAATATTTTATTCGGTTTGTTCTAATTTTACACTGATTGAACTTGAACTGAGCGAAATCGTTCTTTGGTACACTCTCTTTTAGTTTATTTTATTTTATTTTTTTTGTTTTGTCGAATTAGTTACCACACACATATTCACACATCGTATCAATATAAAATGTATAGTTGCTATGTTATAACTTTTAATTAAATTAAGACATTAAAATTTCAATGGATAAATTTTATTTTAGTTACTTTAATTGAAATGAACTAATTTTCATCACACTCATAAGCAAACGACTGTCTCCAGTTTTATTGTCCTAAATATTTTTTATATTGAAACGTGTAGTATATCTTATTCAAAGTTTTCTTTACGTTATAAATTTAGATTTTAAATATTATGACATCATTTTAATGACCGGAAATTAATATAAAAATTTTCATTTGGCTACTATCGAATGAAATAAAAAGTGATGATGAGACTAGCACAAAACGTTCTAGACAGACTAAATAATAGATGATAATCAATTAAAATTCTCTTACCGAAATTAAAATAAAGTTCAATTGAGTTCACATACACTTAGTTTTTTAATTATTTGAATCACAGCATTCGATTTTTATGACTAATTGGAACTAACTGTTTCTTATGATTGATTCAGTAATTGATTCTTGGGACACAGAGAAGAGAACTAAATTCAATTCTTTTAAGATGATGATGAGAAAAAAAATAAAATTATCTTTAGCCACACATTGCACCTGATGATTATTCTGAGATATACGAATCGCGACTAACTGAATTTTGTATGTGATCGACTAAATTAGTTTCTTTTATTTTTTTTTTTTTTTGAACTTTTTTTTTTCTTTTTGATTTCGTTCAGCTGAGAGAAGACGATTAAATCACATTAATTTTTTAGTTGAGTAAGAAAACATTCGTACATAGCCGAATTAAATTTTATTGTGTCTTAAAATAAACCGGCAAACACGAGGAGTTTAGAATCAATTTAAGATTACATAGTAAACACTGTAGATATCGTTGAACCACTGTTTTACTTTCGGTATACCAAGTATACGGAATAAGATTTATAGAGAGTGAATGAGAGTTCAAGTAGTACAATGAATATCAATGGTGATGGATATTATTCAATGAACGTCCATTAAACATAAAGTGCATCCCATAAATCAGATCGTATTTCGATGAATTGATTTGCTCCCCCTCACGTAGTACAAATTATAAGTATCAGTTACGTTGGTTTCATCACATGTAAATGTCTTATAATTTTTATATAAAAATAATTTATTTATTGATTCGTTCGTGTGCTATTGTATAATTAGTATTCATTCAAAATCTCTAATTACGTGAATTTAAAACAAGATCATTAGCTTTTTCGCTATTGTGAAACTGAATATAATTGAATGGAGCACAGTTTATTATGGGATAGCTGGTGAATTAATATTTATTACATCTAATGAAAAATTAATTTAGTATTTATGTAGATGATGTTCATCATGTTTTCTATTAGCCCATAAATCTATAAATTCCGTGTTACTCTATGCTGTTTTATTTATTAATAATCAACAACATTATAAATAATTAGAAAATGGTTTTGTAATTCAGTTAAGAAAAGTTCTAAAGCTTTTGGTGTCATTTGGATAATTGAATTAAACACTTTTTTTATTTTATTATTGTCAATGGAACCTGAACTACGTGTACAACTGTTGTTGTACAGGCGGTATAGTTAATATACTCTAATCAACGCATTCGGAGTAATGATGCTGTTGATTATGTCAGGTATACATTTTGTTTTTAGGTATAAAATATTAAATAAATTATGACTCATATAATGTACAAGCACATAGTTATGCGACACATTTTAAAACAACATAGAATACATGAAATTATAAACATAATGAGAAAATTTTCATATCATTATTATTTTAAATGTGATTATTTTACAGCCAATGATTTTTCGCAATACAAAACGGTTGCTAGCTTATTATGTTTCAGTTATCACACTGTAGTATATGTATTATAATAAAACTGAAGTGTTTTTAACGTTCAACAATGGTTAATTATTTTTCTGTTTGTTTTATAGTTTAATTAGTTTAATCAGTTGATTAAGAGGTGGATTATAATGCCAGTTATTAGTCGAAATGAAATTAAAAGCAATATCAGTTGATAAGTGTTTTTTGTTCTTAAAATTTTCTTGATTTTTTTTCTGTTTTTATCACTTTCTATCAACTTGACAATAAGGAAATTCATTCTGTAAGCAAACAGTAACACCTCTCTCGTACTGAAAAGAAAAACAAAATTTTCTTTTAACCAAGTAATGGAATGATTTTCATATGAACTCTTGCACATTGTTATGTTAATCAAGTATTTTTTATGGGCATGAACGTGAATAGATAAGTGGATGACATATCATAATCATAAAATTTAACAAGATCTCATAATCCTTCGAAGAAAAAGGAATATATAAATGTAAACCGTTTGAATAATAACAAACATTATGTTTGGAATATTTTTCATTACATAATTGATTAGACGTAATTCACATTTTACATATTCGTCTCGTTTATATACAACGGAAAAAAAGAAGTAAAATAAAAATATTCTTTTTCGCATGGTTCATTCTTATCCATGTAAGGAATAACGGGGTACACTCGCGTGTAGGTGAGATACCATGGTACTCGGATCGTTAGCCATTTTAATGTAAACCTGAACGGTATTATATTAATTCGGTTGGTATGTAGACTTGAAACATTAAATGGATATTGAATGATGCTGCTGTTGCTGTTAACTGTACTCTGTTGTGTATACCCAACGAGTGTATAACTGAAAATAAAGTTAATACAAATAACCCCTTAAAATTCGTTTCTCTTTCTCAAAATGAGAGAAAAAAAGAATAAGAAATGTGAAAAAAATATAACAGCATATGTTTGTTATGTGGTAAGAAAACCATACTTAAATATGAATAGAAATTTTCCATCTTTATCATGGATGTGGAAAAATAATCCATCAAAGTCACAGCATAACGTGAATCATATAAACATCTACCACAGCATATTTATAGAAGAGTGAATTTCTTATATTTTATTTCATGCTTTTGCACTCTCTTATAACTCGTCTTTCACATTTCGAAATGGCAACACAAAACCCATATTTGGATATAAAATATTTCTGTTTTGTGGGCTGAGTACAAGTTGTTCGGTTAAATGGAAATGCGATTGAAATAAAGTCATTGGGGGTAAGAATTTCAAAAAAAGAAAAAAGAAAAAAAGGATAACATTATTATTATTATTATTATTGTTATTATGGTACCATTCTATTAGGAATAAAACTCAAGGTAAAAACAGATGAGTATTAACGGAAATAAAGAAATATTAACTGAAATGGATATTCAAAATAGAGTGAATCATTAAATTCTTCTTTAGAATCTTATTCTATATAATATCCTCCATCACTCTTATGACGATAGTGAATGACATATAAATTTTATGCACATTTATTCCCTCAAATAGTTCAGTGAAAACATTATAGAATTCACTTAATTTGATGTTATTTGAAACGAGTGAATTCATTCTAAGATTATGTATGTTTCTACTATTTGCCCAAGTAAAAGAATTTCCTTTTTCTTTTAAATGTGAATAGAATTCAATTTGATATGTGAATCGACACTGGGTGTGTATTAGGAACTTAATACATTATGAATATTTGGTAAAATATAAAAAGAAAAAATTTGAAATGATGAGAGAAAAACTTTTCCATCATCTGGAGCAATAATTTCCCATGAAAACGACTTTATTTGAGAAGTGAAGAAAATAAAATGATCATTTGATCATTTATGTATGTAATAATTTGAATTAAACATACACAACGAGAATGGTTGTGGAGTAACGTTATGTAAGGATGTGGAAATATCGGTGCTAAAGTATTTTTATTCGTAGTTAAAACTTTCGACATCATCCTCCAATGAACCATACCATATATGATAAATTATTAAAACAGAGAAAACTGAAGTTGAACGTACAAATTGATTCATGTAATAAAGAATATTAAATACCTTTTGAGCTAATTCATATCAATAAAGATTGAGGACTCTTTTACTTCTACAGTGGATGTGTAGTACAACTAATATGATGCCTCTAGTATTCGATGTTCAATGATGTTGCCATACACGAGTAAAGGGAAAATGATGAAAATGAAGCGATAAACTTTTCTTTCTTTCTTGGTTGAATCGTTAAGCTCAATCTACTGAACTTCAGTTCAATGGTTCAAACGAAATATTCAACTGATGATGATATTGGATTTATATATTTTAGCGAAATGAATTCTATAAGATTTATTAAATTCAAATATTGAGACTAATATTTGCGATTTCTTGATTCAATATCGTTTTATATTTTGTTTCTCATTCGATTTTTGTATGAATAAACATCTTTAAGAAGTTCACTTATGGTACCCGAACGTCAAATGTAATCTAATTTATTCTAAACGAAATTGGCTCTCCTTTTGCTAAAACTACGGATCATGTCAAATATAACAACAAACTCAATTCATCCAATTTTCTTGTTCTATTTTCATCTCTTTTGAAGGAAGGATTTTTTTTTTTGTGTTTGGTTTAGGACAGTAAAGGAAAATTTCAACAGAATTATAAGCGTGTGCTGAAGAATTCCAATCAAAATTGTGTGCGGGTGGAGGGCATTCATGAAAATGAATTGGCCAATTCATTTAACCCTTGGTGAAGAACAACAATCTTAATGCAAATTGCAAGTAATCGACATTATTACGGACGGGGATTCAAGTGTTTTCTATGCAATAGAATCAGACCATAATGCTGTGGCAGGGAAATGAATCAAGATGATGCTCATACCACTCAACCGGATGGTTTCAAGTGATGCAAAATAGAAGACATGCGATATGATGAAGGTAATTCGTTTAAGGATAAATCCTGTGAATATATAGAGCCACAAAAACCCTTAAGAAAGCCGTGTGTTACGTAAATATTTTCTTTCATCTTCATGTGTTTGAGGACAAACATTTAGGTATGCTGTTGTTGATAATATCACACGCCTATCATATAACCCTCTTCCTCCCGTTTTCAGTATACATTCATTCATGATTGTGTACATAAAAGTGCCACTTTAAACATAATAATAATTTTTATTATGATTCGCCGTCAAAGATGGAAAACAGAATGAAAAAGAGACACACACACTCACCATATAAATAGACAGAATATGTATGATGTGATAGGATACACAATAGGTAATATCTTGTTATTCATTTTCATCGTTTTTATATTATAATGGTTGTCTTTTTATTTTTCTTCTTTTATTTTTTGTAGGCTGGAAAAATTTGTTATGTTGCCTTTAAGATTTTTGCATAAACATATCGCTTGGTGTTCTTTTATTTTTCGGAACAGATCTCAATTGAAAGACATAAAATGGTATTGTAAATTGCTTGGGTGGAAAAAAAAAAATCCGTTCTTTCTATTTTCAGTGTGCCGTTATTTAAAACCACTTCGACGGTTCATATATGAATTGGGTGGCATTCGATGGTATACAACCGAAAAGAATATGAGAACATTCTTATAAGATGATTACCATATTTGTAAAATTTTCTCAGATCATTTTAGGCTAAGTATCCTTCATCGTGTTAAGATGATTGCTGGTAAACGGAATAACTCTAAACAATTTTGAGCGGTACGAAACAAATGAAGATTGTTTGAATAAACAAAATGAACCTATAAAATAACCATGTCATTTTAGAATAAAATGTAATGTTTATCGTCTATGTCATTTCGATTTAAATCTAAATGCGAAAGCAATCAACATATGAATGGTGGTAAGAACACCATTAAGGATGAATCAAATGAAAATTTAAATTTTTCTTCATTCTATTGAGATTTAAATTTCATGATTTTCATTTCGATTTGGTTCAACAAACTCTGTGTTAACGTTCAACTGATTTCTTATGTTGAAATTTATTAGCTAAAATGTACAATTAATTATCAAATTTTTGTTAATCAATTTAACCAATGGTTATGTTATCCATTTAACTATTGCTTTAGCATATTTGTCAACCGTTTTATTATATTAACTAACGAATAACGAGATTTAAATTATGAGTTACCCAAACATTAATTTGTTAAAAGAAAAAAAAAAAAAACATCTTCAACATTCTAGAACAACTTTTTACATTCAAATATACCGGTTTCTATGCAATTTTTTTCCTTCTTAATTTCAGTTATCTCATAAATGTAAATGTTTTATTTTAATTAGCTGATCTCAAAAGTGCTCATTAAATTTAATATAATCATATCTGGTTCTTACCTTCTAGATTACATCTGTATATATAAATTCTTTTATCAATGGCATTTAACTGAATACATTTTCTTTTTAGGTGATGGCTGGTAGCTCTTTGATAATGGTTTGGTTTCAAGTGAAAACGCTCTGCTATTACAAAATAAAAAGAAAATGAACTTTTGTGGCTATCAACATTTCTCGTCTTCTCGTCATTATACATAAAATGAATGAAAATTTTTCATGAGCATCAGAACAATATAAGTAGAGTGTCTTTTTGGCATCGGCATAAGAAAATAGTCCTTAAGTAGATTTAAACACAATGGCATTGGGTAGATTTTAATTGAGTGACTGGTACTAGGTTGGCGAATAGTGTTGGAATGATGGACAAAACTCCCCCACTGTTCGTAATGTAATTTTAAACAAAAGCAACATAGATCTTCCTAATGAAATTATTTAATTGAAGTCATTTGTATTTAAATATGCAAACTGGAATATGCCATTTATTTAGCATAATGTATGGCGTATTATATTGTAGATAGTAGTCTGGTATGACATAACAGTGAATGATAATGAATACACATCTCATGGACGTATTGATGTTGAATACCAGACAATAGATAATTGTCTTTTTGTTGCATATCAATTCTCTTCCGATTATAGAATCTTTATTCATTTGCATTTCAATGTTTATCGTTCGTTTCACATTCACCTGGTATTAATAACAAGAAACCATAATATGATGAATAACTTTCGTTTAATCGATATGATATTATTTATATCATTTTCCCAAAAGAAATGCTCCAATTTGGATTTCATTTATCGTTCAGATTATCGAATAAAGAAACAGAAACTAAAAGAAAACTTTTCTGCAATTAAACTTCTGCAATAATATAAAAATTATCAATTATCGATTTTCATGTAATTTGAAGTTCTTCTCTTTACACTCCGTTGTCTAACTCAAATAAACGGTTCCAAGTAATATAGATAAACGAGATTTAATTATTTATTTGACGCTTCAGGGATTTACAATATTTTTATGAAATATTCATTCCATCGATTCATTGAATATTCGTATACCAATTCCAGACACATCTCATTAAAAGAATATGAAAGAGAGAATCATTATAATTTTAAAGTAAACGAATTACAAAAAGAAAAAAGTTTCCTTTTCACATATCTGTAAGGCAATTTGTTGCATAATTAACATTTTAACGGTAAATAAAACAGCCGCACAATGCAAAGAATAAAACTTTAAATTTTCTTTTATTAAAGATCCTTATTTTAATTTTTGTTGTCGCATAATTCAGAAGTAATAAGAAGAAGTTAATTTTTTTCCATTATTTTTAATTTATTTTTTTATTTCTCTCCCTTATTTCTATAAGTTTCAATATTTGTTATACATATGGAGTAGCTGGTAACTATAGTGTATCATTTATTTAACAAACAAACAAAAAAATCAACGACCAGGTGAACGTGAAAAATTCTTTAGGGATTCAGTTTTACTTAGAATGTAGAAGCTAAATCGACCCAATTAACTTTGAAGTATTCACCATTTTATTATTATGAAATTCCAACCGTTACCGTATTAAGTTACAGATCATAAATTCCATTGAGAATCACATTTGAATTTGAACTCTCTGGGTAGACCGTAATGTTCACCTCAAAATGTGGTTCGGGATCAGGTTGATTTTTTGAATGTACAATATAAACGGTATGTGTTCGGTTATTCGTTTCTTTTTTTTGCTTCTGTGTTGGACTCAAAACCGCATGAATGAAATGAACTTTCCTTTTTATGTGGTGGATTTACAAACTACCGAATGAATAAAAACGTAATTTTAAATATTTATTATTCTCATTATACGGAAAGCTTTCAGTTGGTATACAATAGAATACACTCAACATTTATAGTACTGTATGTGTGTGTGTTTTTTTTTTGTTATTTGCACTGCATTTTACTTTAACTGAACAGAAATGAATACTGTGTTACATGGAATTTTAATTTAAGTGGTTTGAGATAGCAATTGATTGCTGAATGCATTCCTCAATTCAACCAAAGAATGAGCAAAGATGGTTAAGTAAAATGAACGAAAAAAAAAAAAAGTAAAAGAAATCC
This sequence comes from Coboldia fuscipes, assembly GCA_001014335.1. Classification (NCBI taxonomy): domain Eukaryota; kingdom Metazoa; phylum Arthropoda; class Insecta; order Diptera; family Scatopsidae; genus Coboldia; species Coboldia fuscipes. The sequence continues at coordinate 33,498 of JXOR01001405.1, forward strand.
GTTATCGGCAACAGACACGTATTCATTTGGCATTTCAGGAAGTTCTCAATAGTGTTTGATTATTGAATTTACCAGGCAATCAACAAGTTCATCCTGAAGCAATAAGATACTGGACAATTGGCGAATGAATTCCATCTGTGCAAGTTTTTTCATTCACTGGATAAAAATCCTCTTTTTGGTGGGGTACACATTGAATCTTATGTTATATTGAGCAGTTAAACATTGGAATTCCAAAGAGAGAAAACTAAATTCTTATTTTTTCCCCATTTATCGGTGGAATGGTGGTATAAATTCGATGGATTTAGATGTTCCTAAGAGTTCAAATATTCTTTTTATTTGCGGTTGAATTGACTTAGAACGTGAACGAATACTGTTGTAGTAGATTCAAATCATTTAATGGTATCGACCGGAGTTGTAGTCTGTGGAGCAACAGAGACAACACCAAACAGCAAAAAAGAAATGAACCAAAATGTCACATGAAACATATTTAATATCGCATAAGCACTATCAATTTATCATATTTATGGATCAGAATGAATTTCGAGTTGACTCAATTGGCCAAAACTGAAGAGCCAGAGAGAATATTAAATCCCATGGAATCAACGAAACAGATACCAGAAACATAATTCGCGTTCATCCATAGCAATATTATTAAATATTGTATGAAATGAACTTGTTCAATAATAAATCTTTATTAAAATAATATTTCAAGCTTTTTTATTCCCTCATTCTTCAGCTGACATCTAACGCTTTATTTTCTTGTGTCCTGAGCAGATGGTCACCAGTGCTGACTGTTTTTCCTTTTTCTTTTTTTTTCATCCGGTGAACAATTGAATGCAGAATGGATATCTTTCTGTAGTTTTCTTTCATATTACATCGTTTTTGTGTGTGTCTTCTATCCAAATTGAACTAAAAAAAATTCTATTTCTTCCGTTGCATTTCTTTTATGCAATATTCATTTTTTAGATGTTATCGTCTAACGAATGGAGATTGTTGCAAATTGAGCAACATTATGGTATTTATAATAAAAAGAAAATTGTACAATTTTTTGCAGTTATTTCTTTTAAGGGTCCCATCTTCTACGAATAAAAGAATAGAAAAAAGGGAAACAGAGGAACACAGAACACGAGGAGCTAAAGAACAACTAAATTTAGTTCGTGAATTTTCTTTGATGAATATCCAAGATAGAGAATTAAGTGTACGTTCACTTGTCTTGTTGTTCCATTTATGGTGTATATATAACTCACCAAGGAAGTAATTGTAAGTGAAAAAGTCTTCAGATCATTCAACGCCTGGGAGTAGATAAACATAAGATGGTTGTCTATCGCTGTTAGTTGTATTCTTTTGCGTTGTTGTTGTTGTTGGTGTAATGTACCTTGGGCATTTTATGATTTCACTGTGATATTGTAATGTGCATTGTATAATTGTACTGTTGAGGACTTCAAATTCATGTCAGCCATTGCCATATGAAGAAGATGATACACTAGAGCTCAATGTAATTTTATTTTGCATATTCTTTAATCGTATCTGTATAGTCCTCTATTCCACGGATCACACTACAAAGAGAATAAAACTGTCGGATAACGAAATTTCAAACCCATTCTGATAGTTTTTCATGGATTCAAATGAAAAGTTAGTACATTTTGAACATTTTTCTCGTCACATACAAATGGTGTGCAGTATATTTTGAAATATGAATTAACATTTTCACGATTTTTCTTTTGTTTTTTTTTTTCTTTCTTTTTACTTTTTTATATTTCTGGATGTTGGTGTTCCTTTGAATCATCTTCATCTTTTAACTTTCTACTGTAGTTTTTCCCAGTTGGATTTCACTGTCTTTAGTAGATTTCAACTGTAACTGGTTCTTTTTTCTTAATACTTACAAGTAAATTCAAATAGATTTTGGTGTTTAATGGTGATGCAATGGAGTAATACATTTACCCATTAGATATTTCATTCCACGATTACCCGTAGGATAATTTTTCATCTCTCCCGTTTTGCGATAATAAAGATTTTGTCTTTTTTTTTCTCTCATTTTTGGAAATAATATGAAATTGTTAGAGGGATTTTAGTGTGTTAGATGCTCTGTTAAGGATAGTAAAGAGAAGGAAAAAAATACGTTGGTTGATCCCTTACAGTTCTCATCGCTGACGCTACAGATATGATGAAACGAGAAAAATTTCACTTTGGTTTTTCGTCTGTGCATAGTCTTGATGGGTGCTTTTATTAAAACGTTTTTCGCCTTCAAATATCATTTAGATGATATATGACTGTACCTTATCCTACCGACTTCCAACCGTTGAATATATTCTTTTTTTGTGCCTAGCAAATAAGATGAATTCATCTAAAATTCATTTTGGTTTTAGTTTAACCGTCTCTTATTCTGAACTACAGTTTCATTTCATTTCATTTTCATATCTTTTACTTTTATTTTTCGTTCTCGTTTCATCTTGATGAAACACAGTTTCATTTACCGAATGATGTGCTTTTTAATGTTACTTGATTTCCATCAACTAAAAATGGATCTCTGAATAAAGTAATTGTATACGAATATATCGTTGAAGATCTAACTTGTCAAAAATATGTTTAAAAATTTCTAGTGCTTTTTGGTGGTCTTTTGCGTGTCCCAGACATTTTATTTCTAGGCAGTGTAAGCAATCACTCCACGTCTGATGAGTTATATATTTTGACAACTGGGATTCCCATTAAATGTAGATGATGATGAATTTTCATTGGTACTCCATTAATACTGCTGCCAGTTCATTTCATTTCCGGTATCTTTTAATGTTACAAAAATATTAAATACAAACAGATTTTCCATCATGTAGTTAATGCAGTCAGCTTTGAAACAATGTAATCGGTATAAATTCTTTTGTTTTATTAAAAAATAATATTCCATGAGTGAATTATAAGAATAAATGATTCTAAAAGTGTACAAGGATTCAATGGATCAAATGATACCGAACTCGTCTTCAATTGAAATCAACAAAATTTAAGAAAAAAAAAACTAATAGCAATAATCATTTTTATTGTTTTGTAACACAATGAAACATTGCACGTCACTTATGCTCTTGGATGAATATTAAAAATCCGTGGCTTTTGAATTATGTAATTAAATTAATCCCTTTTCATGTATTTTTATTTAATATTTTGTTCTTCATTCATCGTCTGTACACGATCTGGTCATGAGAACTTCTTCAAATGATGACTTCATTTTCTCTTGTTTAACGGTAGACTTTTACAGATGCTGTACAATTGAAATTGAAATAACACGAATCTGTTTTGTTTCTGACTTTTCTCTGTTGAAAGTTATAGCCGACAAAACGTGTGACAACTTTTTTTTATTTTTATTATTCTGCCTTCTTGTAACTAGTGGAAAATGCGATGAATAAAATTTATAACTCAATTTTAGTCGTGTATACATATCCTTCGAAAAGAAAAATTTCCCAAATTGAAATATTAAATTCAGTGAAAGAATTATATTTTACAATGTGAATAAAATTGACTGTGAAATAAGTTTAATTTAGTACAATAAGATATTTAACAGAGAATTTTACAACAGAATTGTGAACAATTAAAAGTGTTTATTGTGAGTGTATGTTGCTGTTGTGTTTTTATTCCGATAAAATCCACTTTCTTTAATCACCACTGGCAAGCTAATATACGATGGAGGTGGATGTGATGATGGGAGACTACCGAGTGGTTGGCTGATACAGCATTAATGTTAGATTTGGAATAGCATTAAGAGCTCATCATGATTATCGAATTATTTTCCATAATGAAAACAATGTGGGTGGCTTATAAATTTAAGTAGAACATTTCCGCATCAAAGTTATTCTCTAGTCAACTGACAGCTATAGTCTAGCATATCACTGAATAAGTATGGGACAGTAAATAGAATTGATCATTTTGATAACGAGTTCTGAAAACAATACCGGAAAAACGGTGGATTTGAAATGGAATTAAATTCTCAACTGATTCAAATGACTCTCAACTGCTGGAAAATGATGAAGCCTTTAGTCTCTCTATTTTCATAGCAACTGATAAACTGAATTTTAAAAGGTAAAACACGGTATTTATGGCATCAACATTGAGTTGGGGCCACAAAAGAAAAAGGGTTTTTTCTTTTCTTTTTTTTTTTCATCGGGAAAACCCAAATCACCCTCACCCAAACCGCTATTGATATGAAGTGAAGATGTCTACAGGATATCTCATCGTCAACCTAAAACGAAAGGGGGGAAAAATTGTGTATGACGATCGAATGAACATAGAAAAATAAAATCTATAAAATTTCATATAAAACATAAATGTATGTTACACATTTTGAAAACTGTAAAAGAAGATGTACTAACGATACACGTATTTTTAACATATTTCACAAGAGTGTCAAGTTTTAAGTAAAATATTGCATTATGTTTCGTTTATATCTGTCACTGCCATGTAATATGAAAAGGATTATCAGAATATTGTAACGGCAGTACACGATAGAGAATGATGTGAAAGACATTCTAAAGAATATTATGGTAGATTTTCATTCGCATACCAACGTATTCTTGTTGATTTCATTCGTGTTATTTTTTTTTTTTTGCACTTGGTTCTGCCTTTTTGAGTTGTTGTATCAAATTTTTCCTCACTGTTAACGAAATGACGGGGTTGGGGTGGTTGAGTTTCATAAAGGTATACCGATGAACACTGTATAGAATGAGTTACCTAATAAATATCGTATTTAGATGTTGCATTGAAAACGTTTGTGTACTCCCTTTTATTTCTTTCAATATTTTATAAGATTTACAATGTATTTATATTCTTCTGTTCTCATTTTCTTAAATTTGGTGAGAAATGTTAAGGAAAACTGACTAAAATTTATATATTTCTTCTAACAGAGAGTGAAATAACAAAATAAGAAAATAAAAATATTTTCTTTTTTTTGGTTTTGGCGATTCATATAACATCGAATGGAACGATGCAATGCGGTCCTGATGAGAGCCAATCTATTCGTTTGTTCCGCATTCGATGGTGCACAAAAGTGAACCAATTCCAATATATTTATTTGTAGATGTTTCCATCATTTTGTTCTTTTGATTTCGTGTGATCACAGGTTGACGATGTCACATGTGGAATAAATGTGACTCGTATTATTTGATGAAAAATCTGATGGGGGACTAGAGAAAACATTACCAGTGTTCTTGAACTCTAAAATATACAAGTGAACTGAAGATTTTCATTTCATTTTGTTTTATAAAATTCCCATCTGTCCTCGGCACCTCATCTATTACTGAATTCACATAAAGGATGTGCGTGATCTAAAAAGTTTTTGGTGTTTTCCTCTTACTCTTACTCTTACTCTGTGAAATTTTTACTTTTATTTTTATTTCTCATCATAGAAAGTGTGAAGGTATTTTACTCAATGAGAATTGACTATGTTTTCGTGTTACATGTTGTTAGCTTATGAGTAGATGATTTTAGTTTCACTTGGTTATGGTATGAAAAAAGGATCCGGTTAGAGATTTTGGTGCCAATAATCTTTTGTTGATTTTACAGCATCGCCAATCAAATGGATGGTATGCGGTAAGAACTAACAACATATAAAAAAGCATACAGTGATAGGTGCTCATTTTATGCATATCATGTGGTCCCTTATCCCATTTCAATATAATGCTTAGACATTATAATTTTTTTTCTTCTGCGGTTTAGAATATATGAAATAAAATGATGGTAAACTGTAAAGCATAGAACATCGTATATCCTAAATTTATATTTGATATGGGCTAAATGTCTTGAACGTTTCTTCTTCCTTATGGTATTCTGTTTAGTGAAAATCCCCACTCTACCCTATTTAGATGATTTGATTGGAGATGGGCCATCAGACAATATGAAAGGTTCCATTACCTGGTTAGTTCTTTTTCGTGTGTTGGAATTTTCACACATCCACGTTTATAAAATTCTTTAGAATACCAATGTGCCAAAGTTATTTAAACCCAACCAAATGGGTTGACGGAAACGAAATACTCATCGTAATGACATGACAGGTGGAAGAAAATCACTTATCTTAATGCAATTGATTGTAAATCAAATCCATAAAAATTTAAATTCTATTTCTCATCGGTGGCACATCGATCTGCTGACATCAGACTAATGGGTTACCAATATTCAATCGTATATCGACATAATATTCTGTTTCATTGGCCATGTTTCAATGCAACATGATTTCAACTTAAATGATATTTATATTTATATTTTTCTACTCCTATAAATACAAGAAATAAGGTGAAATGATGTTATTTCCTTCTCTATTTTTCAATCGATTTGGAATATGACGGTTATGTATCACCGCCAAATATCCATTTCCTGAAGCTTATGATGTTGAGCCGCACAAAAACTTCTGTTACTGATTAGAATATTTCAGTACAATTCGATACTGAAGGAACTAGCAATGAATTTTCTACTCATGAAAACGGTTTAAATCAGACACCATAAGGATTCTGGTTCTTTTATTTTTTTGAATCTTCTGTATTCGTGATTACTGAAATATGCCAAGATCGTTGGTATCATACTCCTTATCGTTTACCATTCCGTAATATAAATTACTTGTGAATTCTAAATGAGTCCAATTGAGTACACGATGGCCGTTGGCTGATTACAAATCGTATGTTGTTTGTATTTGAACCGAAACATAAAAATTCAACAGATCTCTATTGGAATTAGTTACTGGCGGCAGCCAAAAGTAACTTATACAGAAATGACCAGCAGATGGTCCAGTGTATCAATTTAATTCATGGCCCAATTCCAGTAACAATTTGATATCTTCATAAATAAATAAAATCGTTTTCCAAGACTGCAATTTTATCGTGTACAACGATAGTGAATGGAAATTCCATATTCTGACTGGTAGTGTATCGTGCAAGAATATTTTTCCTCATTTTCTTTTCAGTTTTAATAAATTCATGAGTCTTATTGAAAACAATATTGATGTTAAGATTGCATCACTGATTAAAATGAAACCGTTCCGTTATTATAAATAATCAAATTAAATACTTTGGCTATAGAAAATTCAACACATAATTTACTTATCGATTCATATTTCTTATAATGTTGCAGTTCATAAAAAACGCTAAATACATCATAATCTATTGAACATTTTGTTCGGTAGTAAACAGTCGTTATTATATCGATTTCATTAAATACCGAAATATATTTCTTACTGCTATTCATATTGCTGCCATTGTCCTTTGCCTTATTATCATACTCAAATGAGATTGAATGAAATGGAAATCATTTTACCTTATTGCCTTCATTATTTGAGATCGGCATACATAATTGCTTTTCACCTTTTTGTGAATTAGTGCCGCAATGGACAGTTAACGAATAATGAATTTATCTCACCGTTCAACTGAAATATTTGCTGATATTATAAATTTAATAATTTTTTAAATGTGACACTGAAACCTATGACCGATTAAGTGAAATCACTAGCTCAACACTAAGGTCTAAATATTAAACATTTTTCCATTAGTTAAATTCCATCGAATATTAACTGAACGGCATGAATACATTTCATTTATAATTTTTTTTTTCTTCTTCATTGTCCTTTATATCCATTACTCGTCTAAATGAACCATCCTGTTAAGGTTAATCATGCAAGATTAAAATCTTCGCGATATGATTTAATTTTAAGAAAATTTTTCAGTATTCCCCCTCAAGTAAATCGTCTATCGTAAATTAAGCAGTAAGAGAACGAGAAACGATGGAATGAATTAAAAGAAGAGCCAACAGAGAAAAGAATTTTTTTTGAACAACACAGAAGAAAGTGGAGAATGTGAATCCTCATTTAGAAAGTCCGGAGGAAATAAAGGGCATGCCAAAGAGATTTTATCTTGGATTACATTCTTCTTTCAAAAAATGTTCATAGTGCTCTTTATTAAGTCGCGAATGTTAAGTGAACCAGTATCATGAATACATTTTAAACGATGGTAGTACGAGATGAAATAATATTCATCAAGTCTTTTATACCATTGGATATGGATGAGATGAAACAGCCACCAAAGTGATGAGCTAAAAAGAGAAAATAAAATGAAATAGAAATACCAGAAGAAAACGGTAAAGAGACGCTTGATATTTCATTAAATGTTAAAATGGTTGAGCCTCGTGGTTTTTGGACGCGTTTAAATGCTCAACAATTACGTGTTTTACTTTCATCTCTGTCACTTGAGATTTAGTCACTCAAAATCTTATACCAAAAAGAAACGGAAAGGAAAATTTTAACAATCCAAACAACAACGAATGACAATGACATCAGTTACATAAAAGGAAACACTTTTATGTAATGCTATTACATTGAAATAATCTAATCGAATACGAATTTTATTTATGTTCAGATCGAACAGTTTAATTAAAGTTTTTTAAAGTGTTTTAAGCATCTAACGTTTTACTACTCTGTTTTGTTGTTTGGTTACCAATTTAATGAAAATGATTCACTCAACCAATCAATGATTGAATGAAACATACACGTAAATAAGAAAACACTAAAAACTTTTGATGCCTTCGTCTAAACTTCTCTAAATTCACACATTCTCAGAGTATAAAAAGAAAAACCTTTTATGATTGAAAAATAAAATAAACTTTCTTCCTTTTTTCTCCCTTCCTTATTACACTTGAAAGAAGAAGTGTTTTGCTGTTTGGTGATCTGAATTCTTTAGATTCAATATTGTTTGGTTCAATCTTTGACCATCGGTATACACATTCGATAAAAGTTTTTCTTTATTTGGTTTCGGGGTGGATATATTGATGGAGTGAGTGCGAAAACCAATGGCCCATGAAAACAGTTTACTCCTTAAACGGTTTCTTTTTTTCTTTGGCTTTCAATTACACCTATAATCTTCGTTTTTATTTTTGTTTCAAAATTTATTACGTTCCATTGAGCCAAATAAACAGTGTGTCTATGTGGTTGGTATTTGATATCATCCACACCCTTATAGTTTCTGATGTCTCCATTCATTTTGGTATCGTCGTACATTTTAAGAGATAACGGTCGGTAAATCAATGGACTGTCTCATTCTATATATTGATTGTCATTAGACTATTTTCACATTATTTAACATCGTTGATATGAAATATTGTGATCTACTAAAATTGTCCTTTTGTTTTTCAATTGATTCTTAGCTTTCACTTTAATCGAATTCAACAACCGTTACCATTGGTATTGGGATGATTACGATGACGTTTGATGTGTAAATAAATATTTCTTGGCTTTTATTATGATCATGGGGAAGAGCAGTAGCTCTTAAATGATACCAATTTAAGTACCACTTGTTTTACTATCGATGTGTATGGGAGCCAGCATGTGATGTGTATTGTGTATTGTGTAAACTACATAAATAAATGCACTCAAATCGACTTTATTGAATATGAATGGATACGGATGATGGGAAGCATTTATAATCAAGTGGTTGACCCATATCGTCACCAGATATCTCTAATGTTTCTGCAACCAATGCCAATCAGCATGAAAGCTTCCATGCATTTCATGCGGTGACAATCACTTTTAATCCCACCAATGTGTTGTATCACAATCAGTTGCCTTTTATCTAAAAATAAATAAAGTAAAAGACATGAATGTCTAGGAAAATAATTTCAGTTATAGATTTTACCGCTCATCTTTGTTGGAAACCCTTTTTTTATGTTCAATTCCGACGAAGATTGACACTTTTCATGTGTTCCCCGTTCCTGGAAGTGACACATCTCTTAAAACTATGAACGGCCCGACATTATCTGAAGAATGTAATTTACTACAGTTAAACTTCACGTAAATTAGACCATCAACGAGATGATAAATTTTAAAACACTTAAATTACATATTGATATTCTTTCTCATAAAGAAAATGCTACCAGGAACATTTACTCCATTACTTTTTTATTGGAGAAAGACAAACAGAAAAAAAAAAAAAAAAATCGTTCAAGTGGTTTTTCACAATTGCATTTTAATTACTTTTAATTTTAAATTACATAAAGAAGAGTATACACAATTTTCATACATTAAGGATTTTAAGACAGTCTCTGGTGGTGTACCATTTCATCCTCATTCGAAAGCATAAGAAAACACTCATATACAGTTACTGAATGGGGGTAATAGATGAACGTACTACAACTCTATGCAATATTTAAGCTTTATAATAAATCGTAAAACTTATGGTTTCCAATGTTGGCAATGGCAGTTGAACGGTTATCCAAGTGGTACATAAAGTAATTATATGTTGGTTTTGGGTGCTAAATAAATGGAGAATAAGAATACGAAATAAAAACCATACACAAACGCAAAAGAAAATTATTATTCAGAGTGAATGAATTCATCTGGAGAATATTTTAGCATTAGTCAAATGGTTACGATTTTGGCAGAATGAGAGGAGTGTAAATAGTAAAATGAAACTTTTATGCCGAATTCTTTATTTTTTTTTATCAACTTCTTATCATTTGCACCGGAAAGAAAAATATCATAATTTCAATGTAAAATTCTATTAAGTAGCAGAGTCAATTTCTTTTAAATATTTGATATTTTCCATACAGAGATTTGTGTGTGTATAGCTTTTTTTTGCTAGCCAAGTCGTATTATAACTATTCTGGCAATGATCCAATAAATCGTAATCAAGGGTAAAAAGAAAATTCTTTGGTTAAAAACGAACACCAAATGTGTAAAACATCCTTAATTATTTCATTATAAGGCACTGAGGGAAAAAATAAAAACCATTCAACGGATTGTCATTTGGTTTGGGTGATATGTATGTGGCTAGGCGGTATAACAATAATTATGTTGTGCCAAACCATGTAGAGCATAATATTACAAATATTATTTGTTTTTTGGTTTTTTATTCCACAGTTACATTATCCAATTGAGCGGTATGTAGTACCATTGAACTAGTTGAAGTATCTAGTTTTGAGGCACTTAACTCAAGACCAGCACATTGTCTGGGTGGAAAACAACAATCATACTCTTTCTTCGATGTGATGTACCGTTCTTCTTAATAATTAGCACAATTTAAATTGTAATAAAAATGGGGAAAAATGTAAAATCATCGTTCCTGGTTCCAGTTCAATAGGATAGCCATTGCGAATGATAAAACCGTTGAGTATTCGAGGTGATCCAAAACTAATGGGACTATAGACGAACACTATACGTATATGTTCGTTACATGTGGCACATAATAATATGAATGTTGGATGTGCAACCATCCTCAATAAATTATCTGTGCTCAACATTTTTATGATACGGGTTTTATATGCATTTTCCATGGTATTTGGTTGGGGCTGGATATTTCAAAGTGCCCTCTCCAACGATTTTTCAACTTTTTTAAATGCTTGTGGGAATTTTCTTTTCTATCCCAATAGTAACCAATTGGAGTGTTATTTTTATTCTTTTTCCTTATTTTGATGGTACCATACTCTTTCTCCGTTTCAGTTTTCCTATGCTCATCTTTTTCAGTTTCTGCATTTTTCCAAAAAAAAGAAAATATAAATGCATTCGAATAATTCTTCGATATGCTGCAAAATACCCCCAAAAAAAAGGAATACACACACAGAGATACAGAAAACACGGTAAACTCATATTATAGGTGGCTTTAAAATTTCATCCTGACAATTTATAACGTAACTTAAGTATAGTCTATTGCATGAAACATTTATAATTCATACTCTCTGGCTATAGATAGCAATAGAATGTATTGCACACAATGTGAAATTACATGAAACAAATACACGTACATTTTGAATTTGGTATCTCTGTTATGGATACCTTCGAGTATTACGTGAAAAACTATCAATAATTTTAATTCACCTCATGAAAAACCCGAAATAAAACTATCAGAATGCATACACATACACATAACAAATTACAGGAAGTAAAAGAAAGTTTAATTGCCGAAGAATTTGATATTTATGAATTAAAATGTCAATAAGTCTTAAGATAGTGGAAATGTATTACTAGAACATGGTGAACAGCAGCTGTTGATGTGTACTTTTGTGGCCAGTCGTTTAACATTTCAGGTGAGTTGAGCTACTTTTAATATAAAACAGATAAATGGTATCGAATTAAGTGCAATAAAAAATTATTTGTAATTGACGTGCGCTTATCTTTGGAAGTGATAGAAATTGTTTTATTGTTAACAGAATGTTGAAAAATTTATAAATTCAATAACGAATATAATAAATAATTACTGGTATGGACTTTGATGGTCATCAAAAGCATAAAGGAAAAATTTCATTTAATTTTTTTTTGTTTCAATTTCAGACTTTTTTATTTATTTGGTTGTCGTGTCATAAAAACTGAATGGCATTAAATTGTTTGGTCAACAACTGATTGTGAATGTTGGGGGGGGTTGTATGGAAAATTCAGAAATATTTTGTGATTTTGGTTTGAGCGGCCTCCGGCATGATTGAGGTGGACACTGAACTGAATGAATGAAAATTATGGTCTACCAGACGTGAAATAAAAGATAAGATATGGTCATTTATGGCTACGATAACGTAAAATGAATAATTTCATTCCACAGACGGATCTCAGAGATTGTAAATCCCTTCTACTATACTCAACCATCATGAACTACCATCAGACTAGAGATACATTCACTATCCAGTTTTCCTGCTTAATTTGCAGAAACAAAAAACTGCGAACAGGAAAAAATTAAATTGAAAAACATTGAAAAGTAAAAGCATCAACTGAAATTTTCCAGAGTTAAAGTTTTACTGATCGTCGGTATTTTTAGCGTTTCGTTTCAACCAGAACCACTAAAAGTCTCTTCATTAGGACAGAGTTTTATGGTCCATGCATGATAAATTCATCCGCTAGAACAAACTATGAACCATAACAGTAACCAGTCACTTTATATTTCACATGTCCAATATTTCGGACATATCAATTTATTTATTATTGTGTTTTATTTTAATTTTTTAGTTTTTCATTTTCGTCCATAAAATGGGTTAGCAGTTATGTTTTTTTTTTTGTTTCAAGCTGGCTAAAGAGTTCAACTCCATGAAATTTCAACTATAATAATCAGTGAGAGAGAAAATATGAAACAGTAACGCTGTAAATTACAGTAGCGCTAAAATATTTTATGATCAGTGATGAGAACGACGAGTTGAATTCAGTTCAGAGCTAGAACAACATGATAAAGTTAAGTCATCTGAAAATATTGTATTGTCCAAAGATTGAAGGGGTTTAAATGGAATTCATTTTAATGAAGCTACGAGAGTGTAATTGAACCCTAATGGAACCATTAATTAATGATACCATGTAATGAGTCAGTGCAAAAACATTAACAAAAAAGCGAAACATTATTGGCTGTGATTCCAACAGACCAATCTGCATCATTTGAAGTGGTAAAGTTTATGTTTTCTGATTGTGCATTTTTGTGGTTGGGTGATGGTAGTCAAACACGATGAACAAAAGACGTTTCACTGAATGTTATAAACGATATTTTATTTGGACTATTCTAATTATGCTGATGTCAACAATGTGTTTGGGGTGGCATCCACAAAATGGACTATGATGCTGTTTACTATCATCTTATCAATTTATCACATTTTGATTGTAAATTGAATGTGATATACCAAAAATAGAGATTTTTATCCGTTATGCGTTCAGCACAGAATAAATCAAAAAATATAAAATAAAAGGATGACACACAATAAACCAACAAGTTTATGGATGCACGAACAAGTTAATTATATCAACAAATTTACATGATTTTTAGTGTGATAACGGAAATTTTATTGTAACCAAATCATCAGGATAACATCGAACGTATTTCAATATCCATTGTTACTTGGGTGTTGTTAAGTTCCCGTTTTTGTAAATATCATTTTGTATTAAAGTGGTCACCGTATGCAGCCTATAAGGTATTCCTTATCATATGGTATGAAGTGAAAATTCAAATATTAAAATCATTCACTGAAAATGAAGTCATTTTATAATCGCATTAAGTTCATATAATTTTCATTACAATCTGTAAGCGAATGGTATGTGAGCACACATTGATATTATGTTCCATGCTGTGTTTACATCTATTATCTCATATCAGTGCTGTATTGTTAAAATTCAACTGAAATTATCAAATGCTGACGACCGGTATAACTTGAGACTACGTTTGGTGGATGGGGTGTGAAACGGCATTGAAGTCATGCGCTTTTTAGTGATCTTCACTACTCTCCTTATGCAGCCGGCAAGCACAATGTTGATTCTCCTTGCTGGGGAAATAAAATTTCGAAAATGCACTAACCCAACCATGTGCTTGACTGTAGCCAACCGATTACTTCAAATGTTACCAAACACATTTAAATGCATTTTAGTATTGTGATGCGCATATGTTTCACTTGATTCTACAATAAAATAGAGATCGGCGCCTCGAGCCTTCAACATGAAAATATACAGCCATACAAGGATACCGACTATTTGACCGATTTTACAACAAAATTCAGCCTCAAAGTGTAGAGTCAATGTGCGGATGATAACAGTTACGTTACCGATAGCTTAAACATTCCAAATTTACAAGTCGGGTTCAGTGTTATAATTGGAACGGAAGTATTTGGATGTGTTTTTATTCACAGACAAAACATAATATCCATCAACCAAAAGAAAATAAAAATAAAATACCTAAAGTAGCGGAAAATCGGTTTAACATTTATTATTAATGTTTGGTGATGAATTTTTAGTGAACGATATACGCAAAAAAGAAAAGCAAAAAATAAATTTTGACCGGATAACCAGCCAGAATTCATAATTAAGGCACGCACTGTATATACATTGTTATGATTAAAATTTTTGTGAATAAAATTCACGAAATATTCTACATGTAATGAAAAAATAAAATTTATAATGTTTCGGAACCACATCTTCATCAAATATTATTCAGTTCAAGTTTTATAATCGTAAAAGTAACGGAAGGAAAGTAACACAAAAAAAAACACAAAAATTATTTATACTTGATCCATGATTGTTGGGAAAAAACGAACAGAAAAATAAAAAAACAAAAAAAATTTAATTTAATTTTCGCACATGAAAAATACCAAATAAAGGAAACACATTGTAATAGTGAAAAGCATTTTGTTACCAATTCTATAGTGATTGAATGACATTATTAAACATTGTGAAATGAATTTAATTCATTTTTGAGTTTTATGCAATTTCGATTTTGTTTTTATTCTTTATACAAACTGTTGTTATTCAAATGATCCTGTCTCATTTGTTATTTGAGTGAAAATATATTAAACAAAAAAAGAAGGAATAAAACGTGCGGTGTGAAAATACTCATAGTTTGTATTCAATTTTGATTGTGATGAATTTTGAGTTGAATAAGAATCGCCCGTTGAATAGTTCTTGATGATTGTGTGATGCATTTTCCGTTACACAGTGTCACAGGAAGCAGAAAATATAATTTATTCTTGTTACCGATATTCATTTTGGTGTTTGGCCATATTTGAAACTTGTCTGTTTTGTACACCAACGAAAAAAAAAGCAGTCCTTCTGGCACTTGATTTGGCGTGAAAAGGTCACTGGTTTTTATTTTTGTGTTTTGTGGAAAAATCAAATATTCTATGGCCATTTGAATGAGACTTTTAACCGTAGAGACACAACAAAAAACGCATACTGACATTCTATGGTCCCCCCTCGGTGTTCTGATGATGATTATTTTTATCCTTTTTTAGCTTTCTACGAACGTTTATTAAAATTAATTATTTATAAGATCTGATAAGAATAATCAAATAGTCAGTTGAGCATTCAGAAATTTTGTTACGTTGAATACAGAACGAATAACATTTAGTAAATGTTCACATCACAGGTGGTTGATTTGTACTTTTCATATTTCGGTATTTGGTTTTCTTATTGGTACATCATATCATACACATACGTTTAGAATAAATGGATATCAATTGACTGTTTGTGTTTCAATGGATTTATTCAAGTGGGTATTCCAATGTTTGTGTCCAGTATGTTAATCATTGAATTTATCTTATAAATTATGTTGAATTGCATACAAGTTTCCAAGAACTACTAATCGTTCAGTGTGAACTATTTGATTTAGCATCAGATACACTACTGTGTTTTGTGTCAAACTATTCAGTTAACGTGTGAAATTAATTAAATTCACATTTATGTCACCAAGTCACTGGATGAAGATCGTAAATGTGTACAACCATCGTAGAACATACAACCAAGTTAAATTGTTTTAAAACTAAACGTGTGAATGATAGTATCCGTTTATCTCTGTTGAATTATCTAACCATCCCATAAAACCATTACCATTTTCATCATATAATTCATTTTGAGTCCTTAATCATTGACACACACAAAAAAAATGAGATGCCTCTATAATTTTCTACATTATGTACGACTGGTATGGATTGGGAGTAATGAAATGGATGGAGTGCGTCGGTTAATTTTCATATTTGCCACACTGTCGAATAGAACAAGTATTCCAAAAAGTCATAATAAATGCCGTACACATGATAATCCTTTATTTTTCCCTATAACAACACTTAGTATACATTATTAACGAGTTAAATGGAAATTTATGAGCCATCCCCATAGAGATGGCAGATTATTTTCTATGTGATTTAAGTTCGATCCCACTTGAGACTATGGCAATAAATTCTACTATCTTATTATGGTGCAATGTCTCAACTATTTTCAACTCTGTATTGGCCCAAAAAATAAAATAAAAGATTGGTTCCCATATTCATCTATATGAATTCGTTCGACATTTGTAAACGTCTCACACTTTGTTGTTTCACACTATATCGAATGTACTATTCATTTTACTTGTTCATAGTACACCAAGTACAGGAAACAAGATGAAAACTATTTTGATATATTGCAATTACACTAAATCTATGAAAAGACGACACCAATTTTTGTTATAGTTTTTATCACCTGTGGGAGAACACTAAAACGATATTAATTATCAGTGAATGAATAGACGTGACTCGCTTATGGCTTAAATTGTACGTTAGAAAATTTTTACAATTCAATATTGTTTTCATAATCGAATAAATTGTTTGGTGAGGTGGAAAATTAGAAGACTATGCAATATTACCAGGGCATTGAATTACAATCAAAAACTGATTTATTATGGAGTTTTATCAAAACTTTTTCTTTTTTTATTTTATTCGAAATTGCACTTTAGAAATTCAATAGAATCGTTATTGAAAACCTCTTTTCGGTTCCGAAGATAAATAATCGTCTTAAATAATTTTCTACGGAGAATATTTTCTTATAAGATGATAGAATGGTGATTTTAATTCAATGATAGCAAAATTATTTGGCTTTGTAGCAGAAACTATTAATGCATTTGCACAGGATCGGTTCGAACAGAACTCAAACCCAAGAATCTTGGTTTCTTTCTCTATTCCAATTACTCTTCATAAAATTCCATTGGATTTAATATTAAGTAATTTTGTTTTAATATTTCTTACTCTTATTTTTATTTTATTTTCTTTTACTTTTTATGAATTTTCTTTTATGAAAATCTTAAATTTCTAAGTTTCATTTTGCTCGTTATAGATTTATTTTTTTATTTGTGAAAAACTACAAAATATCATATCATTATCTCTTAAAGTTTATTGCATTCATTTTCCAGTTGATTTTATTATATCGAACTGTATAAAATTGTCTAAAACAATGTGGAATAGGGTGGATGAAATGAAAAGAACAAAATGTATATCAACCGTTTCACATCAGTACCTCGATTTAATATGAATTCAAGTCATTTCAGTTATGGTATGAGATGATGGTTAGATTGTTACGTTCTAAAATTTGTGGTATGGGTATGCATTAAATTCGTTATTTCAATGTTGCGTTATACACACAGAGAGAGTTGAAGTCGTGGGAAATTCATTTGTGTAAATGCGGATACGATGTTCATATCACATGGTTATTTAGACCACCGTTGGGGATGAGATAAACTGGTAGAATACGTAGTAAATTTGTGAGACTGAGAATGTAGGAAACTCATATTGAGTGTATTCCGTTAAGGAACAACTTGAAAATAGCAATCGGATAAGAAGTACGGATGTTTATTCATTGTTCTATTCACACCATCGGCATCATCATCTTAAGATCGACTAAACAGAATCTGTTTTGGTTGTTCGAGTTGAGAAAGGGAAATAAAACAAAACGGGGGTGGAGTACTGCAAAATGTGAATGAAAGACAAGCACATTGATATGATGAGGCCACACGAGGAGTAACGAAGGAAATTGAATGAAAATACAACAACAACGAATAGGAACAAATAAAAACAATTTTTAGAAGAAAAGAAATGAATGTTATGAGGTACATTCACTACTCACTGGCAATTCGGAATAGCATGGTATTGCTCTTATTTTTCAATTCCATTTGGATGCACTCTGTTAGATAAACATGAATTAGTAATGCTTCTGGGAATCCTCTTGTGACACTCTACCGTTAAATTTTTAAATCCAATATATGGTGGCATGTTGAAAATATAACCGAATCCCAATCGAGAATAAACTCCTAAGAATAATTGTACCTAAAATACAAGAGGAAAAATAAAAATAAATATACAAACAAAACCAAAAAGACCATAAAGAGTTGTATAAGAAGCATAAATATAAGGAATTGTTTTCGCGGATGAATAGTGAATGTTACACATGCAACTTTTCCACTCTATTATGCACCCACAGTTCCACCGTATTATTGAATTGGGTGTGGGCGACAATATCTTATTCAACCAAATAATTTCGTATTATAATCTATTGTAACATATACATTGTTCCAAAATATTTAAGTAACAATGTATATCTTTTAAATTTTTATAGATTTTATATGCCAACCAAAATTGATCGAGTTGGGAGTATTATAATCTAAAAATAAATAATTTTGATGAAAATCCACCTTACCTTTATGCAAAAATAGTGAAGTGAAATGAAGAACACAACTTAAAATGAATTCAAATCTCATTGGAGAATAAACTTAGAACAAAAGATTTTGAATTGAATACACGACTTCTTAAGTGAGCCGATACAGCTAAAAGTAGAAGTAATTAAATTAAATTTCATGTTGTTGTTGTTGTGGCAGCACTGTATGTTGACCCATCGTTGCATTCAATCTTGTTATTATGCACATTCAACAATAATGTTCATTGTTAGTTCAATTTTGTACATGAAATGATTAATTGAAATAAACAATTATAACAATTTTGTATATAACGTGTCACTAAAAACAGAATTGTACGTGAGATAAATAAATCTGTAAATTGAGTGTTTATGTAAAACATGAAATTTAATTGAAATGTAAATGAAAATTTTCTGTTAAAGTGAATATGCCATAGACAATATTGTTTTTGTGTTTAAAATTTTATGTTGACAATCGTTAAATTGCTATGCATCGGTTAAGATTCAAGTTTCTACCATTAATTTCAATTGTGTGTACAAAATAATAAAACGGATTTTCTATTCGCAAGAAAATTGAAGAAACATTATGTTTGTGTAAACAAAACGTTTGTGAAGTTAAGGAGAAAAAATAATTCAAATCAAACCAACCATCTACAAGAGTTGAGTAAAACTTGTATCAGGGACTCTTACGTACTTAAGTGAACCAAATCACATAAAGAAATTATTTAGTTCAACGAAATCAAAGTTGTAATCACCGAAAGGTTTATTATCGTTATAAAAGTGCTACCGTAATTTATAAAATTGATATCCATAGGTGAAAGAAATCATAATAAAATCATTCAATATGTTGGTATTAAATACAGTGAAATTAGTGTTAATAGCATTAAACATTTTACCATATCGGATAACGCACCGAAAAGTTTTATTCATCGTTTATCTGGGCACACTGTTGACACAAGGTGAGTTTTAATCCCCATTACACTACCCTCGCTCATATATTCTACTCATGCTACTATACCAATTACAATCAAAATAAAACTTTTTACCAAATTGAAATTTCAAATTGATTTAAAATCATTTATATTTTTGTTTTGGCAAAAAGAAAAACAGAAAAAAAATTGAAATTAAATTGAAACAATTTGACTGTACTAATAGAATTGATTTTTTATTGTACAGTTTCACTATTGACACAGTTGAATAATGTTAAATAAATAAATAAAATCGTAAATGATTTATAAACATGTAACATAACAAACAAAATATTATTGAAGTGATACGATTTGTAATTACATAGAATCAAACACGATTATAATTATAATGATGAATTACTAAAGCTATAGTCGTCTCCCCCATTGTATTTATTCAATTGATTTTCAAGAAAATATTTAGTCAATTAGCCGATGAAATTATTATTACTATTGATATGGTTCAATATAAAAGTCAAATTGAATGGGAAATTGAAGTGATTGGATACAGTAAAAGACATTAAGCGTTTAGCAATTACAAAACTAAAGTGTGGTAAATAATAAATACAATTGCCGTGAACCATATGGACATGGAAAGGAAATTTTCATAAAAGATTTATAAATTACCAGCAAACAAACAACAAACCAACCAAGTCAAACATAAATAAATTTATCGGTTTTTGTATCTGCATATAAACTGTGGTTGTGGATTATACGATTTTTGTTTTGTTGTTTTTGGTTCGATGGACCCCTCGGGGGGGTTAAAGTTAGGAAGGAAACAAGTAGAAATAAAAAGCGGGTAAAATTCCGTTGAGTGGGAATACACTTAGCTCATTGTGGGGGGTCCCTGTACATCGGCAAAAGTTACCTGTCGGTGGTGTGATGTAGGCCACAAATTGAGTATGAGAACAGCCAAAGGATAAAATTGCTTCAGGATCTGTGAGAAGAATTTTGTTGTTGCTATTAAATTGTGTGTATATGTGTGTGTATCGTCAGTTAACTGCAATCCGCTTTATTGATATGTAATAAATATTTAACGAAAAATTACATTTTTTGGCCTTTAATTCGGTCGACTTGATTATGGGGGCCATCACACGGCTGGAAAAAAAAAAAGTTTTATTGGGTTAGAACCACTGACAACAACATACTGTGTTCAACATGAATTACTAATATTTACTTTATTCATAAATTCAAACACAGAAAATCAACCATCCCCCATCGAAATCAACCCACACCATACCGTCAATAATACCCGGCATTTCAGACACGTCTATTAGACCGCCTGTAGTGATGTATTTCACTGTTGTTGTGACTAACTGAGTGATCTTAATCTCTTTCCCTTGTTCACTGTCTCACCACCGCCCCCCAATAAAACACTCATTCTATAATCCAATGGCGATGAATTAGATGGTGTCTAACCTTTAATATGTTGAAAAAATATTAAATAAATCAAGGGAATTTGTTATGAATACGAATATAAAATAAAAAAGGTTACCAAGTTGTTAACAGAAACTTCAAGTGGTAATTCATGGAAAACTTAAATTGTTCTCAGTCACTCTAGACGAAAAAAAAAAGGAGTAATTGTATTCCAGCATCACATTCATTTAAATATTTTCATAACTCCATTGTTTGGTTCATCACCACTTATACATTCATTCACTGTTTGGCGTTTTTTTGGAAAAGTTAATGAGAATTAAGTATCCGAGGCCGATGTTACTTACGAACGAAAGAGTAAGATGAACTGGTCAGCATATAATTAATCTTTTGAGAATACATTGTAAACTTTATGTTTTGTTGTTGTTGATTTTTCATTGTACATACACAAGTTATGTTAAAAAAAAAATAAATAAACATTAATGGCCTTAAATTTAACCGGTAACACGATGAACAGTTAAGTAGATGACAAAATAAAAAGCTGGAAAAACATTGCAACTTAACCAAAGAAAATGAAACATTTTGGGCGAACAAAGATTTTCATTTACTTGGTTGGACAGTGAAACGTCACTGAGTCATGGGAGCCATAAGACAAGAAAACTTTCTTTTACTAACTTCAACAGCAAGATAATGGTTCATCTGGTTGAAAACTGTAGAGTGAAGAAGAAAGCTAAACAAAAGTATGAAGAGACGTAACAAAAAAGAAAATAGCAAAGGAAGAAATTATTTATTTATTAAATTCAAATTTATGCTTAAATTTTAACGCATCCAAAGTATCTATTTTCATCTTTTGACTCAGTAATTCACTGTCAGTGTGGCTACTCCCACTCTACACATCTTAACTCAGTCTTAAAACTCAAAGATTTGTTTAACACTCTGTTGTCTGTCTGATACCTTTTATTTTTGTTCGTTCTCTTTTATTTTTGGTTGCATATGCGTTATGGAGCACGCTGGTATACAGTTTCTTCATAGATTTTGAATCCAAATTCCACCAAGATACAGTTATTCTTTTTCGGTTTTCTTTTCAATGAGGGGAGAAAAAAAAAGTTCAAAATTATTTTCAGAAAAAATAACGGCATACGTAAAATATTATTTGTAGAAAACCAGAAAAAGCAGAAAATGGTAAAATGTTTTACCTTCAATACTAGGTGGATGGCAGGAGAAGGCCCAATAGACTTCAACATAAGTGCGTTCATAAACATACACATTTTGATATATTATATCCCTTTTACGGATTCACGAGGGCGTCAGTGGAGTGCGTAAGTAAAAACCACCCAAAAGTATATCGTTGAATGTGGTAACATATGTTGAATATAAAAAAGAGTAGAAAAAAAAAATACGCGTGAATATTTTATGTGCTCACATACATTTATTCAATACGAGGGAAGCAAAAATTTTTATTTTATAGAATTGAACTGAATAGAGATCCTTTAAAAGTAAAAAAGAAAATTGGAAATTTATATTGAGAAGTGATGCGATGGTTGATGAAATTTCCAGTATATTGGGACAGGCAAAACCATCATTTCCATTGAAATGATGATGGAATTCTGGGATAGTAAAATGAAAGAAAAAAGAAATAGAGACTGAAATCGATTAGAGATGCCTTTAATAGATAACCTATTCGATATTAATCGGTTACGATGCAACCCAGTTGTTTGTGAGGAAAATAACTTATCTGTAGGCAAAAGGTTTTTCCTTCCATTTGAGAGTTGTTATTTTCAGCAAAATTATCGGATTTAGCAATTGTGAATTTAACATTTTTGCGGTTGTGTATAACCATTGATGATCCAAACAGTTGAAAATACTCTGTGATTCACAGTGTATCATATACAACATGACCATCAGTATGCCATTAACATTTTCAACCAATTCAGAATAACGAAGTTTTTTTTTGGACAGGTGGAAATATCTGTATTTTTTGTTCATTTTTTTTTTATTCTAAGATAATATAATTTGTGGTTTTAACCAAATAGATGAAATTTTATGTTTAAAATGAACGTTTAAATCTCATTCGTCTAACCACTTATTTAAATTAGATTATACAAACCATTTTGTGGAATTATTTTTAAAGCAAATGTACAACAAAAAAAGTAACCAAAGTATTCTGCTAAAACTGAATGATTCCGGTTTAAATTTTAAGAAGAAAAATTATAGCAAAATGATAGAATAAGGTGAAAAAGGGAAAACTACGAGGACATCATTCTTGGGAAAATAGTTACGGTCTAGTTGTCTTTTGGTAATTTAAACGAATGAATATGTTGAATAATAATAATCTGTTGGCTGGTGAGATACGATCTAGTCAATTTACCAGATATCTATTGCGTTGACCTTTTGAGCATTGGTCGATTACGAGCACACTTGTGTATTTGGTGATTGGTGTGGTGATTCACAAATTGATGGTCAATTCGAATGAAATGGTATTGAACTTTGTGGGGTCTTGAATCGTTAGTTATGTGGCTTGAGTGATGCGTTTCCATTACTTCTATACTCCAATATTATTTTGTTTTATAAATCACAATTAACATTGTACTACCTTTGATTTATGGGTGGAAGAAAACCAATGAATAATCCGATTTATTTTGAATAATAGATCGATGCATTATCATTATTGATAATCTTAAAACTCCTATGTGATGCTTTCGATGCTGATTTAAATGTATAAGATGCGATGAGTACTACACTTTAAATTCGTTCCATTGTCTCAAAACACTCATTTCGATCTTATGCTCGTTGATTTCGATATTCAATCTGCATATTATTATTTAGTGTTTAGAATATGTAAAAATGTTTTTGTATAAATTGTTAATATACCAAGAAGATGATATTTCATTTATGAGTTTAAAATCATATAAATCTATTCATAAATAACCCTTCAATTCCCATGACTGAGATTTACAAACTAAAACTAAAAAGTTTTCCACTTCTGTTGAAAATTATCCAGTTTATCCAGTGAGGGTTGGGAGACTATGGGATTTATCATAAGGGATGAGATGGTAATATTTATACGAAACGGTTCTTTTTTTCTTGTTCCTATAATAGCATAATAGCATAATATGGTGAATATTATAATGCACTTGGGTTATAAAGTGTATCCATATTAAATATTTAATTTTGTAGAAAAAGGTAATGCATTCAAATGGGAATCTGACTCAATGGTAAAATGGATAAAATGATGCTTCTGACTAATTACCAGAAACAAGTTATATTTGATAAATATGATGCAATTTACAATTAAGATAAATCGGTTTCTATGAAACTACAATTTTACTCAATTATTGTAATGAAAATAAATTTTATTAAAGATTTAATATTTATCTTAATAAAATAAATTAAAAACTTTATTCATATTAATCTATGGAACTTCTTTATGAATATTACATTGAAATTGATGAAAACAAAGAATATTTTCAAATTTTTTTATTCTTCAAACTGAAACCATCAAATACATTTACTGTGTATCGTTTCACTAAATTCATAAATTAATTCATTCACAATGAAAAACTCTTTTGTTTGTGGTGGGATTAACAATTTCCCTTTTTGCTAACAACAAACTTGAATTTCCTAAGTAATATCATGTGCACAAAGTGAATTATCTCTTTTATCTCATCAAATTATGATTTTATTTAAGTTATGTTTTTCGGTATATGATATTCAATGACATATTGTATTTTACTCCAATATACATAAAGAATTCCCTAACCAGACAATAAAGAAACGCACGATAAACTTTAGTGATTTGATATCGATAAACTTAATAGTTTGAACATGATTTTACCATTCAAAAACTAACTAATACAATGTCAATTTTCTCATACCCGAAATGCAGAAGTTTTATTTATTTTCATTCGACTTTTTTTTGTGTTGGAATGTATACATTCATCCTCACTGATAAGTTCCATCATTATTATCTGTTTCTTCTATGCTACACTGTATTCCATGTTGCAGTTCGTTAAAAAACAATCCAGATGGTTTTTTGTTACCAATAACGTATCACTACTGTACAATAACAGAATTCACTTTATGTTTTCCTTTCAATTTTTTTTTTTTTTTTATTTTTTGCCTTGCCAATTTACTTCAACCGAAAACTGAATGGCATATAGACGAATGGTAACAGAATAGATAGGAAACATATTACATCAATTTCAATGTGGATGGTACAATGATATTGAAACTTAAACGACAATTTTATAGCCGGTATTTTGTAAACGATTACATATCGCATAATAAGAATAATGGAGACATGAAATAAAAAAAACTAATACTAAACAGAAAATAAAACCAATGCAAGGGAAGATAGTTAATATTAAAGAAAATATGAAAGAACTTCTATAGTTAAGTGGAAAATATGTTACAAAAGAAACGAGAATGTTTTAAATATAGAAAACTTTTATAACCGTTTTACTATTCCATAGAAAATACAGTGAACGGAAAAGAGGTTGATTGAAAATAAATTATGTTTGGAATATTGGAAAATATGTAACTTAATCAAATTACAATAGAATCCATTGAATGTCGGGAATAAGGACTTTATTGTTAAAAAAAAATCGGTAAATTGAACTTGATTTTTCCAAACGAATTAATCGATTTCATTCACTCTTGACTGTTGGGGTGCATACCTAAAAGGAATGGTAAAACAATAACTGGCAGCCAAGTCCTTTGGCGTCAAATTAAATTGTATGCTGAGCCACTAAGCTTTCATCGTTTTGACCAAACGAGAAATTATTCAAGTCGATTATCTTGGTCAATTACAAAACTTTTCAAATCTTCCCTCGTCTGGGGAGGATGAACTCTAAATCCAATTTCCATAATGTTCATATAATTTATCTGGTAACATAATGGTACGTAAGTGAAACAGTCAAATAGATGGTAACTGCTATTTAGATTTCATTGATATTCAATTTGGTCTCAAGTTTTTCAATAAAATTCCCATTTTACGATGTTCAATACCCTCCAATGATGTTCTCCGTATCGCCACATTGTGTGACGCCCAACACTCCAGTGGCAACAAAGTAGCATACAACCACCTGAAACACCAACAACGAAAGGCGACAATTATTGAATGTTCAAAGGCACAAAGTTAAAAATCAAAATGTTTTATAACACCTCCATCCACCCAACCACAATCATAGTGTAGAGGTATATTGGTTAGAGGGATGTCATGATGAACCACTGGATCCATATCAGCATGCACATGGCATTAATTTTAACACTACAACAGACGCCACACTCTCTTATTGAGAACCAATAAATTTTCATCAATTCATTCTTCCTTCCTTCCGTTCAGACTTGAAGACATTCAATATTTTTGTTTTGTTCATGTGGAAGGAGTGAGAGACTTTCAATCGTTTTACTATCCTGTTTAACGGAAAATTGCTGGTAAATTTGTTTCATGTGCATTTTCCGGAGAAAGTTTGTTTTTTTTTTTATTCTGGTGTTCTCTCTTCCTCTCACCGAACCGTAAAAACTCCTAAAACGAAATTTATTTAAATATGTAAAGTTCAACACATACCAGAACTGATTATTTGAATTTCCGTCAATAAATAGGACATTGAAATGTAAAAGTTTTTCTTTTATCCAAATACAAAACTATACACCATCAGTTTTACTCTGATACTATGAAACTTAAACTGTATATGGGATGTGTACAATTCACTTTTAAATTGGAATAGAAAAAAAAAATAGAAGAAAATAACAGAAAAATTTCTGATACAGTTTTCAATGCAACCAAAGTTAGTTTGGAAAAGTATTTAACAGGTAATTTTTGAGGAATTCTGTTGGTTTTTTTTCTATCCTCTTCTGTTCTGTGTGTATGAGAATTTATTCTTTTTATATTTGTTGAGGTAAATGGTTAAATGAAAATGGATTGAACAAATTTAAATGGCAAGTGTTGAATACGTTTACATAAAAATTTACCATTGAACGAGTATACTTTAACTGGAATTCTTTTTTTTATTGAAACTGTACCTTTGTGTTGAACTAGAATATTTTGTTTATTCGTTTCGGTAGTTCTATAGTCAATTGGAAATTATATTGGTTGATCATTTTGGCTTCCAAAATCTATATGAATAACGATGATGTAAGCAGAGTATTTTGAATTGGTAAGGTGGAGGATATATTATGGGAAAATACCTTTTGTGCTCATCAACACAACATGAACGATACGAAGTGTGAAAAAAAAATGTAAGAAGTAACAAATGAATAAAAAAAAGAATAGAATTGTATACAGTATACAGTATCAGTATAAAGATCCTAATCCAATACCAAAAAGATTTTCCAATTTACAAGGCAAGTCTAAAGACCCCCGGATGTATTTGCATATAAAAGAGTCTTTTAAAAGGTTATCCATTCGTTTTGCTTTCGACTGATTTTGGTATGCATAGAATTCATATCCATAAAACATGAAATTGATCCTTTTACAAAGTATTAAAGTAACATACACACACATATCCACGCTTAGTTGACTAAATGCAATCGAAAAGAAATTCAATAGGACCATTCTGATAACTTGCAAATAAACGTAACATCTTTTTCGTAATAAAACTCTGTGCTTGCCTAGATAAGGTGATTGTATATTACCGTTGGTTGATGTACACAAAAAGCGTGAAATTTTTCACCTATGCTGTGAATATGATTCATTTGAAATGATGGCGCCAGCCTCCATAATTCGTATTAAAAGCATCAGATCATGATTATAATGCATATCTAACAATCTTATTGGTTTTATTCCATCAGTTAACCGTTTTATGTGTCCCACCAAATGAATCATTCGGCTGCTTTCATACGTCAGCTCTTTTTATTCCAATAAATTCACATAACGATATTCCTTCTCTAGAATGGTTTCTCTTCGCTTTCTTTTTTTAATAAACAAATGTAATTGTGTTGTTGTACCGTAATACAAATAAATATTTTCCTTTTATGTCCTCACTGAAGAATTTAATTGAAGAATGGAATGTGAAAACATAGAACGGTTGAAAATTACAACATTTCACCATTACATGAATTGATTTTCATGTGTTCAGCGAATTTTCATTCTTCATTTCGGTTGTTATTCTTTTATATTTTCTGTTCTCGGTTTTTCCTCAGCCTCCATATATTGTGAATTACAAGATTAGATTGCTTTTCCAACAAAACTCTTTTACAGTCGTTTTGCCATAATAAATTTAAATTCTGGTAATGCATATGAATCAAATTGTGTTGTAACCAGTTGTTTTGCTACCAATATCATATCTAGAAACGTAAATATCAGGTATTTTCTGGATCATGTAAACTGATGTCTTGCTGGTTTATATAACTGTGGCATTCCTTGGCCTCACCTACGCTCAGCTACGATACACCTTCATACTAGAAATAAATAATTTTAAATGAATTCCAACGTTTTGGTACGCATAATAATTTTTATTTTAAAGGAAAAAAAAACGTATACCAAGCAATAAAATCATCTTACATAATTTTACATATTTTCTTTTAAATAAAATAAGAAAATATGAAAAACCATAAGAAATGATCAACAGAATAAAATAAATTTCGAAACATATTAGATCTAAACCAATCAAAAGGTACAACCAATTCTTCGTTACGATTAACTATAAAAAATTGTTTAAGGACGAACGTCTTACGAATATGGAAAAGTGTTACCATATGATGCTCATATTTGTTCATAATACTCTCCACATTCCCATTCAACCGTATACCTTTTTCATATTTTTCATTTTGGTTTTTCTTTTACTGTGGTCACATTTTGACTGCACCATTTTTCTCATGTTTCTTCGTTTTTTTTTTTTTGCTCGTTTGCCATTTGGTTGTTGCCAGCTTTTTACCACTGTATATTTTTCAATGGCAAAACGAAAATTAAATATGTAAATATATAATAATTTTTTATTCGTATCGTTTGGTTTTTGGTTAGCAATTCCATACCGTAAGACCAACACTGTATGGAGAGTGAGCATATCAAGAACAGGAAAAAAAAACACAGAATAACAACCTTTTTCAAATGTAGAAAAAGAAAATATTATAATCCTTAAAAGTGAAATGTCTTAAAGAATAAATACAAATTCGCATATATTTATGTCAATTGTGCTTACCTGTTCATTTATTCCATATTAAGGGTATTATGCCATAGACCATAACATTATGATATTTCCCATCATTTCTATCCAGTTTGTCGTATTCCTTCATCCCAACAATTCTGATATCCGTATATCTTTGGTCTTATATTGCTGAGCTGATGTTTTTCCCATTCAATCTATATATGAATATGAATTCCTTATACAGAGATCTGTTTTATATACACATCATAATTCTGAAAATAGCCAAGTAAGAGAATAAATATTTTTTTAACCCCTTGTTGTACAGGTGTATCGAATACAGTTAAACTTATTCCCATTCTACCGATTTTATGGTGTGGAATTTTCAAATTCAGAAAATAGAATAACGAGCATACATCATTTTGAACCAAAAAAAAAAAAATGAATAAAGGAAAAGAGAAACACATCCTATGCTTATTCTTCATGTTAATGCTGCCGATTCTCTTGTCCCAAGAATTTTCACACAGTAACTTCTCATTCCCTCACTCCACTTAACTCTTCCACTGACACAAGTTCCAAGGCAATCGCTCAAAACCTGAGTTATAGATATACGTGCAATACATCTGGTTCATCTATCTGATACCATAACGTTTACCAAATTGCAATTCAGTTCAATGATCTGTTTTCGTTTTTTCCTCAATGCTGAAGCAATCCGCCAACTTAGAAAAGTGTTTAACCAACCGTCCGTTCTTCGAAATATGAACGACTGAAAATATTAAAAAAAAAAAAAAGAGAAAATAAATAAATAAATTATTTAGGTATATTCATATGTGAATGTAATGCTGACAAAAAATATAACATTTCATAAATAACATATTTAACATTAAATTTTTCGCCTCTTCTACCCCATTTTACTGTTTTTCCTACTGGTGTTCTTCACTTCATCTGTTCAACCATCGCGCGTACACAGCCATTTCGAATATATAAAACACCAGCATATCTAACACCCTCAACTCATGTGATATTTTTCCAATGGCTTTTGGTCCCAATATATAAAAAAAAACGAAACTTAACATTTATCATTCAGGTTGTCAGTTCAATTTAAATAAAAATTCATCACAAATTCTTATGCTCGTTCAGTATTTTTTCATCCAAAATGACGGCTGTAAAGAAATGAAAGAAATATATTTCAATTCAATAGAGTTGAATGATACAAAAAAAAAAAACCATAGAGAGAATATCGAATAAAATGTTATAATATATGAATCAACCAGTCAGTAAAAGTGAAGTTAATGTGATTCTGTTCACATGCATGGTCAGGAAACAGTGAATGCATCCATACTCCAGATATTAAATAAAAAGTAAAACGCTATATGATTCATTCCAAGAGCATTCAAGTTCAATTATACCGAAAAGGATATGAATAAAATTGATAAATTTGTACGTGATTTGAACCTAATTTTTAGATTAAAAAAGAATATTATATGGCTTGTCTCAACCACGAAAATTGTCTCCTGAATGTGTTCCATTCACTTGATAAAAGCAATTTCAAATGAAATTGTAATAAAACATCAACTTTTCGGGAATATATTACGAACATTTTAGTTGATTTACTATCTAGCTGGTTCACTGTTTATCATCCTAGTTTCATTCTATTACTCAACCAAAAAAATTCTCTCAATAAAATTTTAATTATCGCTATTCTTTCCTTTTTATACTTTCAGTGATGATGGACGAACCACGTTTCGCCCAACCAATACCAAATGTGACAGTTGCCGTGGGTCGTGATGCAAATTTACCGTGTGTTGTTGAACATCTTGGCACATATAAAGTAAGTACATAAAAAGATATAAAATATTGTTATTCCTTTAGTCTAGATAACTCCTGTTACAATTATCTAAGAACATGAACGATAAATTTTATGGCTGTCTGGTATATCAAGTGTATTCCATATGCGTATCATTATGGACGGTTGTATTGTTTCACGTTCAACGTACTTTCTATTTTATCCATCCCAGTCTCTTATGACTTTCAAGCTCAAACTGTATACGAAACAAGAGAAATTGGAATAAACAAATTGGATAGTAAAAGCATTTCATGTGTACGTTAACTTACACATCCATCTTTAACCAAAATGGGACACTGAATGTCATTTATGTTGAAAGAAAATACAGAGTTACATTTTCTTATTCTTTAAAAATGATCCCTGGGTCAGGTCACCGTCTCCCGTTTTCTTATCTAATGCATTTTTATTGCAGTTTTATCGAATGAGTACCCACAGACAAGATGGTGGAACTAAAAAGAAGAAATAAAGTAACTGACTTCTTGGTGTCAAAATGAGCTCAACATGAAGGTATATATTGTTCTAGTATCAGTAGAGAGACTTTAAGACTCTCAGGTTTCTCATTCCAATACGATATGTTGGTAACGTTGAATGTCACACTGCAACGGCATATGCATATTCATGAAAGCCAAAATCACAGAGGCACAGTCAATTCAATAATCTCCACGAATCCACTTTTTATCCTCTGTTCTCTTCTCACTTATCCAAACTGAATTCCAGATTATGGAATATATGCAGAAATCCAAATGTAGATTACATAAATACGTAATATCATTTCACCAATCTGGTGCTGGTTTACTTTTTTATGTTGCATTTCCTTTTGGAGAAAACTCAACACGGAACTAAAATCCACGCGTATTTTCGAGATGAATAACCCAAAATGGCAATTGTAATATCGAAATAAAGTTGGATTTAGTATTCATTCATATATAGCCTCCATATGTTTTAAGTTAGTATGGATATGAATGTGTGCATACATAACTTAGTGCACAAGGCACACCATAAGTAAAAAGAAAATTACATTCGGCTTCACCATATGCAGATTTCTCGTTTATTATTTGAGGAACAAGAATGAAATATTCCAATTTAGGAATTCGTTTTGATTCTTTTTCCCTTATTTCTTACATCGACTTGTCTTAATTTTCATATTAAACGGAAACTGCGTCCGTGCCTCTCTTCAGTTTACTTGGTTTTTGTGCTTTTTTGTTTATTGAGATGTAGGAAATTGGAAGTTGAAAAAAGAGTAGCAGCGATTTACAAATTTCCGTATGTCAAGAATTTTTCGCACTTCAAGATATGGAACAACGAAAATATGTAAACGGGTGATGCTATTTAGTTCCATATTATTTTGCAATTTTATTGAGAAATATTGTTAAATAAATTCATAGAGTTGATGTTCACCATCTTGAATGTATGAATTTATATGCTCCACTATTTTATGCTTTAACCAGTTTCCATTTACTGCCTCGAAAATCACATGAATCGGTATTCTTTATTGGTGTCGTTCAATGGCACATTGGTTTCCTCAACTCTAAAAAAGTTTTGTTATTACATATCATTCGTTTATTCGCCATTCTGTTTATCTTATTACGGTAAAATTCCATTTAAATTTCTTATACGAAATCATAAATGCTTATTTAATATTTATTCACATGTGAAGTTATGCTATTCTTTCTTATGCATTTGAATATTGAACGTAAGAAACTCGACAGTTTTTATCTGTCGTCATCAGAGATCCTTTTTTTTTTTTGGTTTATAACTATTACCCATTTGCCAAGAATTTGATAATCATGCATTTCCGATAACCAAAAATAAATGTTAAATCGCATTCACTATAAGAGTATAGGCAATTGTATGCAAATAATTCTGTTTCAATATATCGATTGATAATCAAATGCAGGGAATTGAAGATGTTTGTTATTCTTTTTATTTCCCATCTGAATAGAAGAGAATCATATTTGCTGAACCATTTAGCATCTTATTGTCCATAAATAACGAGGGGGGCCGCCGCATGTCGTTGATATTCAGTTTAGCCATATAGAATCCCATTCAAATAGCATTTTTATACAAAACTTTTGAATAATCAAACACATTTCAAGGATATAAAAATGGTTCACTGAATCTTTTATTGTATCCTCAATGAAGCCACTGAATACGATGTGAAATTTCCATCTGCTGATGACATTAGTTAACTCGAAAAATTTGCTATAAAATAATAAAAAATATTTTGTTCTAAAATGGCGAAAAAGATTCTTTAATTACATTGAATTGAGGTTTAAATTAGTTTGTTTCATACACTTTTTAAAAACGGATTATCTTGAAATGACTTTCGTTTATGAAATTTAATAACGAAGAAAATTCTTCCAATGCTAAGATGTGCAATTTAATAAGAAAATTTTCCAGTTTTTGTGACACCAAAACTATTAGAAAATTAAATATTGGTCGGAAGAAGATTACATTCCATTCAAATTCACTTATTATTACTTTCTAACCCATCAAAATTTAAATAAATAAATTGTTACAATTCTGGCGTACAGCAGTACAAAAAAGAATTACTCAGCTATTACTTGTCGTCACCATAATGAAATTTAAATGCACTTTTAAACTGAATTTCATCAGTTAACCAACAAATAAAATATCTGACCACTTGACAACTATTCACTTGAAAGCACAAAATGAATTTCTATTTTTTTTTGTATAAATATTAGAGCCGATTGAAACTAATAATACTGTCAGCATTGGTTACATTAGGAATTCACTATTTGGAAACAATATCCTATTTGCAGCAATAAAATTGCTTCGCACCAGTCAGCTTCGGTTACATTCAACTTTAGAGTCAATCGTCTTAAATAAATTTCCCATAACTGTCACGAATTACATGCATTGCTTTCATACCATCCCGATAATTTTCAGTGCCATTTCATTCTTGTGGACAATCAATAAAGGCTAGTAGGTCAAAATGCAATTTATCACAGATGCGCTCCACTTGGCATCCCAACTCCTTTGGTTCACACGATTTTCACGATTAAATCAAGACAGTTAAATTGTAAACTATAACAATTTGTATTCCTTATATTTTGTCTAAGTGTGTTTCACTATATAGACGACTTGCACGATTTGTTCAGACACTTGTATGCCGATTGAAGAACCATTTATAATAATCTATAGCTTGATAACAGACAAAAGAAACAAATGTAATATAAAGAACGACATGTAAAAATGTATACATGAATTGCAATTGTTTTACCAGCAAAAATAAAAATAACGGAAACAAAACCGAGATGGAGTTAGAAGTATAAAAACCATCCACCCATTGAAAATGTATGAGAGTGTAGCCAAAATGTTTGCTCTAGTAACAGCAAAACAATCCATTGGGCATAGACAAAATACGTGACTCACTTACATATGAATTAGAATATTCTATTCCTTAACCTTCCAATTTTTCTTTTCATGGTTCAATTCAAAATATAATTTTCAATGGAACTACAGGCGGATTGAAGTGATGCTCACCCATATAAATGTGTATAACATTGGATAACTAAGTTGTCTGAACTCATCCTTATGAATTACTCAACTCGTTCCATTCAAAACACTTTGTTAGAAATGAGCAAAACACTGCAATAGATTCGGTTAAAAAAAAAAAAAACTGTAGCGCATACAAAATAAATTGCCATACATGAAAATGTAATGCAAAAAAGGAATTCATCCTTACCTGGGTTGTATGACCCACAACCACCACCATCACTATTTGAATGGAATCGACAATGAACCATCGCGGTAGAAAACCACTAGACACTGATAAAACTTGGATTTGTAATGAGGAATCCATTGTATTTGTAATATTTTGCTGTTGTTAGTATTTCTTTT
The DNA here is from genome assembly GCA_001014335.1 of Coboldia fuscipes. Taxonomy (NCBI): domain Eukaryota; kingdom Metazoa; phylum Arthropoda; class Insecta; order Diptera; family Scatopsidae; genus Coboldia; species Coboldia fuscipes. The sequence continues at coordinate 68,526 of JXOR01001405.1, forward strand.
TCCTAGTCCAATTCACTTTACTATTTTTCTTACCCGAATATATTCAAGTGAAAATGGAAAATTTTTAACAATTATTCCCGTATGCAATTGAACACAATAGATGGTGTGAACGAGAGCAAATAATGTGGTTGAATCTTTATATATTTGCGGATTCGTTTGGTATCAAAATGTATTGGTCCCTAGGAGTGCATCTGCTTACATCTGAACTCTTTGGTTTAACCGCGTTTTTGTGTTTTCATTGGATCCTAGTTTTTTTTCTATTTTATTTCATTTGCTTCTAAACCGTTTCACGTATTGATCTTAAAACCCATAACAGTTTCGGATCGATAGACAACGATAGTACTGCTTTTTTTATCCACCAATGTTTTAATCTAACCAACGTGTGTGGTTCGTTATTTATATTCGTTATGTTTTACAATAAAATGGTCAGGTGCTTTTGGGTTTTTTTTCCTTCTACCTTGATTGGTTTCCAAACAGTAAAACAAAAAGTGCAATTGATTGTCATTCAAATTGTGATTTGGATTTGTTGCAACATCAGCCAACGGTTGTGGTCATCGAAATACCTCTGAGATTTACTTTAGTCATTTAGAGTCCCATTGTTTGATTACGTATAATAATCGCTAAAAGTGACGCTTGATGAGAAAAAAGAAACTCTTAACACCTCTATACGAAGATTTTCATTTTTAGAATTTTTGCCTTCCGGGAATCTTTTGCAGTTTTACCAGCAACTTCGAAACTGCCGAAATGTTAATGTAGTCTCGTTTACGAGATCATTAAAATTTATTTGAACAGACGTTGATGCAGAAAACATTGAACAACTAGAATTCGTAAACTTTTTGCATTCATAGCACATTTTTCTCCTTAAGAAGTTTTTCAAGTGAGTACTAAACGTCTTCATGGTGATATGGCCTTAGTGTCCTTGCGGTTCCGGACGATAATGAAAAATGAACTGTTTCTTCCAGTCACATCGTTTCTACTGACACCATGATTTTATTGTTTTTTCATCAAACTGAATCAAAAAAAGAAGACTAAAAGAAAATCACTTTTAAATTATTTTTTAAATTCAATTGTATGTACAAGTTACTCTCTATGACCATCCATTATGTTTTCACAATCCTCTACTCTTCCTGGGAAATGCCAACAGCCCAACATTCCAATAAAAAAAACTCCGATTCCTTCCACAGAAATTATCGAATCTCTGATGCAATGCAATTCAACACTTTTTTCCCTGTGCTCTTGGAGAGTCGCGTTCTTCTATCAAATTGCATATTTCTAACAATGCCAACATACTCGAAAAATGTGCTCTCTGTTACAACATTAATAAAATTTTTCGGATGTTTTAGTACATTTTCGGTCATGAGATTTTTCTCACCCAAAAATGAAATACCACAAATAAAAATTATGTAATTTTTTTTTGTAATGTTCGTTATTCATTCTATATTTTCTCATCTCTTCTATGGTACAATTCATGTTGTTGGGTTATTTTACTTTGGATTTTTCCAATGTGAGAGTTCAAAGTGTTGTTCATGTGAAAAATATGCTCACACCAAATAGTTGGTTGCACAAAAAAGAATTATATATGGCACTTGTATGAAGAATAAAACATGAAATACTTGAGAGTCCACACATAATGGGAAATTGTACATAAATAATCAAACATTACATATCTACTATGGTACTACTGTACTTCACCCACTGAATGTTCGTTTGCCTTCTTATTATAAATTTATGCATTTTAATAGCATATAGCACTTTTGATCCTTGACATCTCCCAGAGTTTTCTCTTCGCTATGAACATTTGCCCACTCGTATACTTCGTTGTGCTTTTACAGTAAATTGCAATTCACTTCTTTCCATCTGTTGGTGGTTCATGATTTTTGTATGCCTTCATCTGACACTATACAAAAAAAAAGAACCATGAAGTTAAGAAGAATAAGACGACTTTTCTCCAAAGCCATATCATAGCACAATCCATGGTCGACACGAGATAAATGAAAGAATACATCTTGTTGTGCTATACAATTTGACTGTTCTAGTATTGCGCTTTTCACTGTTACTCCATTTGAATGGGTTAAAAAGAATCATTATGTATTGCGTGTCCAATTGCCATTTGAAAATACCAAAGGGTAGAATGTCAGAATCCATTCAAATTGTAAGTATTTCTTTTACATTAGTCTTCTGTTGCTAGCGTTGTTTGTTTAAAATAGAAAATTGTTGAATTGCATTCCATGGTGTTGATTTCCATCCATTTGCTATTAAAGAATCATTCAATTGAGCCTATTATAGGGTTTCCTTAACCTGTTGACAGGCAGCAATAAGATCATCCGTTGGCGTGAAAAATATTGTTGGAAAATTCTTCTCCACCCTATTTAGCTTTTGTATTCTGGCCAACGATTTACAACGGTTAAGTGAACAATCCTGTATTTCCAATTTGTATTAAATTCCATTTTCAAAACGAACTAAAAGAAAATAAAAAGTTAACACAAAAGTTAATTTATATACCATTGCGATTATAATAAATACTTTTCTACTTAAGACGGTCATCAGATTGTGACGGTAAGAACTGCATTTTCTGCTAAATTAATTCATCAAAGTGTTATTCCATTTTGCCTCTAACTTAAGATGTGTTTTTTTATGCACAACCACCTGAAACGACGTTCACAACGAAAATGATATTGACGTTGAATAAAAAAATGATGAAAACATTAGAGTTACAAAGTTGTTTCTTCATTTAAAATACGGCATGTTTTATATAGGTTGATGTTTATTGAATAAAATTACTGGCTTCATTAGACTGAATGAAATGAAATGAAACATTGTAAAAGGGGAGTAAAAGAAATTTAAGGAAAATATTGAAAAATAATTAAGTTCTTACTCGCGTCCGTGCAAGGAATCGTAAAAGTAATAAAATGTTAGTTTTACCATTAAAACATTTCATTTACCGTTTATTCCATTTGATGAAAATCCACACAAAAAAAACGAAACAGAGAACGTTTGCTTGGAAAGCATTGCACCGATGCGGAAATTGTTATTTTTCAATTTCAAAGACATGAAATGAATAATAACATGTTGCAATGAAACTGTTTTCGTATTTCAACAAAATGATATTCGTTTATACGTAAAGTAGAAACAAAAAAGTATCCATTGCCATAAAGAACCCGAAAAATATTTAAGATAATCCTTGACTTTTAATTAAATTAATTCAAATATCGCATCATGTACATACATATGCTTATTGATGTCAGTCTGTATGGAATCGAGGATTCTTTATAAAATATTCGTTTATTTTAAAATTTCCAACCAAGTGAATTCAAATCTTGCGGCAATCAGAAATATAAATGAATGTAATTGTGCACTCTGTTGTAATTTGATAATTAAATCCACATTTAATTCATATGTCAAATGAAATCTAGAGATTCTAATTATCTAAATTATTCTGATGAAATCTGAAATTGAATTGAATTTTTGGTATTACTGAAAACTTTATTCAACACTTTGAACACACGCTACGGTATAACAATTTTAATAATGAACACCATACTGACTCAGTACTGATCGCCTTACTTCACAAAGAAATACTAAAATTTAAGGTTAGGTGTACTTCCTTTGCAATAAAAATACAAGCCATGCGGATATCATTCGATTCTAAAGATCGTATGATGTTAGTTGCAGTGAGACGAGACTATTGAATAGAAGTGTTTTATTAAAGTTCATTTAGTATGTATAATTTAGTAATTGGTCAAAAGTCAGCTGAATAAATTGATTTGTGAATATATTTGTAATTTAATTGAATAATTAAATTAACATTTTACAAGAATTCAATCATTTAAGTGAATAAAATTTAAATTATCATTTGGAGAGTAGATGAGAGGTAAAATATCGTGAGTACCAGCCTCGTTATTTATTCATTTAATATTTAAGCAATTTTAATGTTTGATTTGCCTGCAAACAGCTAGTCAATAATTATAAAATTTACATATAATTGAATTTGTTTAATGCAAACTATAAATATATCAACTCTATAGGGATAGGACCACATTAACCAGTTCAGTTAGAATCAATAATGTTCATCGATATCTATAGCCATTTGATTGCAATATAATGATAGTGTGTTCTCGAATAAAGAAATGCAATAAAAAAAATCTTTATTGCATCCATTTTATTCAAAATGAAAACTTCCAGACACTCGCACACACAGCCACGTTTTATATTGAAAATTATGATTTTAATAACGGCAATGGAAGGGAGTAAAATTTTCATTGAATATTAGATTTTAGTATGCGGTTGTTTATGTTTTAATTGCTAATACAGATTTTAATGTGATACATTGGTTTTGCGGAATGAGAAATTTTCTATGTGATTATGTTATCTTACAAACTGTTGAATGATACCGAAGTAGAAAACTCGGAAAACTTTCAAAATATCAAATGATCAATTTTGTGGTGCCACCGATAAGCTTTATTATTTTTCTTTTTTTTCATAAATTCAAAGTGTTACGCCAACAAATGAAAGTTTTATTTGGTTCACATTATCTGTGAATTAATATTCATTTCATTATGATTATATGAGCGCTTATGAGTTTACATTAAAACCAATAATTAAGATTCTCGTCAAGTAACATAAAATTTAATTCGATTAGCTACAATTTCAAAAACTAATAAACAACCTGGAAAATGAGGTAATTTGAAACTTATAATATTCAAATAAGGTAATTCTGTTTTCCACTTAATTGAATTGTTCGTTTCTTTATATTGAGCCATTTTGGTATGTGTATGCCATCAACAGATTTTCATTATGGAATTCTCAATTGCGATTTAACGTTGTATAACAGTTGAAATAATTTCCATAAAATTTCATTAGTTTTGTTCATATCACGGAAACCATTTAGATGAATTACATCGTTTCAGAATACTGAAAGTTACGTTATACAAACCGTTCTATCGGATAGAATGTTGGATACCTTAAGAAGAGTAGAGAAAAAAAGTACTTTGTCACCACCGAGAAAGTTTAGTTGGATTTTGTTTTATTTTTTTATTTGACTTATGCTGTTGAATGAATATGGAAAAAAATGAACGTTTGTACCGGTGAAAAGAGAGAAAAGAGAGAAAAAAGTAAATACATCTTACAACTTTTAATGACCTCTGCAATAATTACATGGAAAACAGAAGGTGGTAATATGACCCGATGTTATATTTAATAGAGTTTCATGTAAACATAATGAAATTGTATTTTTTTACGTATGATAATTATAACGGATGGAGAATGAAATGATTTTGCTCGAAGGTTTCAATTTGTCACAGGTGGATGCAGTTGAAAAGTCAATTACCATTGATGGTTCAAATTAGCATGGTGGGTGATGTTATTTTTCTTCACTCGTACTGACTTATTTACAATAATTCTAACAATGTAATTCTGTAAACTACACCGACATGCTTATGATTTAGATGTACACTTTCTTGTGTGACATGTCATGTGGAACTCATGTGAAGGATAATACGATTTTGTAAGAGATGAAAAAAAAATTAATTGAAATAGAATGTTGGGGAAAATTCGCTTGGAAACGATGGAGGAAGTTATGATTCCATTCTGTCTGATTATAGACTCGAAATCTCTGTTGATTTCCTATGAATCTTAATCGGATTCAATATGGCAAAAAAATAAAGTTTTTTTTTCTCAGTATTAATGATACATTATTATAAATTCAAGTTAATGAGATTAATGATCTTCTATAGCAGCGTATCATTCAATTGTTGGCCATTGACAAAAATTTAAATAAAAAATTATTCCGTTTGCGAAAAGGAATAAATTGAAACGAATAAAAATTGAAAATAAAAAAGTTTAACAAGTTAAATGCTTATATTGAGCCAATTATGTCAAATTTATTGTGGATAGTCATCAAGTTTGTGATACAAATGATAACAATGAATGCTTTCACTGAAATGGCATAAATTTTATCCTAAAGAATAACTTAATGATGGTATTTCATCATTATTAAATCATTTTGTTAATTCCCTATAACAAGACACGATATTGAAAATGCAAAAGAAAAACGATTGTCGTTCATGCTTTATGTATATCAAAACGCCCATTTAGCACTCTAACAATTCTGAGAGTTTATTATGATGTTCCATTCTATTTTGATTTTTTTTTTGTGTATAAAAAGGGCAACGAATTGTTAAATCCACTGAAGCTCGTTATCATTTGTTCAGCTGGTTTGGTGGTGGTAATGATGAGTTTAATGTAGCACCCCACCGCTGATTTTAGTCCATACCGGATGTGGAATTGACACGATCCTGAATTTAAGTGGATGCGATACAGCCAGACTTGTTAATGGAATGGGATGGACCCGCATTGAATAATTCTAACAATAATAATAAAAACCAAAACATAATTATGCCATTTATGATGATTAAAAACTTTAAAATACAAAACGAAAAAAATGACGAAAAGAAAAAGAAGAAGGAAACCTTTTGGTTGAATCATAAGCTGCTTAAGTGAAACCGTAAAAAGCTTTATCATATGCTTTTAAAAAGAATTTTTTTTGTGTATGCTTTATTTTAACATCATCAAAAAAAAGAATTTTTATTCTCTACTTACTTTCTACTTGAGTTCTTATTCTTGGCTTAAGAGTTCTGTACAAGAGGCCATTATAAAACTTAATATCACTCAGTTCATTGTCGCTGTGTGTTCTAATGTTTGGCATAAAGTAACAGAGATTTTTGCTTCAATATGACTAATTCCATACAGAAACGAGATAGAAAGCAAACAAGATAATGAAACAGAAATAGAAGGAAAACTGAAAAGAAAAGAGATTTTTTTGTGTTTTTTTTTTTTGGTTTTTTTCAATTTCCATCAGTTATTAAGAGAGAATTGAAGGAATGATGAAAATTTAACCGCAGACCATCTGAGTAAATGAACAATTTTTTTTTTGTTTTCTGAGAAGTAAACATCCCTTGTTTCCTGTCATCTATACAAGTGAACTTGTATCTGGTGCCACTGTGAACTTGATGATAGAACGCGAGATGAGATGATGTTGGTGATCTTTGTGTATAATAATTTTTGTTTTTATACATGTAATACGACAAACTATATGGCCATTTCATAGTCCATGAATCCCATTATTCACATCTTAATAGCCAAAACCATAATAATATGAAACATGCTGTGTGTGGAGTGAGCATATAAAAATGTTGGAAATTAATTAATGATAAAAAGAAACAATAACAAAGACAAAAGGAAACTTAAATACCATATTTACTAGCTCTTTAAGATGACTTTTGGTTTTTGGTTTTGGAACATCATTGAATTCGACATCAAAAGCGATTTATGTTTCTTTTCGTTTTGACTAATTGAATGTAGAACGATTCGACAAAGCAACAAGAACTATGTAGTGTAACAAAATTTATATTTATTGTAGCCGAAGGACAAGATAGTATAATTTAAAAGAAAATTATATTCAGATTGTGGTTTTTTAAGTGAAGGAAAAAGCCAACAAAATGATGGGTGGATGAATCAATTGTCACTTGAATGAAAACCAAAAGATTCATGGAACATGGCCACTCAACTGAATTCAATTGTGTGGCAACATGAACATAAAATACTGTGAAATACAAAATGATGGAATCATTGTTTTAAAAATAAATTTTTTTTAAATCCTGTCAATTGATGGTGTTATGGTTTGAATCAAAAAAAAAACTTCAATCAAACGAAATCCAGGAGAACACTAATAATGTTTGAGTTGATTTGATAAGGGAAACATCATCTCATTATGATTCGGTTTGGTATTTTAAACATGGCTGATAGCCGCAAGGATTATATTAATGTGAAATATATACAAACATTAAATATTCATCTAAGGAACATTGATAAGAGCTGTATGATACACCTTTATTAAAATTTCATTGAAAATGGATTAATATGTAAGTGATTCAATAAGTATATCGTGTGTGATGCGTTGTGTTTGATTTTTGGGGGATAGAAAAAGTCAATATTCATTAACTGATCGGTTTTTCACTTTTGAAATTGGATTATTACCTGAAGGCAAAGGGATTAAAAGTGTATGTTGACAGTAATCGGTTATTTTAATTGTGATTCATCATCTGTGTGTCTCAATTACATTCGATTGAATTTACGCGATATATTATCAGTCGTGTTTTAATTCAGTTACTCAAATTGATGAGAGTAGAATGGTGGGTGGTAGTGGGAGGCTCACAGGCATTTTAAATTTATTCGCTGGGAATGGATTAATATGATGGTATTAATGGATATCATCAAAGACATGAATGTTTTATTTGGCTGATAAGTATTAAAAGTTTGTTGTTTTTGTTTTATTTTTTTTTATTTTTCGGTTATTTTAGAATTCGTAAAAAAGCTCATTATTGTAATCTTAAAACATATATCGTGTAAGGTAATTTGATTTCATCAACTCTTATAAGGTACTAAAACGAAATAAAGAAAAAAAGTGAAAGTAATGAAAACCATTTGATGCCTTAATTCAAATTCATATAGCTATCCGGTTATTTCATGTTCCATATATCACAAGATATAAGTATATGAATAAATTAGATGAATTTCACGGAAAATGCGCATGGGGACGTTATATAAAGGAATCATTATAACGATGAAAGAATTGGGGGAGAGAAAATAACAGCATTCAGCCACCTTAACCAAGTAATACGTAAGAAAGTTGTAACGTAAGGTAGAACCAATGAGTTTTGCTCTGTGTATGTGTCAGAGAATACGCATTCCGTGTTGATTTTTAAATGCGGTTCTGTTTTTTTTTTCGCATTGTTGCAACCATTAACATACACAGGAGTGAGAGTACAAGAAATAAGAAAAACTTACTGAATGAGAGTATCACATGATGAAAATGAAATGAAATTGTTTTGTTGGTATAGAACTGTATAGTGTATCGCAATGGAATTGTATTAACCATTTTTATGTTCATCTCGTTTGTCTCATGAGATTTTTGAAGCCACTTAGCCTCAAAGTGGTATTAATACATATCATGCAATTTCCTAAAATGTTTTCAACATACAAAAATAAATAGAAGTGGAAATATCATACACACTTTTCATGCAATACGCGATGATTCTTAGTGGTTAGTGTTCTAAGAAGATCTTGGCAAATGATGAAAATACAGAAGATTGGCTTTTGTCGTACGTATTCTTATATATGAATCTATGTTGCTGTTGCTGCTAAATTATGCGAGGAATAACTTCGATGCGAAAGGCAATGAGAGATCATTTTTAGTTTTCTATAAGAAAGAAATAAACGAATTTATGTATTTCTTTTTTCGCTGGTACAATCCTATGGACGTGTACATTTAAGGGTGTTTATGAGCCATTGTATAGTAGCACATTGTATTTTAGTCGAAGCAACAATTTAGATGGAACATTATACATCCTAATGTTGACAAATGAAAACCATTTCAAGGGTATGGAATCTTTCAAACATTCAATATAACTTGGAAAATCCATGTTAAGAGATTCAAACTCCTACACTCAAATGGAAAGGCTATTTGGCATTTATTTCTATGCGAAGTTTCTTGACTGACATGGGAAAGAACCAAAGGACCAATGTCGTCTCATATTATATTCAGGAAATGGGATATAAATAAGATAAACGAACAACTTATGTGTTTATTATAATAATTTATGAAATCATATTTTTACATTTTTAAGAAATTCAATGGTTTTCTCTCATATTCATGTACACAGTTAGACGATTCAAGCATGTTAAGAGGAAATCATTGTCATACAATTTAAGTGACCAAGGAATTTCTTCTTAGACAATGAATTTATTACAACAAATGAGAACATAAGACCAGAAATGGGATAGTCTTTGTGTGTATATTATATGACAATCATCTGTTTTAATGTCATGAAAAGTTTAATAGGCTTTTAAATTGAGTCTGTTGTGTATCATCCGGTGGTTGCATAAATTCTACTTGTTCATAAACGATTCAATGATATGCTGGGTTGTTTAAAACTCATAAAACTCGATGAGAATGCATTAAAGTAATATAACTAACAGTTTTATTTTTATTTTTAAAGTGTGGGAGGGAAATGAGTAGAAGAAGGAAAAAAAAACAATAAGGAAATTAAAAGAATTATGTCGATCATATATGAGTAGATTGAAAAGCAAATGGTATCAGCTATTTAAAATGTACCATTTAGTTGAATTGTGTGGCGAATAAATGCATATTTAAATGGTACAGTGTCAATGATTAGTCCATTATTTTAGAAAACACAAGGAATTGGGAAGAAATGAATTTCAAGTAAATTCCGTCATGGAAAAACTTCTACCGTTAAGTAGAAGCACTTTATTTTCTCATGCATTTCCTTTATATACACACATATCCGATTTAATGGTGAATATTATACACCATTTGATGTTAACAATGATGATGTAAAAAAGAAAATGATAATGTTATCATCATTTTTATGAAATAATCGAAAGTTGAAAGAGAAGAGAAATGTATGGATATGAAACTGTAGATCGAAATAGCGACGTTATTAAATATTTATTAAACACCTGTGAATATCTGTTTCGCGGTGTATGTGTATTATCTTTTACTGAATATTATTTTCATTTTTCTTCATTTCTCTTATTCTTTGCTTTTATCAATGTATACTTTGCATAATTGGATGGTGAGAAAAAAAAATAAAATACGAAAAGACCAAAAGAGGGCAAAATATTCATCTACCACGTGTCAAATATTGGACAGATAAGAAGTAACAGAAGGTGATGGTATTCAACACCCCACAGGTATCAGAGAGATGTTATCGTGTAAAATGTTATTCATACCTCATATACGATTTCTTTTGTTTTACACCTCATGGAATAGTCTGGTTAATATTGTCTCTGTAACTTGGGGAGTAAAAAGCCAATCTATTCTTTTCTACTTATATTCTTTTTCGTTGTTACCATGAAAGTAATGAGAATTCAGACAAATTCAAATAAGAATGGAAGGTATCAATACTTGAATTAGTATTCATAGAAAAATTGTATTTGAAAACAATGGAGATCAAGGGAAAATCAGAAAGTTTGTTTCATCTACTGAATAAGATATCAAAATGGAAATCGAATAATGAAAATAATCGTATTTTCATTAATAATTTTTCTATCCTGATGACATTGAATTTGAAACAATTTTATTTAAAATTAACATTCCAATAACAAAGTGTGTGGGTAATGCAAAGATTACTGTTTCCCATAATATTGATTGTATGTAAATGAAATTGGCTGTGGATATAATGTAAATTGACTGTTATGAAATATTACATTTCTTCGTGTGCATGCTTAAAACAAATTGAAATGATTAATTCATTCAGGATGCATATGAATTAAGATGTCAACGCACCGAATAACTAGTTCAATATGATCATATTGGATCCATAAATTTTCTTATCAGATCGATTAAATGATTCAATTGGGAATAAACATGAGATGAAAGTACAAAAGATGAAAACCGATTACATAAATTTTCATGAATTTAAAGGAAATGGTTTACTTAGATTTCGTTTATATTTTTGCTATTCCGTGTATCTTTTCCCTTAACAAATTAAATTAAATCCATAAGAATGTTCGTTTCGTTGATGATTTTAAATCTGTTGAAACGAGAACCAAAAAGGAAAAACACAACATTTTATTATATCATCTTCATCATCATCTCCTTATTGTCATAATACAAATATACAAAGAATATTATTGCCATCAAACATCTTATCATTTCATCGTTTTGATTCAATCACACCGTTGCTTCATTGAGACATAAATGAAATAAAAAAAAAAATAAACGTGGAAAAATGTAGAAAGAAAACAAGAGATGCGATGATAATTTAAAAAAAAGAAAGAAAGTGTAACCACCCTCTTCGTTAAGGAAATGCATTCGGATGTCTATGGGAGTTATAAGAGCTGCTGCTTGATACCTTTCAGTGTACATCAACCGAATTATAGATGGAATCAGTACCATAGTGGATGTTGGTGGTTTTATTTAAAATGAAAATTTTTCCAATTTTTTCATTGGATTCTCTTTACTTGGCTTTGATCAAAATGAAACGGCTATAAACAACGTCTTAAGACGTTCACAAATACAATTTTTTCTATTCAGTCAATGTGCTTTTTACTCTCTCGCTCTTGTTTATTCCATCAGTGTTCACAATTCAGTTGGTATCCTTTATACAGTTCCATTCATTTTCTCATCAGTTTTACTTCTATTTTGTACCCATAATGTACTTATATTGCGTCTGTTCGTTTACGGTGACATTATTTTAGATAAACATAATAAGGAAAAATAAGTAGAATTTCTCTTAGAGGACATTTAACATATTCGACTAAATGAAAATTTTTACTCACCATCTCAGTATTCTTGGTTTAATGGTTAGAGTGTGAGAAGATGATGTGTCTCTACTGGCACATGGTAAAAGTGAATTTAGTGTTTATACAATATGGAGTGTAACATGCATAAGGACAATATGTATTTTTAGATTTTACCATTTATCCCATACTCTTCAATTTATCTTCATAGTACCTTGTTGTTTGGTGTGTGCGACAGTATGCTCCTTCGTTGAATTTTCTTAGTCAAAATGATGTTGGTGTTGTTGTTCAGCTTGTTCGTTACCATCGTTTAAATGAAAGTTCATAATCGAAATGGTCTCTGTTGGGACATAAAAACGGTTATATGCATTATACGCTACCCCCATTGGTTTATTGAACAACGGACATGAATATAAACGGTATCCACGGAGAACTAAAAATGAATTTATTTAAATTTTTTTTTCTCGCAAATACCTCCAACCTCATCAGTAACCAGTAGCAGCCAATATCATACAATCATCAGGAGACAAAGTGTATGACTGTATTCATTTGAAACTATACATTTTGAATATTATTTTATGCTTGTTTTATACATTTTTATATGTTCCAACAAAAATGCATTGGAACATTATGGACGCGCATACTGAGAGCAAAACAGTAAAACTAATAGCTGAAAAAGAAAAAAACAAAATGAACAACGAAATTAATTCCATTTTTAAAGGTGCGAACAAATGGAATCGAAATAAAAAAAAATATTAAAACAAATAGTAACTGTTATCGGGGTTGACCCAATCGCAACCCAGAATCTGTTGTCACAGTGGGACTATCGAACAGTAATCTATTCAATATTTCCTCAGATTTTATTAGTATCGGGACATTTCGATTACAAAGTAATTATTATTATATTTTCAATGTGGAATGAGTGTGATGTACTATAACAGTATGGCGAATTTTGTAATTTTATTGTGAACCCGGAAATCGAATTGGTGTAATTTATACAGAATTCGTGACATTGCATTTCCGTTGGGAGATGTTCGGATAATGTCAAAATTGTTTCAAATAATTTTGACTTTTGATCACACTTCAGTATGAAACACTTGAATATCCGTTTGATATAAACTCGAACAGTTTGTTGATGGTATTGTTTGTAAGTTCAGATGGAATTTTAAAATCATTGCTTTATTGTATTTCAGTGATAAAAATGAATTTGCATTTTTTAATTAAATAGAAAATCTGATTTACCGTTTGTTTTGTTACAAAAAAAAAAATAATTCGACTCCAAAATTGAAAAATTTAATTGGAAAATCAATGACGATCGAATATTGGTGATGATAAAGTACCCAACAATCAATTTTTATTTATTATTCTATTAAATTCTAATTCAAAACTAAAGTAAAAAAATATTATCAATAACTATAAACAATTTTCCTTTTATTTTTCAATGCAATTGCAGGTGGCATGGATCCATATAGATAGACAAATGATTTTAACGATTCATCGACATGTGATATCACGGATTCCGAGATATTCAATCACATATGACAATGCAAATACATGGCTGTTGCATGTCAATCAAGCGCAGCAGGACGATCGTGGTTATTACATGTGCCAAGTAAATACAAATCCAATGATCAGTCAAGTGGGATACTTGCAGGTAGTTGGTAAGGATCACTCATTCATAATTTTTAATTGTGTGTGCGTGTGTGTATTTGGTGTCGCCTCTCTTCACGTTGGTTTTAGTTTTTTATGATTTTTTTTTTCCGATTATGCAATTTAAATGAAATCAATCTGCCATCTGCCAATGTACTCAATCACAATTCGAAATATAAATGGAAAATTTCAACAATTGTTGCATCGTTCAGTGACAGCATAACAATTGTGGACACAACCACTCACAGTCACTAATTTCATATGGATTTCCAACGGTTTTTTTTATGAATCAATGTAAAAAATGGATTCAATTTGAGACAACTTGACTAGTTTGCCGAATTAAATTGTGGGTTTTTTGATCAATTGTGATCAATTAACATGTGTATGCATAATATTTGGATTTATTGGCATCATTGTCAATTCATCTTGAAGCCAACATACTTTCAAATTAATATCAGAATCAAATTTCTGATTGCTTTTATCATTTTAATTGTTTCGGTTTCAATGAAACTGTACCGCTGCTGTTGATAATTCAACTGTTGGATATTTTTCATATGAAAATAATGAATAAAGGAAAAAAGGAAAAAACATCGTTGCATTGAAATTATGCGACAATAATAACGGATCGGCAACTGAATAGTGAATAAACTATTGGGTACGGCAGAGAGACTACTAGTGGATACCCAGTTATGGATGGACTTAATAAAAACATTCATTGTTCCACATATGCAGTTAATGAATGTATAACTGACCGCATCATCAATTATATGATATATTGTATAATGGTGTTCAAGTGTTAAACGTAAAACATAAATCACTCTTGAAATATTCACTACCAATTATTATGTTATATTATGATAAACATAACGGAGATGATTATATCATTTTTAGTCATATCAATTGTGGGTGAGTGGTATGATTGGCCCACCAGCCACCCAACAGTAGAGAGTTGATAGTGTGCAGATGATATGCAAGTTATATGTCTAAATGCACTTGAATGAATGAACCAGAATATCATGTTATTAATAATTATTATCATGATTCAACATTGTGTATATGTGCATTATGCATTTCAATGAATCAGCCCCCATAATTTAATTCATATCGTTCTTTCTCACTGGTATGGTATAACTGTCCGCATTTAATCCAGGGAACAATGAAAGATTGAAATTTGGTGCTATTGAATGTGCGACCAGTACCATTATTATCTAGTTTAGCCAAAAGAGTCTGGAGTATCCGATACTGTGGAGAAGTGGTGGTGGACAAGAACCAAGTATTTGAGGTCCGTATAGACGTCAGCTTTGGTTGATTCGTATAATGGATGGAGATGTGAAACACATGCGTATAGGAAACCAGGACAATGATGCGACCACTTGAAAAATAATTACATCCAGATTGAGTGTAGTTCAATTTCAAGTTGTTTACAGAGCAATGAATTCCTACTCATGTGAGAACAGTGTGATGGACAATGCATAGAAGATGGATAGATGGTAGAGACATTGTTGAATCATGACAACGTCATTGAAGTTAACACAAAAGATATGATTTCATTTTTGTATGTTTGTTTTCGCTTTTTTTTTTTCATTTTTATTTCAGTGATTTTAATTACTGTTCTTGTGCCACCCACCGTCTACTTAAATAAAACAAAACAAAAAAAAATGATTAAATCAATCTACTCTTTATAATGATTTTCTTTGTTTCATTCTGATCATTTTAGTGCCACCGAATATCTTGGATATTGAGAGTACTCCATCATCGATTGCTGTACGTGAAAATCAAAATATTAATATGACCTGTAGGGCTGATGGTTTTCCAGTGCCAAAAATAATTTGGCGTCGTGAAGACGGAGAAACAATTTCGGTTGAACGTAAAAAGAAAGGTGATACTTTTAGATATTTTCTCTTCTTTCTTTTTCTTTTGGTTACTCATAATTTCATTATATGGATTGGTGTATAACTAATAATATCAAAATGGACCAAATTTAGTGCATAAGAATAAATTGATTATGGTATATTGTTAGTGGATGATGATGGACCATTGTTTTCGTATTGAAGGTGATGTCCCGCCGTGTAAGATGAGAATCAATTGAAATGTGAGACTATTGGAATAAACTCTCCCTGGTACTGTCATGTACTAGAACAAAGCAAAGTTGTCATTTAACTTTACATTGGTAGGCAGGAAAAAAAAATGACACGATTATATTGAGCGAATTGGTGAACCCCGAAACCTCATGAGATCAAAAACCCTCACAAATCGTAAATTTGATATTATGGATTATGGTTGGGTCACAAAAAAAAAGCACAGTTAATATAATAAACTAATCCACCATCAAATGTCATGAGGAAAAAGGAAATTGAAATTAAAACCTAAAAAAAAAAATAAAGCACAACCAATCTAGACTGAAACAGAAGAAGTAAAATAAGACGACTTCTTGTTGACCTATAGACCAGAAGCGCTTAATTTTCTTCAACACTGTGGATTAGGTTACTTAAACAATCACCCTTCAATTAGGCAATCACTGAGTTCCAATCAAACATCTGGGAAGTGGGATGACTGAGGGTACAAATATTAGATCGCCAATGGTTTTTCGTTTCTTCTGTTGTCTCGCTCTCTCTCTGGGGAACCGAATGAGGAAAAACCAAAACGGTGAAACCTGAAAGTGAAGCCGTCATTACATTAACCGGATTAGATAAAATATCCACTTTGTTCAATATATAAATACATTTCATGTTTTATTGGACCGAAACGATTGATTGGAATTTTATTTTGTTTAGAAGGTACATAAACATAATTCTTTATCAATTTACCTTTGTCAGACGAATGAACGATTTACCAACTCTAAGGGAGCAAACACCATATATTATGCTAGTTATAATCAATGCATGTGTATATAAGTTTCTCAGAGGTAAGCTATGGGTTCATTTCTGCTGCTGGTGAAATACCTCTTCTCCATGTAAGCCTGTTTGTTGTCATAGAGTGGGCTTAACTTTGTACTGGTCTACATAATTTTTTCTTCTGTTTGATAAATTTCGATTAAATAATACCATCCGTTTAAGATGGTCAAAAACCTATTTAATTTATTGTATCCCCATTGAGACCGGTATTTATTATATTTCATATTCAATGACATCTAAACACCGAAAATAAAGAAATAATCGAGAAATGAAACATGAAATAGTAGTTGGTAAGGAAGGGATTTCAATTTGATGTGAGTGGGCCCCATATTTGATATGAAATGGGGACCATAGGTTTGAATCAATTGAATCGAGTATGATGAGGAGGCGTTCAACAATTTATTAGTTCTAATATTATAGCCATTCATTCTACCTAATAGAAAACTGAAAATAATTTGGTTTAACTACATTGTACTATTATTATTTATAGTGATGGTGTATGATGGAGAGGTACTTTCATTGACAAAAGTAAGCCGCAATGAAATGGGTGCGTATTTATGTATTGCCACAAATGGTGTACCGCCGTCTGTATCAAAACGGATTATATTGGACGTTGAGTGTAAGTGAAAGCAAATAAAATTGACTCATCCAACCGTCTATTACCCCTTTTATATATTCCTTTGAACATTCCTCTCCACCACCTACCCATAATAATATCTTAACTCTTTAAAGATGAAAATTTGTTTTCTGATTCACAAGAGTGTGCGATGACTCTATTCGATCATTGGCCACCCACCCAAAGTGACATTTTAAAGAAGTGTTTGACATGGCAAAGAAGAATGAGTGACAACGTCTTGTGAATTAGAAACCTCAGAAATAGTGAATATAATATTCACTGAAATTTGACTATTTACACTTTCCCTAAACGAGAGTTGCATCTGTTCACAGTATCACATTTTATTAATAATTTTTAAAGGAATTTTCATTTGAATGTGACTATTACTGTTAAATTTTATATCTAATAATCTCCTATCTCTATTCTGTTTTGTTTCATGTCAACGATTGAATATTGAATGGCATCTTTGGATTTTTGGTAAAATTACTCGACATCACACCCGTCATCACCATATGGATTACGTGGATTCCCAAATTCTTCTTCAATTGTCGGTGGACATGTGGAATGGTGTATGTGTACCACCCATAATGGACAACTAAAAACGTACAGTTTCACCAATGATCTGGGTACCAAATCAGTTAGTGGGAGCACCAGCTGGCACTGATGTTACGATCGATTGTCATACGGAAGCACATCCTAAGTATATATCAAATCAACTATCGGTTTTCATTTCCCAATAGTTTTATCATTTTATTCTCTCTATGGCTGTGGCTGTGTCTGTGTTTGCTGTGTTGGTATGAACTGTGGGTCCCATTGAACCCCGTTCATAGTGTTGTTGTACTCTAATCCATCTTCATACTACAAATTACTACTGCCAGTCGAATACTATCCTGCTGATGCGGGTGTCATTAAATCCAGTTTTCACGCTTCCACCGTTTCGTTTATTCTTTTTGTTTGGTACATGTTCACCGCTCATCTCTTCCATGTTTTTTTTGGTGTAACTGACTATTGGTGAATGTTTTTTTTTAGCATTCGGTAATTTTTCCTTAATGATGAAAAAGAAACTCGTTTTGCATTCAATTCACGCAGATTAAATATTTCTTTGCTGTTGAAACTGCAATTTTAACATTTGAAATTGTGATATTCATCTGTGTAGTTTTCATATAATTTTATTTTATTTTCACTGTACTTGAATTCTGCTGTCGATGCTTGATGATATTAAAGAGCAAATGTAAGCTAGTTTCTTTGTACATTCAAATATGAAGGGTTTCTTTTTTTATGTATGGAATGAAGGCAAAAACGAAAACGAAATAGATAATATTTTCTGGTAAAAGAAGAAATAATGTAATCCTTTAAGGGGATCACGGGTGAATTTTATGAATTTCTACTATGAAGAGATATGGATTCAGCTGTGTCTTTTTTCTTGACTGCATTTAGTCTCGTTGCATTCCATATCGTTATTTTGTGGCCAATAGTATTTTTATTCGTTTCATCAAATATGAAAAGGAATTGCATTGTAACGAATATAATGTGTATGTTTTTCTCGTTCACAGGGCAATAATATATTGGGTTTACAATGCTGTTATGGTGCTGCCTAGTAAAAAGTATAAAATTGATTATACGGAAAATTCTTATAGGTGAGTATCAATTGATTTTCTATACCATTTTATTTTAAATTCAATTTAAGCATAACAGTGTTATGTGTTTTGTAGTCTGATGATAATACTATTGTATAATGGATATCGTAACAAATCGCCAGTGAAACATGATTTCAAAACATAATTACAGCATGTCAATGTTATTATCATTTTTCATTTTTACTTTACTCGGTATTTTACTCTTTAGTTCTTAAGGAATTTTATTTTCCAATTTTTAATACATTTCCTTATTCACAATCGGTCTCATTCGTATTATTCATTTCGACCCATTGAATCCGTCTTTAAGCCATCGAATATTGAATCGTTCATCCGGTGATTATCTTCCGTAAACATATTTTGTCTTGTAATCTTCAACAACAAGAGAGGAAAAAAGAAAAAGCAGAAAGTAGTCAAATTGAGCCGCCTTGAGCTTTTCAAACACACCAATATCGAAATAAGCTGAATGGTGATGTGATGGAATGCTGTTTGATGGTAAAAATTTTCCAAACGTTTCGGATATTATTAAATGTTAAACCAAAGAAAATCTTAAAGTGGTTCAACATTGCCGGCTCAACTTTTATTGTTATTGATCCTAAGTAATTTATTTGTTTAAGGGGGTTTTGAGTCAATGGAAATTTATATGGCATAAAATGAAGCCCAATGCATATTGCCTTCACTTTTCCCCATTTAATGGATGATGAGGAAATGTTAAATCTATATGTGTTCAATTTTATAATATTTAAAATCGAAAAATGTGAAGAAAATTGAAAATAACCATCAGTTTAATACATGTAGAATAAGAAATGAATTTCATTTAAAATGAGAAAATTTTCTTAGAATTGTAATTTTATTGAGTCGTTTTGTTTTTTTTTTCCTTCTCCGTATGAAGGCTCATTACATTGGACTATATCAGATGAAGTGAATGGATTTTAAATGTTTAAAAACATATTTCAACGATTCAGTCATGTTTTCTTTTATATTTATTCGGTTCGTTTTGTGTTGTTATTTGCATTATTAACAGTATTTTCGAATGATTCAAGAAGTAACTGAGTTTTCATTTTATTCTAATATTAATACTTGGTATATATTTATTCTAGGGCACACATGAAATTGACGATAAAAAATTTACAGTATGGAGACTTTGGCAACTACAGATGCATATCAAAAAATTCTTTGGGTGAAACGGAGGGTTCGATACGAGTTTATGGTATGTAAACAGACTGAAACTATAACCAATATGACTGAGTTAAGAATTTTTTTTTGTATACAATATAAGTGCAATGTACGTATGGCTACCATCATATACTACGAGTATGGGCCATTGTTTGGTTAAACTGTAGAATTATGTTTAGTTTGACATATTGCACCACCGCCGAAGGACAATGGACAACGTCCATCGGAAGAGAATGGTAGCAATTGAATAAGAAACAAAAAAATAAATAAAAAACAAAAGAATTAGAAGCGAATAAATTTAAAACTAGTTTTTCCTCAATCCTTCCTGTAAACGCTGAGCCAAATTTCAAAATACTACATATATGAAACGAAGAAACAACAACATTGGACATCATATTCTATTACTAATAGTCATCTATGTAACAAAATATAATAGTAACGGAAATCATTTATGGTTTATTTAATAGTTTTTACTTCACCTGTACCCCATGATACAATATTTTGTAACCGATTGTTCTGAAAAAACAAGAAATGGAAATTCTTCAGCAATTGCTATACCATTCATACAGGTTGAATTTAATTTATTTTCATTGTGAATGCAACCATGTGTCCCATTGAAAAATTGTACAGAAAAACCGTTTATGTCGTTGCACATTACATATCTTTAAATCATCGTTTCTTTTCATGTTGTTAGTTACCACATGTTTGCTAAACATAAAACTTTACTAGATAGAAAAGTCATTGAAACTGTAGGTGGATTGGATGAGTATGTAATGTGGAAAAACATGAAGTTTTTGGAATATGGAATTGAAAAGATAAAAGAATCTATTGCTGAGCACACAATAGTTTTAACGTAAATCAATATTTTATTAAATTTGTCGAAAGTTAAAGATTTGTCGATTTACTGTACGTTTCATGGAACTGGCTCAGTACACACATAAACTCTGCTCAGTTTTTCTTTAGTAATTTCCACATTTTCCATATATAACAGTACACGGAATGTGTGTTTTTTATTCCATTATTTGGCTTACAATAAACTATTAAATATCCGTTTTTATAATAAAAAATTGCCAGAAAAACGAATGGAAAATATAAAATCGTATAAAAATTGAAAAGCCTCATAAAACTCAATTCAATCGGCTGGTTCGCGTTACCAATGATGATGATGATGATGATGGTGGTGGCCAGAAAAACTGAACAAAATAAAAGAAAACTATGGGGATACATTGAAAGTTTTCTGAATTGGTAAAAAATTGACTGGTTTTGTTACTACTAGTATGAAACAACCAACGATATTTTGGAAAATTATGTGTTCAGCATAGATTTTCACATTTTATTCGATGTATGGAATAAAAGAGAGTGAGAAGAAAAAAAAAAATGGTTTTAAAATGTTGTAGAAAATCGCATCATACATTGATATGAAATCGATTTTGTCATGAAAACTAATTTATGTTTTATTTGTTCAGTACCCAATTTCGAAGCAATTGTGAATTTGAAATTATATGTGAAATCCTCTTGTATTCCTCATATTTGAAGGAGAAAATTCTTTCTTGGGTGTATGGTAGTGAAATGATAACGATGAAAATGTTCGAATAAAATATCGTTTCTTTTTTATTCCATTCAATATTCCATCTGTTTCCTGTGCATACATAATGATAATGATATTCCAATAGTTTGTTCAAACGCGAATAAGTAGAAAAACATGATAGGATTGGGAGTACCATAGTCTAGAAACAAACGGAAAAAAGAAAATGTTATTACAGAAGCTCAAACATGAAAATTTCTTCAAATATAAATAATGTATTTTATTTTTTGTTTAAGTAATGTTGATTCAACATTAATAATTTAACTGAAAATATTTATAGAAATTCCATTGCCATCGTCGCCTTCAAAAACAATTAATCATGTGATTATTGAATCAAAAGACAGTAAGTTCATATAAATATCTATAAATTCAATAATTTATTGAATGATTGTGATGCATTAAATCACACCAGTCACAATCAAATGCATTTAATTTAATTTAACGATTAAGACATTCTTGCACAATTGAATGATGGATTCTATAGTACACAATCATCTATAAAACAGTTTTCTTTCATCACTTCCTTTTCACTCGTTTATTTTCAATTATAAAATGAAAATGGAAATGAAAATTTTCATTTAGAATTCATCTAACGTTTCACGTATTGCTTGTGTTGATTAGATTTAATGTTTCTTTCTTTTTTTTTTTATCTGTAGTAGATTCATATCTTAAATCACATTGATAATTCTCATAAATGTTGTCACATATAATAGACCAAAAACAGGATTATTAATAGAATAGAAACGAGTACATTATTGTGTTTATTTAATTTTGTTGTATATTCAATGACCGTATGTGTCCGTTTGCTTATTTATTTCTTGTTTAATGCCTTAGTTGATACATTGAACTTGTAGAGAATTGTACTGATATGAAACATTATTTATTTGCTAAAGAAAAATTTATTAATTTAATGTATGTGTACGAGCTTCATAAATGGATGATACTCTCAACCATATAAACACATAACCATAGAAATAGTTATTTCTTAATAGAGTTTATGTATGAAGTTCATGTAAAACTAATAAATTTTCATTTTGTGCAATAGCCACCAGTCCAATGAAAAACGACACATCGAAATTGAGTCATCCGGAGGTATTGTTTCCAATGAGGTCAGAGGGTCAAGATGTGTCATTACCGAAACCATCTGGTGGCGATAGAAAAAATTCAATTGCAGTTGGTCAAAGTATCTATTACACGGATTATCCACAAAAGGAGTATGGCACTAGTTCAGGTGATTATGTTTTACAAAGTCTCTCTAAACTGATTGTTTTTTTTTTTTTTTATTTAATAAAAAGTTTTCCTTGTAGTTTAGTGTATAGGTTTTATGAAGAAATGAAAATCTATAATCGATTAGACAAATGATGTATTCCGTCCATCCTCGTTATCTGCTGTAGATACAAAGTTTGTGAATGTGTGATGTTTAGCATCACAAATTTTGTTCAATCGATAGTTGATCATAGTCATGAAGTCAGTCTTATTGATTCGGAAACGTTTAATACTTGATGTGAAATATAACTGGATCATATGGTACAATATTAATATGCAATGCATTTACTGAAAATTTTAAGAATCATTGGTTTTGATGTTTGCCATGGATGAATATTGAAACGAATATATTACCTGGTTTTATGTGATAATAAAATTATTTGATATCAAAAATGGTAAGGCAATGGATGTTGGACTTTTCTCTCGTGCATTCTAAGTCAAACCACTAAATAAATACAATGAAATTTTTCACCTTTATTGGTTTCCAGTAAGTGGATGTTACTTTTCAATTTAATATCTTAATACTTTGGTAACTAAAACATTACGCATCAAGACGGAGTAAATGAAGTTGAATTTCTAAATGTTGGCAACAAAACGGACGAAATAAAAATGTAACTAAAGTTCTCCTTTTAGCGCGACGGTTAAGAGAATAATGAAAAACACGAGATCTGAAACTGTTGCAACATATTTTATTACTGAAAAAACCGCAACTCATATTCATTCATACAAGAGAAGAAAAGTATTCATTTTAATATGGCGTTTGGTTTGGTTTTATATTTTTATTATTTCATTTAATTATTCTGGTTTTTTACTTAAACTATTATGATGAATATGTTTGGCTTATGGCATTACCGTGTTACAGTTATGTATGTAACGTAACATATAAAAACACATTTTATTTGATGATCTTCAAAAGCCATTTGGTTTATTCCTCCTTTGACCGCAATATCCATAAGGGAAATTATATGCAATGCAATAGAAATGCCACATTACACACAAAATATTTAGTTCCATATGAATGTTTGTATGAATTTTCCGTTTTTTTTTTCTCTCTCGCTTTTCATTTTATTTTGTGTTTTTAGCATCAATTCACTCTTTGGTGTACTTGGTACTTTGTTTGGGTTTTTCATTTTTGTTATGAATCAGTTAGTTAAATGGTATGAGGTTTCATAATGCCTGAGATAAACATAAATATTGACATTTCCCTTCATATAATATTGCATTTGTCTTTCATTCACAAAATTTGTGTATTTAAAAAAAAAAAAGAAAAATGAAAAAATCATTTTGGCTGATTCAAACATTTCACAGTGAATATGATTTTCACATTTCCTTATTCTTCTTCTGTTTGGTATCACCATAGAACAATTTTTCACCTTTTGTCGGTGAGTTCGTTCCATCATTTAGTATTGACTGAATGGTGTATCATTCAATTTTAAAGTGATAACATTGAGTTTTGTGGTGATGACATTGCTAACCATTCGTCCGGAAAAATAAATAAAACAAGAAGCGAAGATGAAAATGTTTCAGTCTCATTGTTACGGAAGCATTGAAATTGAATCCACCATTAAAAAGCTGAAAATTGATGAAAACATAACAATTTTCAATGGTTTACCGCCAATCGAAAAGAGATATTGACTTGATTATTGAAAGGTTTTTTTTTTGTTCTACGTTTGCATTATAAAACCTGATCCCAATGATTTTGTTTTTTTGGGTCCTTCCTTTCATCTCCTCACCATCTCCGGTTAAATGTTTCAATAGTAAATATTGATAATTTCCTTATGGGATTGAGTAAGAACAAGAATTGCTTTTAAAGTGTTACGTTTTGTACAATGAAAAAATAAAAATGAAAACTCATATTTCTATGCGCGTTATGTTTGCCAACAGTTTATGTTCCGTTAAAAGAAAAATGAAAACTATTCGCGGAAGAGAATATTTAATGGTGTAATGCAAAAATTGAATTAAAAAGGAATTTCCTTTTCTTTTTTGGCGGATAGTTTTTGTATATCACTTTGAGAGAAAAAAGCTTCTTTGGTTTTCATGCAAATGTATAAACTGAGAGAATTATTTTTGAATTTAAGAGTAGCGGTGGATGGAGTACACTAAACTTGTAACTTGTCTAACTTACATAAATATCTAAATTTAATGTATATTGTAGCTAAGTAATTTAATGGATTTTGTTGTTTTTCATAAAACTGAAAATGGTTTTTAATTAGTAAATGGTTTTTCTGGTTATATTCATAATTAATAATATTCTATTAATAATTTTCGTTACAGGATTTTCAACTGCTGGTGACTGTATGTTATTACATAAACAACTATCACTAATGATGGCGATAGGCGTATTTAGAATTTTTATAATTACAGTTAGGGATAATTTGTAAGCTGTCAATAAGAGTAATTAATAACTATTGGATTAGACACTTCTCCATAAATCCTTTAAAATATTGATCATTGAATTATTATTATGAGATCACATTAATAATTTTCGTTTTGTTTTGTTTTTTTTTTTCTGATTATTGAAAATTTATTCAATTTTATTTTAATTCAGAAGTGGAAACATAATGATTAGATTTTTCTTTTGTGTAAATATTCAAAACTAATATGTATCCGCTTTTATGAAATCCATTAAAATTGGCTTTAAAATATTCACTGTTTTGTATTTTGGATGGTAGTCATGATACAGACAGTACCAAAATACAAAAAAAAAAACTATCGTATTTCCGTTATTATATCCGAATTTTACTATCATTGGATAACCGTGTGTATGAAAATCAAAGAGTGTTGTATTGTATCAATGTATAAAAACTATGAAAATAGTATCGAATAAAACTAACAATTCCCGGTGATATTGTGTGAATGTAATGTATACACTCTATTATGATATAAAATTATATGAATAATTTAAAAAAAAAAAAACCAAATAAATTATGGATATCGATTACCATTAAATAAACTATATTAATATCATAATTATATAGATATTATGTTTAATGTGTAATATGTTACACATTAAATGGTACGAGTCAATAGCTCTAAAATACAACCACAATATAACTATAAAATGAGATTATTTGTAAATAATAAATTACAGTGAAACAAAATAAAAAGTAAAACAGAATATGAAATGAAATTATAATATTAAGAAGTATTCAGTAATGCATATAATTAACATACTATTATGTAATAATGAATGTTAAACAACATTAAAATTGATTGATAGGTAAAACTATACATAATTATGATGTAATATGTATATTATTATCAGTTGATTACGTTATCAGGAGTTACATGAAGAGAAAAATAAAAAAGAAAAAACTGATGACGAATAGTAAGGCAATGAAACGAGATGATATAGAGAGATAAGTTATGTATTGATGAATTTTGATTTGAAAATGATAATGTTAATGAATTGAGATTGGATGCGATGCGGTGATGGGGATGATACAAGAAACTATAGCTGCAACAGTAACTCATAACTAATTAATTAAATTGAATTCTTAATTTAAATGAATCGTTTGGGAGGGGTGCAATAGTAACACACTTTTCTATAAAGAATATTAATTCAATCTATTCGATTTAGTTCAACATTTTTAAATTATTATCAACGAAATTATGAACACTTTACAATAATTGATTTTAAATTATTTACGTATCAGTTGAAAAATACTAAACACTGAAATAAGAGAACTTCAATTGGAAAATGTCGATAAATTTCCAATAATAATAGTGAATGATATCAATGTCAATTGAACAGAAGTGTGACCATCCATTAAGCATATTAAAATGTTACCACTGCCATTCATCGTATGATTGTAAAAATAATATCACACAAATCCACTTTTTTTTTTGTTGTTTTTCATGACTAAACAATAATTGCTATAGAACTGACTAAAATATGTGATAATTATGCAATAATTCATTTTAATTAAATTTAAAATACCATTTAATACGATTAATTTCATCGTTAAACATTGAATAAAACATTAGAATATAAAATGTACAGACACTATTACGATGCTGGATAATATTTTAATTATTCACTCGATATATTTTGATTTAAAATACTGAGGACATTTTGTAATTGATTGTATTCAACATGAAACAGTTCCATTTTATTTTTTTTTTTTGTTACGATTAACAATATTTCGGATATCAATTGTATTTTCAGTAAATTTATTATCATTAATTGTGAATTAAAATTTTAATTAATTTGATGGTTTGAAAAATGAAAGTATGTTCATTCATCCATTGTTTATATACAACATATTTCATGTTGCGTTCTTTTTTTTTTCGTTTACTTGATATTGTGATGTTTGACTGTGGCGTTATGCAAATCTATAATTCAAATATAAACATTATAACAAATTGGTCCTGATATTCGACATGAACATTGGATTTTAGTGTTTCATGTTGTTGATTCGAAGTCAATATTTAATTTTATTTGTTTCGTGATCGATCAACAAGAAAAATATAAAACAATAGAAACTGTTTCATATTATGTTGAACGGTATAATAAGTTTTTCTTGTACATTGTGTGTTACTTGGAATTCTATTTAATCAATTGATGTGTGAACATTTAACAATTATACGGTGGTACATTGTAAAGAAAAATGATTTATCAAAATCAGTAGAACATATTACACATAACAGTGTATTCATACAATCACTAACTAAATTATTGATATTTAATTTTATTTTGGCTCTTTCCTGTATGGAAATGTTTGCCGTATTCCAAAATTATTTGCATTATAGTTTTTGAATTAATAATCATATTTGAATTATATAGAAAACTTCATGTTATTGATTATATTTAGATTTTGATATTTCCCACCTGAATTGTTAAACTTAAATGATTTCGTAGTTTTTTTCTTTTTGTTTTTCATTTCACATTCAATTAATAATTCAATGGTTATTTTTGGTAGGGTACCACCAAACTGATTTCCTTTGACTAGGGGTGATGTTTTATCACCAGCAACTCTGACTGCATTATATGAAATGTAATTAATACATTTACATTTATTGTTCCGATTGAACATACCAAACAGTCATGACTAGTATTAAAATTTATATTTTATTTGAATTAATGTGATAGTACCACAACGAGTATGTTTATTATATCGGAAACATCTTCATC
The DNA here is from genome assembly GCA_001014335.1 of Coboldia fuscipes. Lineage (NCBI taxonomy): Eukaryota > Metazoa > Arthropoda > Insecta > Diptera > Scatopsidae > Coboldia > Coboldia fuscipes. The sequence goes on from JXOR01001405.1 coordinate 96,802, forward strand.
ACCAGGCATACCATTTTAATTAATTAATTGTCAATTTAAACGGGATTTTATTCACTTAAAATATTAATTTAACTATATTCTCTCTATTAATTTCAATAAACATGAAATGTAAATTGATTTTTATAGAACTAAATACAACGAACTAATTTTGACTGGAAACGAATTGGAAAAGAATGGAAAAAACTTGGGATAAAATTAATTACACATTCTGAGTAAAACCATTTAACATGACCAGAATATTTAACCGATTAATTCAATTTGACGGTTTTAATTAATTTTATAATGATAATTATTGTTTTATAATTACTTGTGTAACTAGTAATTGAGATGAGTATACAGTTCGGTTTATTAAATCGAATGTGCGATCCATTCAAATAAATTCAGTTGATTAAGCGGTTTTATATTTTTTAAACTCCACAAATCGTAATACCTTTACATTATTGCGGTTGATGTACTTATCCATAATGATAATATGAATCAGTAGATGGGAGTTATGAATTTAATCACTTACCCTTATAACTTATAATTTTCGCATAATGTGAAATAATAGTAAAGTAAAGCCAAATCTAGAAGCTCCATTAAATCGGATAAATCGGTTTTAACAAACAAGAAAAAAGCTGCAGAGCAGAGCTTAAAACGTCAACAAGAAGATTAACTTGATGTGCTCTACTTTGAATAGCAGTACACTTAATACAAAATGGTATTTTAACAAGTATCCTTTTGAATGAATCATGTATATGTTCAGTTAAATATGTACAGTTATTGACATTAGCATTTGACTAAGAGATAATATATTTGAGAATTTATAGATAGTTTGTAATGTTAAAAAACATATACATATCGAAGTTATGTTCATCGAATATGGATCAAATTTAGAACGTAATTTAATGAGGACATTAAAAATTATTGAGGATAATGAGACTATCCAAATAAAAAATAAAGAATAAAATTATGTAATTCTGTCTTAATAAAAGTAACGAAATTCATTCATCCAACTATTCCTAATTTCGCCATTGATGGTATTCTGTCAATGAACTGTAAAGGAAAATTGTTCATTTTGCAGATTAATAGACTTGTAATAATTTGAAATGGTAGCAGGTAACGTTACGTGAAGAGGAAATGTTTCCTTAAGCCGAAAATTTATATCCTCATTGCAAACTTTTAGGTTTTGTCATGAAATCAAAAATTGACCGATGAAAGTACTAGGCGACCATAACTAAAGAAGAACAATTCCTAAATACTAAAATTTTCTATAGAAATTTGATGATAATGTACCAGGTGACCATAACCATAGACGGATAATTCCAGTAAACTTTAGACATATTGAAAACAACAAACTGAATTTTCAATTATTCCAAGTCTGTTAATTTGTTTCAGAATAATTAGTGCAAATCCTATATGTGGCACTAAACAAGTTATAATTTTTATTAATGAAGTTAATAGTCTCAGCTAAATTACTAATATCATAAACATAAAATTAATGTATAAATTATGATAAGCATAAGGATATTAATGTTACAATAAAGAAACGAATCTGATATATTAAATTCAATTGTTATGATTCATTGTCCAGTTGACAAACATTTCCAACATGAAAACAGTGACACTAATGAGTGCACCGCACGCCAGGAAGTACCAGGCTGTTAGTACCGTATCCAAATTTACCTAAAATGAGAAACCAATAAGAATATACCAATAATGTTACAATTTAAATGTTATTGTACTTACGACTAAATCCGATGGTTGTAAAACTCTGACACAATCTGGTTTTGGTTGATGCCAATATCTATCTTCTCGGTCCAATAGACCCGTTTCAATTTGTCGCTTAATTCTATTCAGTGGGATCAAATCAAAGTAACATACATTATTCGAATCATTTGCCAGTTAGTTGACAGAGTACAAGAATTGGATATTCAATCGGATATTATTAACAAATTGATATGACAAAAATCATTAAAATACTACGAGGGAGATGATCATAATGCAGCACATAACTTTATAGTTGTTCTACTCTCTCTGGCCCAACAAATGGAAATGACAATATTTCGCATACTAGATGTTTATGCTTATCAGCCAAGTGCCTAACTAATGTGTCTAGAGATTTAATCACAATCACATGGGATATAAGCTAGTAACACTATCGTACTCCCTAAACCGATATATGGAGTGACTAAATTTTAGCCGCCGTCTAAACGATAATGACAACTATAAAGGCGATTCGTTGTACTCCGCAGTGAAGGGAACTCATCATAAATATTCTTTGGCATCTCGACAACATCAGACTAGTCCATGCATTTTAGATGATACCCATCGGATAGTCTACAGTTATGAGACACTACAAAATGATGGTTCTTTTCATTCACATAAAATGGTAGGTGAACGTGCAGCAAACGGAAACAAAAAAAAAAGACAGTAACAGATACATGTGAATGTAAATAATTCAGTATTGTAATACGTGCCCGTATCTAACGAATTCCTTTAACGGTGAACCTTTCTGTAACATTTGACCCATCACTCTTCTTGGTATCACCATTTCGACCTGGCCCAGTTCACAGATTTCTTTTTCCCCAAATGTATCTTTAATTATTTTATAGCCACTAGACGCTTCAACATGATATGCATAACCTGTAATATAATAAGAAAAATATGAAAGAGTCCATAAGACATGAGAAATAGAAGACAAAATAAAATTGAAGTTATGAATCAGAGAAATTTTTGTTATAAATACAAACAAAACATAATTTCCATCCAACGGTAGCAATAACATATTATATTGAAATCAAAATTGACTAAATATTAAATTCCATTAGGATAAGATAAATTCATGAGTGTTGTTTGGTCCAACTGCCATGATATTGTAGTTTTCTTGCCATTCAGTTTCCTTATTTTCATTGGTTTTGGACCAATCTGGTGTTTTCATACATCAATTTTAATAAGATAAAAACGATATGAAACATGTGGAACATTATTTCTTTTTCTTCATCTCATTTCATACTTATTTGTTTCGTTATAGAATCTTATATTATTTGATTGTGTCTATGGGATATGGATTGAATAATGTATCTGAATTTATTAAACACAATCTGGAGTGAATTAAATGGCTCATAAATATGAAATAAAATTTGGATTTATGAAAATAAAAATCATCAAATTGTATGCGATGCTATAGACAATACAAACTAACGTATTTGAAATTTAATTGTAATATGTACCCACCTCCACGTTTAACTAAATTCATTCCAATGTCGGGTGGATAGAAACCTCCGTCATGTGATAGGATTTTGGTTTTATAAACGTCCATAATTAAGGGATCAGTTGATTGCTGCATGTATTCACAATACATCACCAATGAAATAAATACCATCACATCAGGCCAAGAATGGTTGCCATTGCCCACCATTATTAAAAAAAAAAAGAAAGAAGAGAAATAGTAAATTCGTTAACAAAAAATTTAAAATGTAATTCACATTCAATTGTGTATCTGGAACTGAAGGAATAAGAAATAAACTAACACCCTGCATCATTGAGTTAAAAGTACCAGCTTTTGTTTCATTGTAACTTTTTGGTTTACAACTATATCATCTAAGAAACATTATCGTTTCTTTTCTTTTTTTTCCTTCAATCTGTCTACAACAAAAAAAAAACTTTTATTGTCTATACGCCCTCTAGAACTCACATAAAACATTTAAAAACTATTTAACAAGAGGACTTTCACATTCTCTTTTTCATGTTATTCACGTTATTATTTCGCCATAGAATTCAACTACTACCAATCCATGTAATATTGTTTTTATGCCAACTCTGGTTTTATTTTCTATCACCAGTCACACTTTATATGTTGTTTTATGCGGGTTTTATATGACTGTGTTATTCCAATTAGCAGAACAATTAAAATCAAATTAGGAAAATTTATTTATATGCATGTTGGATATGCAATTTACCATACCATATTGTTTCGAACGTTTCTGGTAACCATCCCAAACCATCTAACTATAAAATCCACCAGCTACCAAAATTTAAATGGTGAAAACCATAATTGTCGTTTGGTGTTTGAATAAAATACATACACATGACATAAAAGTATATATAATTTCAAATTTTTAAAACCAAGTAATGAAACATACAGAGTTGAATGGATTGTATAAGACACCAGTGAATGGTGAGAAAGAGAGAGAAAAACCTTTTCTTTTTTTGTATTTTAAACTTTTTCATGAATGAAAATTATTTTCATGAAATGGTTTGTTTTATACTGGCCCTTATTGGTACGTTACATGAACTAAATATACGTGTCACATGGAATTTTCATTTCCACCGAGTACTTTTAAATCAAATTGTTTCAATTCTCTAAAAATTGAATTGAAGTTTAACGCTTTTTTACTCGTTTTTTTATGCCGTTTCGGGCTCAATATCATTTTTGGAGAGAAAGAAATTTCCTAACTAGCAAATCATTTAGCAAAAAAATAAACTTTTTAATCTTAAAGTGAATTATATTTGAATTGAGCTTACGTTTAAATAGTCTTTCATATAGATGACGTCTTCACATGTCAAATGTAGTGAACTATTTATTAGGTCCCGAAGGGTTTTTATAGTTTTTGGCCGTTTCACCAGCAACGAACTTGTCAAATTGGCCGAATAAAATTGATAGATACTGAATCCAAATATCAAGAGAAATAGTATAACGCAACGTCCAGATATTAAACGTGGCACCTCTTGTACACCTGAAGAAAATATAGTAAAGCAAACATATTCAAATTTATTATTAAGCTATTTAAACAATATTTTTCATTTTGTGTATGTGTGTAAACTAATTTTAAATCACCTTGTTGACATAGACCACCAATCACCACCACAATTCCTCGTAATAGTTCTGAGGGACTTTTAACCAACCACCGATGATTACTTTGACGTCTAAAATAAAATAAAAACATTTAATACTGTAGCATTGAAGGACGCACATGGTAGATAACCAGTCATCAGTATAAGCCATGCACAAAAAATTCCAACATTTGCAATATTTTCTTTAATCTAAATCCCATGTCTCATTCGGGGTAAAATTTCTCTCTTTCAATTCTACCCAGTTGGGCAACAATCTTTCTCATTTTCAATTCAAAACTCACATACCGTATAATATCTACTCGGATTATAAATATTTTCATATGATAACGTATTTATATGATTCCCAAATTTCTATTATCTTTTCTGTGCTCTTCTCTTATGGAAAAATATAATTTCTTTACTACTTATGAAAATTACTGTTTGCACTTTAACGTAAAAATGCAAAAAAAAAAAAATGATATACCAAATCGAAAAAAGGAACTAAAAAGAAAGAGTATACATTATATCGCATTTGATAGAGCAAAGAAATAAAAGAAAAGAAACATGAACAGAATAGGAAAAGTTAAAACGTGTAAGAGTTTAACTCAACTTCGTTTTCGACTTTCATTTTTTTTTTCTCTACAGTATCTTGTCCTGATTAATACACACTGGGATTTTATATTTATTCAAAATCCCTCCCGAATAGATGAAAGGGAATATTGCAAACGAAGTATTTTTCAATACAATTTCATTTCTTTCTCTTTTATTATTTCAATTTTTTTTGTTGGTTCTCCTACACTTCGTTTAACATGAATTACTACTAAAAGGTGGTACACCATTCCAACATTTACCTGTCCATATTTTGATTGCAAAGTTTTGATTTATTTGCAGTGAAAAAGTTTCTTAATACTTTAACAATCCAAATATGATGGATTTTCTCCGACACCAATCCAATCGTTTTGGTAAAATGATTCCTTTTCACATTATCTTTAAATGCTTTTTTATCAATTGGCAACGGATTAGTTGATCTTCCTTGTGGGCCAACAAACATTTGCCGTTTTTTCCAAAATTTTTTCTTCTTTGCACGATTCGATTTGTTTAAGTTTTTAATTGATTTCTTATTAGCTACTTATCGTGATGCCCGAGTTTTTTTTTTAATGTTCGTGGTTTCCAATCCAACCAACCATTCAATGAAGATATCAGTACCAGTAATAAAAAACCGACCATTGTGGTAGACCAAATGGAAAATGAAACGATCAAATAAAACAAAAAAAAGTGATATGTGATTATTCAATTTATCTTCTGATCCTAAAACAACCGGGACCTAAAATACAATTAAAGTGTGAGAAATCAATTGTTTCAGTGTTGTGTTTTCCAGTTGTACACCACAAAAAAAAAGCAAATTGTTTCCGCTATTGTTTCAAAATGAAAACTAAGTGGAATTCAAAATGTATTTTTTGTTTTATTTTATTCCTGGGGTAAACAATTGGATGATATCATTCGCCAAGAATGTTTGTTCACGTATTGTGCCCCAACCGTGCCAAGAAGGTGAGATTAAATGTACAACACATTGTTTGACGGAAAATAAAAACGAACAAAATATCTGATTCAAGTTTACTCACCACCAGCCATCCCATATGCTGTTTGAAATAAAACATGTTCAATCATTGCCGTACATTTCAATATAAACAATATGATGACACTGGCTGCTGCAATACCATACCACAATCTGTTACTAAATGGTTCCAGAAATATGTTACGATTTAATCCTTTCGTATTAGGATGACGAAATATGAATTGTAATCTAAAATTAATAAGTCACAAAAGAATTTAAACGGTTCCCATAATTGAGATAACAAATGTCTCTGGTGATCATCTGGTGGTATACAATTTAATTATTTGTTCTTACCCAATTTTCCATGTTTGCTCATGAAAATCGGCCACTTTCGATCGATCAGCTCTAATAAATGTCGGCGAACCACTCATATCCGCCTCATTGTTCATTAATGCTCTTATAACACCATCCCATGAACCATTTTTATCCAAATATCCCCATGATGTTGAACGGCCAATAATTAATCTTCAATTGAAAAGAAACAGTTAATAGATGACTATACAATTGATTCAATTAATTTACTTGATATTAAATATTTCACTAAATCGCCGAACTATAACCATTGAGAATTTATGCATTGTACTGATCTCTTTTTGATTTTCCCGTTCATTTAAATGCTGTAGCACCGTCTCATTGATGGGTACACCAACCTGAAAGAAATTAAAAGCAAAACAAAATCTCAATCACAATCACAAGTAAACAACATATTAGCCGACCTGAAAGTTTTCACAATTTTCCTTTATAAACACATTTAACTATTTCAATGATCCAGAATGGTAAAGAGAATAAAAATAAATAGTGTTAATCGTTATGTATTTTACTTACCACAAACATAGCTCTTACAGGCATTTGTAAGAGATTGAGACGACGTTGTATGATAGTACCAATCGATTTACTGAATCCATGATCTGGTGTATAGTTGGCAATTAATCTAACTTGCAACTGGTGACCGCCTCCATTTACCACTGTTGGATTCCTTAAATCCATTCAGTGGATAAAAGCACAAAATGAATGAGTGTAAAGACAAACAAAGTCAGTCAACAATCACCTACTTATTTATATAAAATAGAACAACACATATACACACAACTTTTAAAAGCAAACAACAACTGAAGAAACTTTTTTAATGCCAAACTCCTTTTTTTTTTTAGTCCTCTGTTTTCACAAGTCTTCAATGGTTAAAACGATGGTGAAAAGAAAAATAACACGAATGGCATAATTTTGTATTTAAAAAAAAAAAAACAGAAGGAAAATCTTCTTCATATACATTGTGGCCACCATTTAAGACATTCGTATGTCGAATAGGAACACATTAAAGAAACCAGCCACGGAATGAAACGTGAATACGATAGATGAAACGCCCGGAAAATTGCAAAATAAAAAACTTTCTGCCATATTCTTTTCACATATGAATTTTAAGTGGTTTATGTGTTGCTGATTCATATGAATTATATTAAATATAAATTTTTATTAAAACCACCAAAGAGTTGGAGGGATAAACAAACAAAAACACCCACAGTTGTACACATGGAATTCTTCTGTTTCTGCACAATACTCAACAATACGGAATTCAATGTTATTTTTCCACATAATTTTCTGATCTTTTTTTTTTATTTTATTTTCTTTTATTCGTTGCTGTCTCTCATTTGGCCATTAGTTAACGGGTAAGAGAGATAACGGGAAACCAAAAAAAAAAGCATCAGCGAACGTTTAATGTCAGCCAAAGAACGAGTATGTGTGGATTGCTGTATGATTCAAAAATTCTGTTCATTTTGTTTTTCATGTTGTTTGTGCCTGCGAAAAAAAATATTAATCCATTCAGTTTTTGGAGCTTTTGCATTATGCCTTCCGAAAAGATTAAATCTTAATCTAGATGAGTAAGTGTGAAAAATATTTCTATGATTCTTTTTTTTGCACTCATTGCCTTTTGATGTGCGCGAATAAAACTGCTAAACTGAGCAATATGAAACGGTGTTTGTCTCATAAAAAAAGCGACATCCAGTCGGTGTTCATTCATTCTGTCCCACATTGGGAAAAGGAATCGTGAAAGCCCAGGAAAAGTGGAAAGAACAAAACAAGACGGAGTAACGGGAGAGAATGGGAAAATAATAAATGAGTCAGTAAATGAATTCGGAATGTGAAAAGGTATGCAATATAAGAAAATCGTCGGATGGTTTTTATTCATTGTCACCGCATCAGATAGAATTTTGTTGGTTTAAGTGGATTGGGGGTGTCCGTTTGGATTACACTTTTCTTCCTCTTTGTTTTTCCGTTATAAAGACCAAAGTTCGAAAAAAAATAATTTTTTTTCTGAACCCTTAAAACGAAGAACCCATGAACCGTTTAAGGAACAATACAATGTGAAAAAAAAAAACGAGAAGAAGTTGAATTTGATCCAACATTGATAAACATCTCAATCAAAGTAATTTTCTCACCATATGTCGTAAATGTCATAATGAGATCCATTCATTGACGATTCACCACCACCATCATCATCATCATCATCCTCTAGTGTGACCAGTTGAAGTTCACTGTTTGCCTTCAAGTTCAATTGGGCAGTATACGTTCGATTGAAGTGACTGGCTGACAACGGTAAATTGTCGATGATCAACCAATGATACTTATCCTTGAATAGGTCAAGCTTAGATGCCTAAAATCAAATAGAAATGAGACTCATGATTATCCATTGATGACTTCTTCTTGATCCCTCCTCATTTATTATGGTGCTTCGATTTAATATTTTATAGTAGATGTTTAACTTCTTGTTACAATATTGGACATCATATACCGGATGGAGATAATTATAAGAGATTTATCTTCAAAACTTCATCAACATTTAAAAAACTGTTCAACACATTTCCATCTCAAAAACTACAGAACACATTGAAACGGTTGGAAAACTGTCGAACAAAACACTTTAAAATTATATTTGCATTCAATGGTATCGGCTGATTGCTGTTTATACAACATCATCAATGAGTTTACCGATCAATTTACTTGAATAAAAACACATTCAGTTGAACAATGGTAATTCGCCTCAACAAATATACCCACAAAATGAAGACATAAATTCCATTTAACCATTACAATGTGACAAAATATTTACCATATTTCTTTGTTATAAATCACCCAATATTGAACCATGTGTTAGTGACCGATTCTTATTTTTTTTTTTTCATTTAAATTTCACATACAAAATAGTAGGTATACAGAACGATCGATTACAGTGGACAATATTAAAACAGGGGGTGTTAGACCAATACAACACTTTATTGATTGGCAACACATCTAAATTAAAATGTATTTTTGGAGAAAATTCCAACACAAAAAAAAAATAGAAATGATTTCCAGTGATGCATTTTGAAAATGTCTAAAATACCCGTAAAACAATCAAAAAACTATTGAAGTCGACAATATACAGACCAATTGATAGAATTTTTCACCCATACCATTGTTTCTCTCTGTAGAATTACAATGTCACCAGGAGGTAGATATTTGTTACACTCACCTGATCTAAAATTGCATCAAAATGTGTTGAACAACCCGAATAGTGCACCAGTATTATACTGGACGAATGAATTTCATTCTTTAAAATATTCATATGAAAATTTTGTACATTAAATTTAACTGTTGCGATGGTACCAATGTGAATGTGCCTCATATAAATGCTACCACCCATCAAATATTTTGTGGCAGCAATAAAAGTTTCATGGGTAAATTTCTTTTTGATCAAATTGCGGGTGGACAAGTTACGATACAGCCGTTGGTCATGAGAATATAAAATGTTATCCAACTGTACACCATTTTCACACCAAAATACTGTAGCAATTTTAATATGATTTAATTCATGAAGAAAATCCATTATAAAATTTACTTCTTGTTCAATTTCATTGTATTCCATCACGGATTTAACGGATACCAATGTATTTATGACTACCAAAAGAATAAAACTAAATTTATAGAAATTCATTTTGAACGGCTGTATTTTCATTTTTTTTTTGTTTTACTCTTGATAGTGCTGCTTTTTGAAAAACGATACACGATTAATTGAATAGATTTCACTTTGTCAACCCACTGTTGTTGGCCCAACCGAAAGAACACGTCGATTTAACAATACAAGGGAATTCTTTAGTTCTTTTACGGTTGCAATAGGAAAACTATTGAAAGAATGTACTATATTTTGTCTTAGTTTTTCTCAGTTATTGCACTCAATTGAAATTTTTACATTACAAACGAACAGCGAAATAGTGAGATGAACTTTATACGAGAAAAACTTTATTCGCAGAGTGAGAATTCCCGGACCCAATAGCAATATGGATTGTACAAAAAACTAACTGAATGTTAAATAAATAGCAGAAAGAATAATTTCAACTCGCAACTGTATAATAAAGTTTTGTAGTAAAAGTTCATTCAATTTATAGATCGGTCGTGGTTGTCTATTAAATATTTCATATTCAATTACCCGAACAATTTATTGGGAATCACTCATCAATTTTGTAGTTATGTTTTATTACAATTGGGAGAGAAAAAAAAAATTATAAATTTTGGTTTTTAAAGCGATGCACTGGAATTCATAATTATTATTCCTATCGGTCTGATTGAATTTACAATCCAATGGAATTCAGTTTTCATGATAGAGACATTACAACAGTTTAATAGTTTAATTCGACAAATTATCATTTGAATAATTCATTAGCGGATGGATTCGGTTCATGGGCATAAAACTTTTTCCCCGCAATTAGAGATTGCAATGTTATGTTTAATGTGGTGGCCTGGGCCTAAGCTCAAAAAATGATCCTCTTTTGTTGGAAGTTATTTCAGTGAAGGATATATTCTTTTTTGATAAGATACCTCTTTATCGTAAAGAACTATTTGTACAGAATTAACAAATCTTTTAATGTAATGACAATCCTAAACTAGAAAAATAAAAAATCATACTCACTTTACACTCCGCGTTTGGCGTAAACTAATTCAAGTTTGATTACTGGAGAGCTTTCGTCGAATGTCTTTGCTAGACTGTCCCTCTAGCGAGTACTTAGTAATTTTTAAGTACGATACCGTACACTGTCTGTGGCGCCCCCGGCGAATAATATGTCAACAAAAAACTGAAAGATTTCAAAATACTAAGAATTTAAAGTTTCAGAAACTATTCATCTTTTCCCTTGCGTTTTTAGATCAATGGTAATTAGAGTATTTCATTGAAATTTTTTAAATATATTTAGGTAATAATATCGTAATATCGTACGAAGTGCATTACAATACTAAAAACATGGCTAACCCAGTACACTTATCAATTAATCGCCCACAATTGGGAGATTTCAGTACATCATTTCGTACTTGTTGTTATCAAAATCATTTTACTTGACACACGGTTTGTCATTTTCATATGGGAATGTTTTGAAAAGAAATTTTTTTGATTGTGACAATTTTTTAATTTGTGTTATTAAAAATTCAATTAATCAAGTTGCTGTGCATTAATTTATAGGCAGTAATTATTAGTGGATTATACCTGATTGTCTAGGTGTCGGTAGGTCTCCGTGCGGTTGCTGATGTGGTGCTTCTGGCTGATAATTTGATGAACAATACCCGCTGAAATTCCGAATGTCGACGTAGCGTGAAATTGTTGTAGTAAAAGAAATTCTGAATAATTGCTCCTACCTTTGGTTTGGATAAATCACTAAATAAGCACGAAACTTTGGCTCGGTCGATTTACTATCGCGATAAATAAGTAATCAATTACGGCATTTCAAGAATGCATTAGTTAGTGATACGACGAATACGATTAGTAACCATTTATATAAAAAAGCTTATAATTTAATTTTGGATAATGGGAAAGTTAATTACAACACTTTTCATTGTGATTGCTGGGTGTGCAGTGTTCGCCGATGAGCATAATCATGTTGTAAGTCAAATATATCTCTTGGCACAATTAAATGCACCTCGTATGGTGATTATTAATTTAACAAACCATCTCTATGCTACGGTTTCACTAAATTGATTTCCCATAATTTCATGTCGTGGCAAATAATTTAGTGTATGCCGGCACCACCTGTATGTTTTAATACCCTATTTAAAATATTGTTTACATTTGGACAAACATTTGGCTTCAAATTTAACCAGAAGATCAATACAGCATTATTTATAATTTTAGTACAAGGAAGGTGATGAAGTGGTCTTATGGATGAACACTGTTGGCCCATATAATAATAGACAGGAGACTTATGGCTATTACACACTACCGTACTGTTCTGGTCCAAAAAGCAGTATCAGTCACTACCATGAAACTCTAAGTGAAGCACTTCAAGGAGTTGAATTGGAATTTAGCGGATATGAAATTAAATATAAAGGTAAATACTATATTATTACGCGCTGGTATTTAATTATCGGAATTTTTTTTTCTAATTATCACCGTAGAAACTGAACAATCACAGACTGCATGTATGATGAATTTAGATGAAGAAAAAGTTAAACAATTTGTGTATGCTGTTAAGAATGAATATTGGTATCAAATGTATATTGATGATTTACCAATTTGGGGTCGGGTAGGCGAAAGAGAGGATGACAAATTCTTTGTTTATGCACACCAAAAGTTTGAGATTGGTTATAATGGTGATCATATTGTTGACATCAATTTGTCAACTGAAAAGAAACATTTAGTATTGCCAGGTGCCAAAATTCCACTTACATATGAAGTGATCTGGAAGCCAACTAATGTGGCATTCAAGGACCGATTCGATAAATATTTGGATCCAAATTTCTTTCAACATCGGGTAATAATATTAATAGTTGCTTTGATCTATTTATCCGACTAAATATGTAATTAAACTAATGACGTGGTTTTGAAATTCCAGATTCATTGGTTCAGTATTTTCAACAGTTTCATGATGGTTATATTCCTGGTTGGATTGGTTTCAATGATTCTGATGAGAACATTACGAAAAGATTTCGCTAGATACAGTAAAGATGAAGAAATTGATGACATGGTGAGTTCGCATTTCAATTTAATTTTATCCACTTGGAATTATTCGTAATTAATATTTATTGTATTATAAAGGAACGTGATCTTGGTGACGAATATGGATGGAAACAAGTACACGGTGACGTTTTTCGTCAACCATCTCACACTTTGTTATTCTCAGCTTTGGTTGGTACCGGCTATCAATTAACCACTGTGGTGCTATGCGTTATTACGTTTGCAATTGTTGGCGAATTGTATACGGAGTAAGTATGATTATATTATCAAATTTAGAATTATGCTAATTAATTCTTTTAAGACGTGGCTCCTTGTTATCAACTTCGATATTTGTATATGCGGCCACCTCACCAATTAATGGATATTTTGGTGGTTCACTGTATGCACGATTGGGTGGGAAAGTCTGGATACGACAAATGTTAGTTTCTGCGTTTTTCGTGCCAACGGCTGTATGTGGCACGGCGTTTTTTATTAATTTTATATCGATTTACTATCATGCATCTCGTGCAATTCCCTTCGGCACCATGGTGGCAGTCACTTGTATATGCTTCTTTGTAATTCTGCCGTTAACATTGATCGGTACGGTGGTGGGACGTAATCTAGATGGTCAGCCAGATTATCCGTGCCGTGTTAATGCAGTGCCACGACCAATACCTGAAAAGAAATGGTTCATGGAACCCGCTGTAATTATTCTGCTCGGCGGTGTGCTACCATTTGGGTCAATTTTCATTGAAATGTAAGCACCGATATCGATCTCAATGAATTTGTATTTCATTTAAATAATCATTTTTGAATTTTATTTGACTTAGGTACTTTATCTTTACATCATTCTGGGCATATAAAATTTATTATGTTTATGGATTTATGCTATTAGTTTTCATAATCCTTATGATTGTGACCGTTTGCGTCACAATTGTTTGCACATATTTTCTGCTAAACGCGGAAGACTATCGATGGCAATGGACTAGTTTTCTATCAGCTGGTTCAACAGCCATTTATGTACAAGTATATTCGTTGTACTACTTTTGTTTTAAGACTAAGTGAGTACTATAATATTTAATATTTACACATCATAACATTATTGATTGATTGATTGATTTTATTTTAGGATGTACGGACTGTTCCAGACTGCATTCTACTTTGGTTATATGACACTGTTTAGTGGTGCCCTAGGTATTATTTGTGGGACAATTGGTTATATTGGTACCAGTCTGTTTGTACGAAAAATTTATTCAAATGTGAAAATCGACTAAGAAGCCATTTGCGATTTTTTCTGTGTCCTGAATAAATGAGGGTGGCCGACTAGACAGATTACAACCACCCCAAAATAGTTAATATTTAAAGATGATTTTATTTCTTAGCACCATAACGTTAACATTATGATACAGATTTTTATATACGACCAGATAGAGTAAACAAAAAATTTCAATTCCATTTAATATTCCTCCATTGGTTTCTTTATGCAATTGAGCCATACGTATGTATTTGATGATGAAAAATTGAATTTAAATGATGATTTGTTTCTGTAAAATGCCGAGTAAATGATCATAACATTTCTCTATAATTTAAATATTAATCCTTTGATAGAGTTTAGTTTTATAAGCAATTGTTTCCATTCTCATAAGTAATTATATGAAAACAAATGAAAACGCATAAATTAAATACATTCAACACAATATTGTAAATATCTGAAATCTAAAGAAAAAATGTGTAATAAAAAATTCTGTACGAGAAGTAATCAGTAATATTATAAGGGATTTAAAATATAAAGAAAATACACAAAAAAATAATTAGTTTATAGTTCATGAATTTATTGCTAGTTCTTATCCAATTTTAATGTTAATACCAATTAGTCATATTTTCCGTTTCAGAGTGGTCAGTTGTATGAATAGTTACTGCACGGATTTTTTAATTATTCTTATTCTAATTGTCATTTTGTCCTTAAGGTTATTTCTTGATTGAAATAATGTTACAAGTGATAGTGATAATCAGTTGTTCATTAATTTTGAATGTCTGGTGTTACAATTTACCACCGACACCGAGTAATGTCATTGGGCTACCAGAAAATAAAAATGATGATAATGCATTATTCGGTTATTCGATCATGTTGAGGAACAACAGGTAATTATGGGTTCACCAAAGGAATTGACGAATATTATCAATTTTCATTAGATATAAATAAAAACGATTATCTTTAATCAATACAATAACCATGACTAATCACATATTTACGTCATCAACTAATTGTACACCATTAAAAATTTCAATTACGATAACAGCCAATTATATTACAATCCTTCTTTAATAGTATATTAATCGGTGCTCCTAAAGGCCGATTAAATGACCATAGTACACTAACTGGATGCGTTTATAACTGTTCGCATAGTGGTTACTGTTCACGCTATCATCGGCTCCATGGTAAGTCATAGAATTTTATTATTATGTGATTAAATTCGAATACAATTACATGCTATAATGATACGCAGAGTATATAACTACTAGTATGAAAGAACTTAATATGCCAATGGAACTGGAATGGTTTGGTGTCTCAATGGACGGTGCAACGAATGAAAACTCAACATTTGTGGTGATTATTTAATTTAATCGTTGGTAAATAATTAAACCATTCATATATCGTTTCCATAATTTAAGGTTTGCTCCCACCGTACCATTTACGATGACCAATTGGAAAATGGAACAAATTCCCAACTGCATGGCATATGTTATATGGTAGATAATACAATTTCCGAAGAAGCTGAAATACGAACAGTGGTTGTTGCTCCAGATAATGGTAATAAGGAATATATTCGATTGTTTATCTTAATTGAATTACATTCAATATTAATTATAGAAATGCAATATGACAACGGATTATATTTTTATGCATTTGGTCAACAGGGAATAAGTGTTCATGTGAATGATCAGGATGATATNGAGCATTTCTCGAAGATAATGGTAATAAGGAATATATTCGATTGTTTATCTTAATTGAATTACATTCAATATTAATTATAGAAATGCAATATGACAACGGATTATATTTTTATGCATTTGGTCAACAGGGAATAAGTGTTCATGTGAATGATCAGGATGATATTCTTATTGGAGCACCCGGTGTAAAACTTGGCACAGGAATGGTATATATAAATAAGGTGCTTGAAAACAAGAAGGGTGGATCTAGCAGGTCCCGTCGATCACCAAAGGCTAAACGAACTGCAAAGCTAATTATACCAAATAATGCAAGTTTATATGAGTCGTTTTTTGGATATTCGGTTGCAACTGGTCGATTTCTTAACGATTCTAAGGTTTATTATGTCGCATCTTCACCAAAATCATCGGATTATTTCGGAGAAGTTAGCCGGTTATTTCAATTAGTCAACTAATTCAATTGATAACTTTCATTTTAAGGTATTCATCTTCCAAATTCATCTTCCAAATATTATGAGCATTCGGCGAACATTTAATTTTGGGGATGAATTTCATAATGCAGAAATTGGTACTTACTTCGGATATTCATTGATTGTGGAAGATTTCAATGGTGATGGATTTGACGATATTGCAATCGGTGCTCCATTTTATAATTGCACAGGAACCCATTATAATAGAGGATTAGTCGTGGTTTATATTAACAATGCGCCAAAAGATAATTGGGGTTTTTTTAAAACGTTATTAAAGCCAAATAGTCATGCAAGTGAACATCGTTTTGGAATGACGTTGGGTAAAATCGGTGATATTAATAATGATAAATTCAATGGTGAAGATGGTAATGGTTAGTTTACGATCTTTTATTAAAACTATAAATTATTTTCAGATTTGGCTGTTGGTGCTCCATACGAAGATGCATCTGTATACATCTACTTTGGTAATCCGTATGGTATTAATGATCAACCATCACAAATATTAAAGTCCCCAAATGGTATAAGGTCGTTCGGTATGAGTATCTCGCGTGGTATTGATATTGATGGTAACGGATTTAATGGTAAATCAAATAAAAGTTTATTTTCAAAATACATCAATTAATAATAAAATAATTCTATATTATCATAGATGTAGCAATCGGTTCACCAATGGAAGATAAAGTTTACATTTACAAATCGAGAGAAGTTGTTAAACTATTGCCCCGTATCATTTTAAATGAAAAGAAAATTTCTATAATGAAAGAAAATTTTACGTTTGATATTTGTTGGAAAGTTGAACAGCTACAGGATAATGCCACTTTTGGTTAGTATGTGGAAATTAAATTAACCGTAAAGTATTAAAGAAAATTGATTTCTTTTTATAGCGATGAAAGGTATAGTGATTATTGATCCGCATTTTGAAAGAGTAATTTTCAAGAATAACTCAAAAAAATTAATTGAATTTGAAAGACTAACAAATTCAGCGGAAGATTGTTATACTATCGACGTTAAAATTTTACCCATTCGAATGACGACATTAAACGAGAGTGTATCGATTGAATTCATTACTAATTTAACTAGGAAGTACTTGGCTAATAGCGGCAAGTAATTGCAAGAAGAAGTCTATGTCCTAATTTTTAATTTCCATCTCGTATTTCATTTATTTCAGAATTATCTTGTGATGATTGTTATTCTGTTGATCAACTTACACCAAATAACACAATTGATAAAGTTGATCTAACTAAGGACTGCAAAGGTAACGACCTGATGCCAGATGTATGTATTCCTGATCTGATTGTGCATAGTGAATGGCTGGGCGATAAGTATAAATACCAGTAGATTTATGAGACATAGTTTTATATTTTTAATAATTGATTATAGGCCATTTGTTATGGGATCCGACAATAAAACTGAAATCAAATATTCAATATCAAATGTAGGAGTTGATCCAGCATATGAAGCTACTATCAATATTTCGGTTCTTCAATCAACTGGTTTTTCTAAATTTCCATCATTATGTGTACTCAGCAATTCCAATTTAATCTGTAATTTAACATCGACTACATACTTAAAACAGAATGAATCAACAGAATTTTTAATACAATTGGATACACAGCGAGTAAAACTTGCAGATAAAATTATTATTGTAAATGCAACGGTTTCATCAAGTGGAATTGATATGAATCCAATTAATAATATTGCAAGTAATAACGTTTCAATAGTGGAAAAGAGCGAAATTGAAGTATCTGGGTATAGAAATTGATCAATTTGAAGAAAACCTTGATTATATTTATTGAATTTTTAATAAAATTTCAGTAAAAGTTCACATGAAGAAATCCGTTTGGTGGATGACGATTCCAATGAAATACTTAATGTCGAACATAGTTTTTGGGTGAGTCTTTGAGTGATACTCTACGATTGTATTAATATTCACAAGGACATTTTACTGTTTTATTTAGATATTTAATGCAGGACCGAGTACTTTAAGATTCATGTCCATTAGAATTTATTTTCCATTGTCATATTACAATTCAACGGAAGAAAGTTTTGTTAGTTTCATTGATAAGAAATCAGTTTCAGTCATATTAGATTATAAGAATGAGAAATACGAGAACCCATTAAGTGGAGACAAATGGAAAATTGGTATGTTTGTATATGTAACCTGATTTCGTTATAAATATTCAAGTAATTGATTATATTCTTTTTTACAGCAATCCCCAGAGATAGTCGTACTAAACGTGAAGTTATTAATGTACCTACATTTCCGAAGAGGAAACAACATTCATCCCATGGCGACCGAACCTTACATAGTATCTCATTGCATTGCAGTGCAACTGTAGTGTCTGCTCACCCAGGTAGTTGTAAATTGAATGTTATTGAAGTACGAAATCTGACGAAGAACGAACAACTAACGATGACCTTAAGATTTTCATTAAACTTAAAACAAATTGGTATCTATAAATGATTTTAATTAAAAATTGATCCGATTTAACAAGAGTGTTTTACGATTTTAGCTAAAATAATGCATTATTCTGTTAATAAGACTACGATTAAGATAACACCTGAGCTAAGCATAAATGAAACCGAATTCAATAAGATTCCTTACACAGAAATAATTAATGCAATTGATGAACCTATTGATATACTGTGGCCAACCGTTGGATCATCTGGATTTGGATCAATTTTCCTAATTGGTATTGCTTATTTTTTGAAGAAGGTAACCAGAAAACTTTACCCATTAAAATAAAGTTTGTGTTTAAACTTTTAAAAATCCCCACTGTCTAGATTGGTTTCTTCAAACGTAAACGGGCACCAAAATTAGTTGACTCCGATGAAGAAGATAATAAAACAGCAAGTATAAATGAAGGATTAGAGTGTGACAGTATAGAAGAGATGACGGTAGATGAGAATAACAATGTCGATACAAAAAGTATAAAATATGAGAATACGTTACCAACAATTATGGAGGTTGAGCCAAACAACGAGACAGAAGTTGTGAATAATGTCGCTTATTCATCAGTTGTGCTTGATACTGTAAGTTTTATACTTTGATTTATAAAATTATGTAAATCGTCCATACGTGTATATTAATTTAAACGGTTTTCTTTTTATTTCTTTTAAAGGATCTGCCACTGTACCACCATTCCATCATTCATTAATATTCCAAAATACATTGATTCATATTCTATATATGTACATACGTAAGACTAGGATAGTTGTATAAGATCAATAAATTGTATTTAAAATTTAATGATATCTAATTAATTTCACAAGATAACAATAAAAATAAGACTTGTAAACATTGGGTATTAGATATTAATGTACTACAGAACTTATCAAGTTGCATTTTTTAAAAAATCAATGTTATTCTGTTCATTTTCATTTGCATTAATCTTAAGAAATAATTGTATTGGACCGAGGAACAGAAAAGAAGAAGAAAAGTTTTTGAAACTTTTGTATCAGAAATTTCATTGTTTTTTAGTTGACAGGTTTTCCGATGAGAACACCATATTGTTTTACTAGAATGCTTCCTGATGTTATGTTCGCCTGTTACTTATTGTCCGACTTGGTTGACCATTTTTTTAAAATACAGTTTTTATTCAATATTTGTAATACATTTGGAACAAGCGATCATACATGTAACAGGAAAATACATTAAGTCTCCATACGTCCCAGATGTATCACAGGAACAAATCGTAAAGGACTAATGCAAATGGAAATGAAAATTCCATTAAACAAATCTGATAACAGTATGACAATATTTAATTTCTGCTCATAAAATAAAAAATAAAACAACAATATTCAACTGATCATACAATTTCTTATAATATTTCGTTCATTATCATTCTATTTTAAAAAGTATAATCATTCACATTAAGAGTTAAGGTAACCGATATGTGTAAATTGTATTATAACTATTGAGTAACAGTTGGGATATGTAGAGTTAGACGAACCAGTTTAGTTACATAGATTTATTTGTGTATATTAGGACACACAAATTTGATTTCATTTCAATTGTTGAATAAGTACGAATACATTTTGTCCATATGAATTTCATTTAAGTATTATAATTATAATTTATCTAAAGGTAACAGTAGATTGATATACATCACACAATTTTATAGTTTTAATTAATTGCTAAGTATATTATTATATGATCATTTAATTAAGATATTATCAATGTTCTATATGTTTTTTTGGTTTTCAACAATTTTAAATTTATTTTCTTAAGTGTGTTATCTTCAATTATTAAATGCCAACAATTCTATAAATTTTATTTATTTATTTTTTTATATTCACATTTAGTTTGATAGTTTTTATTTTGTTGCTATATATGTAATTATTTATTAAAATTAATGTAAATGTATGTGAAGTTATTAGAGATGAGTTCAAACGTTTTACCTCATTTAACACTATTTAAAGAAAGCTAAGGAGGGTAAATGTTGTACATCATTCAGGAGTACGAGGTGTGGTGGCTAAAACATTTGAAACATCTTGAATACCTGATCGTTTATTTTGATGCAGTATTTGGTTACATTGAACTATTGGCTGAATTCAGCATTTTACTCTCAAATATATTTTAAGATCAGCCATTGTACATGTTACATAAATTTGATAAAACATTAGACTATATAATGGTTTTTGGTTGGTATACCACTTAAAATTATGTATATAATATGTAATCATTAGTTGATATGGTAAATTTATGTTTTTCCATCATTTATTTTGGTTATATTGTAACTATGGATGAATAAAAAAGCGCGCTTAATAGAAATCATCATTTTTATCCTTAAAACAGTATAACTAGTTGAATATATATTTTAATGCAAGAAAAGACGGCAATATGATAATGTATTTCATCATTTTTGTTTTCATTGTTCCTGATGCACTTATGCTTTCATCATTTCTTAATTATCCTAAATTATAAATTTATTTTTATTCTTTTAAAAATATATGAACTATTAATGAATATGGTCAATTAAGAATACGTTTATCGTTCAAGCAAAAAACAAAATATTAATTAACAGTAAATGGCAAAAGTGTAAACCTTCAGTTTGTAAGTTGTGAAAAATCAAAATGTTTTCCCCATTAAATGGAAATGAAATTTTAACGATGGCATATACAATATTGATAATTTTGCTCTATAACGGTTTAAAATTCACTTAAATTTTAATAAAAAACTAAAACGTATTGTCTTTTAAAAGGTCGCTGAACGTAATTTGAATCACGTCTCAATGTTTAATTAAATTCCATCGTGATTTTTATTTTCTACATTTTCCTTATAAATTTATCAACAATTCGGATATTTACTATTTATGAATTAACCTGATATCGCAATCATTTTGCACTATTTTCTAGCCAGAACTGTTGACTTACGCTTAGGCCGCTATTCACATTTTCAGTTTATGTTTTTTTTTTTTGTTAAATTCATTTTTCCACTTATAGAAAATACATTTGTAATCTTTAATATTGTTTGAATTATTTGATTCCCAACTTGTGCAATTATTCATTATGAGCAAAAACTAATTAAAATTGCTTCCAATTTTCATTTTTTTTTTCTTTATCTTTTAGATATGAGCCAAATGTCTAATATCACATTGATGATTGCATTGTTTAACACCTAGATTTTTCATTTTAAATGTCAAATCTATTAATAATATAATCTTAAAGAAAAAAATCAACTCGTTGCATTTTATAAAACTTAAAGAAGTAAAACTGTAACATCATAATCATTTTCTTTTCTTTTTTATAAAAATTTTCTATTAAAACAATTTAAATTCAACGAGTTAAATCAACACACTTACATGCATAAATATTTGACTGATATGGAGTATGGGGACATATTCGTATTACAGATTCGTTACGAAAAAGATTTTCTTATCTGAACTCCCCTTCAAGAATCAGCACATGGTCTCATTGATCGGTGGATCCTTTTCATCGTCGGTGCTGCTCTTTATGTTCGACGATAATTTTGCAATATCATCTTGTACCACTTCTGTACTAATCATTGGAATGCTACGTTCCTCCTTTGATTCGGTACTTGAGCTACTCTCCTTCAAAATATTCATTCCCAACATTTTGGTCGGTGCTTTTAAACAGCCCTTGATCGGTAGCGGTGATGCACTAAGTGAATCAATAGGCACTTTTGACGGTGATAAACCACTTTGATCAATGCTAAACTGTTTCCGTAACGTTGGTCCAGACGAACGTACATCAGCACTACCGAATGATGTTGCCCGCATTATCTGTCGATCACCTCCACCACCACCTGTTGAATGTTCAATTACAGTTGTATTTAAACTAGTATCAGCGTCCAGTGAAAGATCATTTGTTAATGAGGAATTATCAATATTGAAGGAACCAGTATAGGAGGTGTTTGTTTCATTTGAACTTTGCTTTATAAACTTATAAGGATGTGCTGAATATTCTGTATCAGTGCTCGAATTTTTCTGTAAACTCTCACTTGATTTCTTAAACATTGGCGGTTTATTGTCTAATGGTATTGGAATCAGATGAGTTTGTCTTTGGTCCGGTGATAAATTTCGAAGATTTGAAACGTTTGGGTTCTTTTCGTTTTGTGTTAAAAATTGAATCTCTTCGTTTGTCGGTCCAACGGGTGTTGACAATGATTTTGGTGGTAAATTAGGATATTCAACGGCTGTTTCACGTCTCAATGAACGACGTCGTGGTACATCACCAGATGATAACTGTAATATAAATAATTAATTTCCAAATTCAATGGATAATCAAATTTCACAGAAAATAAATACTTCAACTGATTCGTCGGTATCTTCAGCCGAGCAGCGGGCTGCTATTAAACGTTCCAGCATCTTATAATCATTCTCCTCACACTCACGCAAATGTTGTTTCTCCATGAATGCCGCTATCTCAGCGGTACTCAATTCTGTCAACTTTTTCGGTTTACCAGATTCCGATATTGATAAGGTCGGTGAAGCAATCAATTGGCACACATTTTCCAATTCATCTGTTATTGATGTGTACTCGGAATGGAATTGTAATAGAATATTACGATTTGATTTAACTGATTGGGCGACAATTGGTTTTGGCGTAGCTGAAATTAAAGGCGATTAATTTTGTCTTCATTACTTATTTCTAATATGAATAGTCGAACTTACGAGCTTCTGATTCTGGTTCCGATTGTGTTAAGCTTAATTGACGTCTTGTTTGGAACAGTGCGTGTAACGATGACTGTGAACGATTTACATCATGATGAGCATAACTCTCTGAATTTCTACGAGTCGGTTGGCCATTACGNTTATTTCTAATATGAATAGTCGAACTTACGAGCTTCTGATTCTGGTTCCGATTGTGTTAAGCTTAATTGACGTCTTGTTTGGAACAGTGCGTGTAACGATGACTGTGAACGATTTACATCATGATGAGCATAACTCTCTGAATTTCTACGAGTCGGTT
>JXOR01001409.1:0-88934 GCA_001014335.1 Coboldia fuscipes
CATTTTCTATCATTGTGATTTTTACATAAAAATTTATGCAGTGCAAATCAATGAATCAAAATAATAATAATTGCCTTTTTAAAAATAGAATGAGAACATATTCGAATCGAATTTTCTTTAATAACTTTATTGACTATATTCAATGTATTTATATTATAAACAAAGTGCGTAAACTTCAAAAATAGAAGAAGGAATAATCAACCGAATAATCGAGAGAGAGGTATTGCATCTGCCGGTACCAAATAACAGTAGCAGCTACTGGTTAAAATATCAATGTGTTTATAATTACCAAGTTTTAAATTATAACAGAAGAATAATGAGTTTTACACGTGAAATAGTGACTCTTCAGTTAGGAAATTATTCTAATTACGTTGGAACTCATTGGTGGAATCTGCAGGTGCGTGATTAGTCATTGTCTTAGAACCATCTGGTGTTTCATTTGCTTCTTTCTTCCATAGGAATTCAGTTTCTCTTACTCTCCAGAGGATATTGATAAAAACAGAGATGTAAATCATGACGTGTTATATAGAGAAGGTGTTGACTGGAAGGTACTTACCTCTAGGACGATTTACTAAGAGCTTGTATAAATTGAAGTTCATTTTAGGGAAACACCACGTTTACTCCCAGATTACTGGCTGTTGACCTGAAAGGTGCACTGCAACATTTACCTGAAGAAGGAACTTTGTACAATTCAAATGAACCTCAATTTGGACATTCATCAGCAGAATCTGGGGATGATCTATTCAATGCCACTAAGTCAATGATACCGTGGAGCATCCAAGATATCGAAGTGCAACAGTCCGATACGATTAAAAAACCGGAATTTCAGGAAGATCTTGATAAACAAGCAACTACCTCCAGTTTAGATAAGAAAAATTACAATCTAAAGGAAAATACAAACACTTGGACCGACTTTTTATACCCCAGATTTCATCCGAGATCAATAAACATCATAAATGAATTTAAATTGTCAGAGACTGAGAATCCTTTTGATACTTTCTCACTTGGAGCACATATGTGGAAAACTGACAGTTTTGAAGATGAGTTTTCCGATAAAATTAGACAATACGTAGAGGAATGCAACAATTGTCAGGTAAAGTTTATTGATTTTATTTTAATTGTTTAATTTTAAATTTAATTCCTTTGTAGGGATTTCAAATAATGTACGATTGTAATGATGGTTTCTCTGGGTTGTTTAAAGAATGTCTGGAGCATGTATCCGATGAATATTCAAAGACTGTCTTCACAATACCATTATTCAGTCCTAAACCGAAACTCTTTAAAAATTCTGATGATGCAATGAGTGCTTCAATTCGTGTTATGAATACAGCTTTAAGTTATAGTACATCGATAGAACACTCTAGTTTAATAGTGCCTTTGTCAGTAATGACACGAGATTGGAGGACGATGCAACAGTCAATAAAGTTCCCATATTATGATTATGATCCAGAGAATTATTACGAATCATCAGCAGTTATTGCTTCCTTTTTGGATACAATATCACTGCGCTATCGTTTACGTGATTCTATCGATTCTGGCAACTTGTCAGGTTTTTGTACAGATTTAAACAATTATGGAAGGAAATTAGCCTGCGGTAGTTTAGGAATGCCTTTTGAAATGAAATCAGATGAAGATTTTATTGAGTGTTTGGATGCTGTTGATAAGCCATTATTCAATTCATTGTCACCCAATTGTGATGCTGGCACTGATAGAGTTATCCAAATAGTTTCTATCAGAGGAATCCCACGAGATCGATTAAAAAGGTGAGAAAATATCATTTATTTATCATTCATGTTATTTAACACAATTAATTTATGTTGAAGACCATATCAAGATGCAAAGAAACAAATGCAAATGGCAGCATATCGATGTGATTCGGTTAGCCAGATGTTACAACTTTATTATCAATGTAATTACTATAACAGTATGTCACATGTTGTATCAATTGAGTCTGGTTTAAACGTTCGTACACCATTCCCAATCTCCTGTTTCAATTCGAATTTGAATGAACATGGATTTAAAACTATACAAGCTCGCGATACGGATAAAGGTAAACTAAAGCAGCATGCCTGAAAATGTTTTTATGGACGTTAATTTATATTATTTGTTTTACTAGATGTTAATTCGATTCCGATCATAAGTGCTGTTCAATCATCTAGTAAAATAGCAGACACCATTGAAAGTTTACATAGAGCAGCGATGCGTATTAAAATTGATCGTTTACCTCGATTCAAAGCATCTGGTCTTGAAGCGGACGATGTAAAAGAATATTTAGAAAATTTACAACAGTTCCAGGATAATTATGATGAATCATCATTGATTTAAGTTTAACATGAAACAACATTGTATCCATAATTCAACTGGCACTGTGAAAATTCTTGAAGATCAGGGAAATATGTATATTTTGCATACCGAAAACAAATGGATTCTATAAAACCAGTGATGACCTATGATGGTCTTGTTTATTTAGTTAACTTTGTGTACAAAACGTTTTTGAAAAGTTTGAATATAACAAATTGTTTGATCAATAAGACAAAACCGAAATAGGAGTCATAGGTGGTTTTATAATTTGTCAACTGCATTCATCTATCTGACATATTCTATATATTCTGCATTACGGTATCAGAGAGATTATTTGTAACAACTGTGATGTATAATATAAAGATATTTTGCTTCTATTATTGTATGGATTCCAAATGGTTTAACAACAAATACAAAATTTTAAACCGAATTATGACCACATTTTCTCTTAAACATTAATTATTCAACATCATTTATTAAATCCATTGGTTCAATGGAATATTGTCAGCATGGTAATCATATATCAGCTGTGTCATGCTATTCATGATCAAATTTAACTCAGTTTTAAATTCTTCGTAACACTCCCTATCCCACTTATACGAATTGTAGCCGTTGACCATTCAGATAATTGGATAATAATTTTTGGCATGAGCGTATGTTGTATGCTGCATGTTTTTATATCATTAATGCTGTGGTTTTTCGCAAATTTTTGGCTTACCTCTGTATTCCGGGGTGCATTTAATGTTTGCCTTTATGTATTGTTTTCTCATCATATATTGAATGAAACTAGCTGTAAATTTTATCATTATCTGTTAACGGAAAAGTTGACGGTTCGTCTATCTGGATCATATTTCTATGAATTCTCGATATAACCGTGCATTCATCAACAAAAATCATATTACGTTCCATATTCTTCTGTAATTTTTGTATCATCATTTTCCATTTTATGCTAATTTGTGTAATTTAACACAATTTCGTCATCACCTCCGTGTATGGTGTATGGTATAAGCTAGAAGCGTTGTCCTGACTAAATAATTCAATGAATGGTTGGACAATTTACCTTTAAAATTATGATCCATTTATTTTGTGTATTAATCAAATAAAACAACTGATGGGACCCATCACAACAATATTTAATTATTTTAAACAACAAGTCAAAAGAGTTAGATTTACATTCCAATCTTTTCCGGTTGGCATCATGATGCAATGTGTGTCATTTGGGGCCAATCGTTTCGACTCAATCTATCCATTTGTAGATAATATTTAATAGGAAATTCAACGCATTTGGGAACTGATCAGCTCCATCATGTAGTTTACAAGGATGAATGGTATACGTGGCAATAAAAGTTACCAAAATGGATGAGTACTCATCCATAGACAAAGAGCAACAATTTATATTGAACATTGATGAAATATTTCGAATGCATCCGACACATACACATATTGAATCAAGTTCTATGCATGCTAATGGTATTTAATCATTCATATAATGAACTGTACACAATCACAGTATTGTATATTTCAATTCGTATGGTTGTTGGTCAACTATTGGTCACCGATTGTGCACCATCCCCAGTACCATCCGGTATTGTTTTTTTTTTCTCTGGTCACATGGGGATTTTCATATACATCAAACTGGAAACCCTTGCATGTAATACTTCGTGTGTACCAGTCTGTTACCATATTTATCATTTAACATTCATTTAATATAAATCATTATTTATATGGTGCAGCATTTCCCGCATAACGACTGTGGGCTTTCCTCACGCTGAACTGTATACAGCGAAAAATAAAAAAAAAAAAGAATTAACGAAATGCACAAAACGACCAATATTTTTATGGACTTCTAAAATGATGGCCTGATACAGTGAAAACTGATTCTGTTCAATGGGTAAACGATGGCCAGAATTTACATCTGCAAACATATCGTTGACAAAAATTCCATTCCCTTACGTTCACAATACATATGTTATGTTAACGGATGTTTTGAGGCCTACAGAAAAATTCATATGTGGTTTTCTCGCAACAGGAATTATTGGGAGAGTAACCGAATGATGACACCTCATGCATTTGACTAGAATCATCCTCTTGTTGTTGTTATTTTAGGTATCCGTCTATTTTTTTTTCGTCCATATCGTAACTTTGGTGAGTTGGTGTGAGAAAAACCAATTTTTAATTTTATCCTTGATTCATATAAAACAATGGTTGGTTATAACAAACAAAAAACTGCAGAACGGGAATAGGACCATGGTCATTGCATAGTTGAGATATTTACAAGTGCTTTGGTGATCCATAATGTTTTTTTTTCTCTCTCTTCACTCCAGTTGTATGTTTATCTTAATGTTTTAGTCCATCGTACTGAGTTCCTTTTTTTATACAAATTTCACTGACAATGTTTTACGACATCCAAAAGCTTGTCTGCGATAAAAACCGCTTACAGGGCATACATTTTGTATGGTTGCATAAATGAACTTTATACAGTTTTTATTTGCCGGGGAACACCACACATTGAAAAGGGAAAACAAGAATTAATGTGAATGGTATGGGGCAGTTTAAAATAAAAATTCAGATATGTATGTGTCTATATCTTTTATTTTTATTTTTAATGTTTTTTTTTCGTGATTCTGTTGTTCTATTTAGGTGATAGCGGTTTTAATGTAAAATCACTTGCTGACTACAAAATGCTAAATGTTATGACTTCGTATTGGTTTAAAATTGTTCGCATAGTAATTTTTGCATGAAAATATTACGGTATGAGATATTTAATCAGAAAACAATGGGAAAGCAATTAGGATGGTATGTCAACAATTTTGGTTGATCCATATGGGAATGGTTTTAACCATAATATAGGGAGTCATTTTAAAATTGAACTCTTCTTAGGGGTTGTTGATGGTGGCAAATATCAAATGGTTTATAGGAAATTCAACAGTGGTGCCTTGTGCCTACACAGTATTAGAGTGAATTGGGATTATGCATATGAATTGCAACAGGCATAATTATTTCATTGAATTAAGGTTCAAATTTATTGTTCTCTCTTCGATTTTGAATCAAATATGCATAGAATGAAACAATATCGTTCATAGGCTAACTTTACCACACAATTTTATTATTGTTATGTGTCTATGTTCCAGCTTTTTTCTGTTTTTCTCTCGATTCATATGAATGAATTCGATTTCAACTTTTCCAATTTGCCGACAATGAATTATCAGCTTAAAATAGAATTCTAAATTAAGTGCAGTGATTACTATAGTTCTGTTGTTTTCTGGATAATTGAATTAAAGTTTCAACTATGGCCACTTCCAGTATTGCTATTTTTGAAAAGGAAGTGGTGAAATAATAATCGAATATTTTACCACACTAATATTAGTGTTCAATAGATTATACCACATCATCATTCATTTAAAATCAAGAAATAAATTAAGTGACAATTTAAATTTTCCAGTTTTCCCAATTTTATTTCCCCATTGGATCATACAGATCTAAACACTTAAGATCAATGGAAATTGAAAATTAATTTACTCCACTCACAAGTATTCAATATTTTCTTATTTTAATTATAATAAACTTAAGGAAAAAGCAGGAAAAGTAAATAGAAATTACCTACATTTGTTATCAATCTAATTCCATTTAAAATAGAATTTTAAGATTGTTATAAAGATATTTACGAAGTTAGCAAAATGTAAGTGTATCAAATGTTTAATATATTTCTTTGTATGTTTAGCTCAACCTCTTCACCCCCAAAGTAGGAGAAGAACCTTGGGTCAAATGATATCATAAACATTTCACCAACAATGTGAACATTTTCTAAGTTAAAATTACTAACTGATAGGGCAGAGGATGAGTACTTTTATGAATGGTTATATGCAATGGGTGTGAGAATCATTACCAACGATATGACCAAGCTACTTCACATAAATAGCATAACAATGGAATATCAGTTTCAATAAAGGACGTGACTTTTGTCGATTTAACCGTTTATTCTTGGATAGCAAAATTTTCGTTCACTCATACTCAATTCATTGAATTGATATCGTGTAGTTTGTTGAATGTGAAATGACTGCCGGAAAATCATCATCGTGACAATGCAAAGATCCATTTTATAGGGGAGGTATGACGGAAAATAACTGAAAGACAATTTAACGGGATCAAAGTATTTTCTCTTATGGAAAACGTGGTAGAGATGATGATGTTCAACTTCTTTGACCGTTTTTAGTTCAATACCGATACGATTATATGTTTCTCATTGAATCAATTTACTAGGGTTTACTTATTTGGAAATAGTGGAGAATTTTTCTTACCAAAATATTATATTTAGTGAAAATATTCAAAATCAATTCACACAGATATCAACTAAACACTAGTTTCTATTCAGTGCTTTTAGTGAATTGAAATCATATCATGATAACTTGAATATAAATAGAGTTTTTTATTTATCATGAGATGATCTCTTGTAAGAAAGGGCTTAACTGATTATACGAAACCGTGAGAAAAATATAAAATGAATTAGAATCTTCTTGGAAGTATTTGAACAATTTGAATTATTTTGATGTAAGTTGATAATACAGGGTTGATTTTAAAGTTGTAATCATGTAAAAGCTGTCCAATATCTAATACCTTTAATGTTTCTAGTAATACTCCACAATATTAATTACAAGCCATTTCCTTAAATAATTCATGAATATTTTTAAAGTTCAAAATTGATTTTCAAGGGTCTTTCAATCACATCAATTCAAGTAGTGAATCATGTTCAGATAAAAGGATCTTTAAATTAGCTATCTAATTTATAAAATTACTTATTACAATTAGAGTTGTATCATCATTGAAATTACAAACAAAAATAATCCATTAAGTCAAATAAGCCAAAGGATTCATTGAATTTGAAATCTAATTCAGACTAAAATACAATGGCCAATGAGAATGACTATTCAATGACAAATTCATTTTAGATATTAACTAAATAGCAATACATTAAAGTGAACTAAGTGCATTTGAATTATTTTTTCTCTCTAAATTTAATGTTTAAATTAATCTGGGCCAGATATTTTCATAGATTTTTAATTTACTTAATTGATAGCAATCATTTAAAATTACATATTACTGTATGGTGATGCAACATTTTCTTGATTCTGATTGCATATGAGAGTGATGAAAAATGAAATGCACATGCAATTCATCTAAAAAAAATAAAATCAGCAACTGCTATTGAATCATTGGTGGTGCTTTGATGTTCATTCACATTTCTATGAACACAAATCGTAAAATAGCAAAATGAGAGCTACGAAAAAACTCTATGTACAATTACTCGTATATTTTTATTCATTTAATACGTTTATCTCCATCAAAAATTACCTTTTTTTTGCTTTTGCTACATGCAACATCAAACAAAACGAAAAAAGTGTATTTCAATTTGAAAATTGGCATACATTTTATATGTAACAACATTAAAATTTTTGTAATTACTTGGAGTTTTTTGGTATTGCATAAGTTATGCTAATCATTTACCACACCAAATTAAATTTTTGAAATACCTCACTGAGGTATATTGTTTTTTACTGGAAATTTTTAACTGTTTATTGCTGTTGAAAATTAAAAAATATTTTATTCAATAAAAAGAAGAGAAATTATTTATCGTTCATTTTTTTTAATAACCGTCTCTCTGTAATATCATAATTATTAACAGAGATTCCTTGTCTCGTTTGTTCTCTATTTTTTTTTGCGTAAATTGAAGTGTCTTTGTAATTGTAGCACACGAGTAATAAAATGGGTTTGTCATCAACCAAATAATTTTGCGTGACTGCATACAAGATAATATACACGTTTAAATTAATAACAGAATATTATCCGGTAATTTATGCGTACAAATTTGTGGTTTTCATCTATGTGTGTTGATGGCTTTCCACCAAAATGTTGTAAATCGTTAGGGGTATGAATATCATTGTGTTACTCTTGTTCGTTTAACCGGAAAATATCATGACAAATGTTCTAATTCTTTCGTTTAATACCGCACATATAAGATAAGATGTTGGTTGACTTACAATCATTAAAATAAAGGAAAATTTATGGGTTTATAACAGGTAGACAGCTCGTTGAATGACAATCACATATTAATTTGTACCTTCATCTACAAATTAAGTGGAACTTTATAATTGCTTAGACGCGTTTTGTAAATAGTTGAATTGACAATAAAAACTTTATGTAAATGTTAGAATAACATTCATAATGATTTAGTTTAGATGACTTTTTGTAACAAACAATTCTATTCAATGAGGTATCTTAGAAGAAACTCATTCCATTGATTTAATTCATGATTCACAAAAGAAAATGAACCGTCTCATTGTAATTGAATGCCATTGCCTTTGAACAAAAATGTTGAACTGATGAAATGTAATTTCAAGTAATGCATGTGGGGTAATATTAATTGAATTTTCACTTGATATTAAATGTATTTTTATCAACTGTTTTATGTTGTGAAATATGTTTTATGATTTTCATTATTTTACTTTTATGCATACATCCTGAATTTTATTTAAACTTTTGCATTTAATTTATGTAATTTTATTTCTAAGAATGTCAGCAAATTAATTTAATTTAATTCAATAGAGATATGGTTCATTAATCATAAGTAACCGAATAAGATTATAAATGAATGGATAAAAGCCAATGTGCTAAAGGACACTGGTAAGAATTTCTGATGAATAGAAAATGATATTCGGTTCTTTAATGTATGCTAATTAACCAACGCTGACAATATAACATTATTCGAAATTCATGCATTTTATACAATCGGATTGGTAAACCATTCAACTGAACAGAATCACAAATTCTAGATTATCAATAGGAAAATTTAAATTTCATTCATTAGCATGGCTTTAGTGAATGTATGAAATAGACAATATACATCGTTCATAATCTAGTGGCTTATCATTCTATCATTTGAAAACGACGACCTTTTAATCTTGGGTTTAAGATCTTATTCGTTCTCTTATTCAATGAAGTTGCTTGTTTTTTATTGTTGATGTTTCAATTCCTTTACGGAATTAGTTCAAAGAATATCATCGTGCATTCATGACCAAAAGATCAGCAACTAGAGATATGGATTAATGGTATTATGGCACCTAATGTGTTAATATGATTGACATTCAGTTCATCATCTTTTATTTGTTTAGACTCTTTACTGTGTGATATCAATTGAATTTTACTACTTAAAAGGATGTGATGTTTAAATATTTTATGACCGTTACCTATCACAGCATTATCTATCACTGAACTGGATAAAATGTATTGCATTGAGTGTTGAATTTTAAAAATATTTACTTTCTACACGTTTACTTTATCTATTCGATTCGTCCTATTTATGTAATACTTTCCATATCATGTTGAATTGTAACATAGAGTGTTATATTAAAAATGCATTCATAAAGAGCAAAACATATTGAAAGAGATACGTCAAATCGATTGATATACTCGTTTATCATATCACTGCAATTTGAAATGATGTACCATTTCATTACTGTATCAATTGGACTCAGAAATTCAATTGATAATTTTGAAATGATTTTCCATTAAATTTTTATTCTCATTTGATGTTCTTTAGCAGTGATGCATTACTTTGTGGAATGTTACATGTATTTATTAATTTGATGCAAATTAAATGATATGCCACTAAATATAGCGACATAAGTCGACAATTTATCAAAAGGATTTAGCACTGTTCATAGTGAAAGTAATGAAAATGAATTGTTTTCAATGGGGGAAAGAATCACAATAAATTTCAAGAAAGTCGACCCTTAATTGATATTTATTTATAAGTTGGTAATGTGAAAAATTACCACATTATTACCAAGTGTAAAAGAAATTATATTCTATCACCTGTCATTGTATTTCAATGAATTGATAAAGTAAAATCATTACGAAAGGAATATAAATTTTTAAAACAAGTTAAGTACACTGGTATATGGAGTGAGTGAGTTACTAAGATATTAAACGAGAATAATTTTTCGTTGTATGAAATGGAAAAGTTTAAACTACTTTTTATAGATAGGAAAACTTGTTGTTTATCGGTGCACAAGAATAATCCCGATATGATTCAATGAATTTTACGTATAAAGGAGTTTTTATTTTAACTTTTTATTTTGTCTGGTGTGTCATAATTTTACCATCGCTTTTTAGCCCCCCCCACATACAAGTATGAATGAAATTTTCCATAATTTAATATGAGTTATGAGTATTATGGGAATGAGTATAATTAAATGTTACTTTCTTTGTGTTCGATTAAGTAAACTTTTATTTGTCACAATGGCATAAGTAAGAAAAACATAAAGATTACAGAAAATTTCAATTTAAGTGGATTACAAATTAATACGTTTTCTGTTTTGCCATTTGAAGCACAGATTCTAGTGTAACCAGAGTATTTATTACACTTAGTCTCATAGGGAATGAGATAATGTTATTTTTTTCTCTTAAGAATTATCATTTTTTATTTGTTCTTTAAGAGTTAGAGTTAAAATGTAGACATTTAGGTCAACAGGATTGAGATAATTATTCTATTAGACTGGAACAAGAAATCCTAGACAAGAAATATACCTCAGAAATTAATAACAACAACTAGAAGATGAATATAAAAAGTTGTTAATTTAGTTAATTAAAATGTGAAAATTTTCCAATTCAGTTAAAGCAAAAGCTCTCTGTTTCAGATCGAATAGATGAGCAAAAAAAAGAGAAAATTGTTATCATAAAACTGAAAATGATAAAGTTTTATTCCTTTTTTTTTATTCTATGCAATTTGTATGTGTTTTCCCTGCATTTGATTTCAGTGGAAATTATAAAAACAAAATACATTGGTAAGAAATTGGAACAGAAAGGAAAACTTGAAGTGTTGACGATAAACAAATGCTTTTAATCATGACAAACTAATAAAATAGCTGGTTTTCATGTTACTCCAGCTCATTGTTGAACTTTAATTTAAATAATATTTCTTGTACCCATAATCTCATTATTGTTCGCTATTCATAACAGACAACATAGTAGAAACTATAATTTCATCTTATTCAATGGTTAAAGTTTAGTTGGCTTTATCGGCACACCAAAAATGTTTTATCAATTGAATTTTTTTTTTTTAACTTCTTATAAGAATTCTTGTTGTCACCTTATTTGTGTTTCCATGTTAAATATTTTTTTTTCTTTCATTATAATTCCACATTCAAAGTAGATTATCAGTCAACCATAATCGTATTGCTATTTAAAATTCCAATAGAATATTGGAAATGCAACGTTAAGTTTCTGGTTTTTTTGTGATTTCTTGGTATAACTGTTGCCCATAGAAAAGCCGCTTGAATATAAAGTAATTTGTAAAAGCCAAAGTTATACATTTTAAAAGAAAATTATCAAGAAACTTTTCCTTGTAAATTGAAAATATTAAAACATTCTTTTTTAAAATTCTATGAAATTTCTCTGTAATTAATAATTTCTTTTCAGCTAATTTGTTTAATTGAATACGTATACAGTTTTTCATCGATTGAAGCCTGTAGTTTTTCAAAGCGAATTAACTGGAGCAAAGCTGTGAATGAATATCAGAATTCTTTGAGTGTTGAAAAGGGAAATGAAATCATCGTGGATATCAAAAATAAAATTGATGAACCAAATAATATCATAACGTGTGAGTGAAATTCTAACACAATGTATGAAACTGTTGTTCATGTTTTTAGTTTTCCTGTTGTGTGCTACCGAAAACTTATTACATCCATGGGGATAATTTAGATTGACAGACAGTTACAATAGAAATTCTCTGTTCTCTAGGGTGAGATGTCAATTCGTTTTTTTCAAGCTTCAATAGATCAGTGAACATTCATTCTATTGTATTATTGTTTTAGAGACTTAGTGGGTTGATAGTGGATACGTACGGAAGTGATTTTTGAACGGAAGGTAAAATAAATGAAAATGAAATTTCATATGTGTGTAATAGGGATTTGATGATACCAATGTTCTTAGTAATCATCATTCGTTTAATAAAAATTTTAACTTAAATTTTGTTACTTTCTTTTCCGGGGTTTGTCCCTACTGTTTGATTCAAAGTTATTGAAAATGTATGCAGATTGTTAACATCTTTTAACTAAAAATAATTTAAATTCCCAAACAATGGGGGAGGACACTTGAATGCCCATTTCTTTCGTTTAAAAATTTTTCTAAATTCGGACATAATATCTATGGGTCTTTGGTTATCATTTGCAGGCATCCCAACCTCTGGACCCCTTTTTCTATGAAGATGCCATGCAGTGAAGAAGACATTTTAAAGCAAAAAAAAACTTGGAAAGTATGTCGCTAGAACGAAAAAGAAATGAAATTAATTTTTCGATGGGAGTTTTATTCAATTTCTTTGCTGCATTGTTGATGAACATCATATTATACGTTGTAAATGATTTAAGTTTTTTCTATACAACCATTTATTGATTGTCATTATCACGCTTCGAGAAATGCTTTTTTTTTCTTTTTCAGTTTTTAACAAAAATAAAATCTTTTGGTAAAAGACAAAACCCACCCATCCATACGGAATAGGAACCAATGTAAAATTGTATTCAGTTAAAATGGCATTAATAAATAACCTTTGACATCTGGTGATGTTACCGCATCATCCGCAGAGAATGTATTTATATTGTTTGAATAAGTTAAATGGCATAGAATATTTTTTAATATGAAAATGATTCTTTTTGGATGGCAAAAGAATGTATATGAAATATAATATTCCCTTTACTAAACTGCCACATTCACAACTAACTATGTTTTTAGTTCTATCACTGTTCACTTAATTGTAGTTTATTCTATTCAATTGTTATTGTCTGTTTGTATTCAATATTATGGTCGTCTAAAACTATAACTGTTCATTGTATGTTATTTACATATTTTCCGAGTTTAAACTGAAAACAATTTGTCAACCAAACTAATTTCCATTATCCTTCATTCAATACTTAAAATGTTAATATTCTAAATTCTGACTAACCAAAACTACAAACATAAGAATTTTT
The DNA here is from genome assembly GCA_001014335.1 of Coboldia fuscipes. Taxonomy (NCBI): domain Eukaryota; kingdom Metazoa; phylum Arthropoda; class Insecta; order Diptera; family Scatopsidae; genus Coboldia; species Coboldia fuscipes. The sequence continues at coordinate 13,320 of JXOR01001409.1, forward strand.
AAAGGTTTTTTCCTTTTTTTGGGAAATGATGGTTTTTGTTTCTTTCCGGATATAGGGTGTTATGTAGGTGATGGTATTTCATCATTAAGGCGAAAATATTTTGAAAATTATACTCTAGTCTTTTGTTACTCAATGGCAAATAACTTTGTTTTTTATTTACCATTTTGAATCATTTAACTGATTCCATACATATTTATATGTTGCACATATAACACCAATTCATATAATATCTAAATGCGGAGATTTTTGTGTGTATTTTGATTCAGAAGTATGAGAATATTGGGGTAGTTTAGTTTACTGAAAGACCATTTATTTTATGCGCACTTTGTATACTCCCTGCTGCCACCCATTCAGTTGTTATTGAGTCCGATGCATATTTCTGTAAAATAATATAAATTTTAGTTTTAACCTCCTGGTTTTAAATCTTTTTAGCTTTGGATATTATTCAGATAGAATGTTAACAACAAAAGGGCTATAAAGACTGTTTTTTTGGTACAACAAAAAAAAAATGAAAGAAAATTTTATTCTTGTTGCTTTTACCAATTGGTAAGTATTCTTATAGTTGGCTTGTCTTGTTTCAGTCATGTTGTTTGAATAATAGTTGGTTTGCGTAGTACAGTTTTATTACATTCATTTTGGTTGGGCACTGATGGTGAACTGTATGTACTGTTTACTGCTGTTGTTGATGCACAATATTACTGATTTAAATGGCCATTTTACTGTTTTGTCTCAATGTTTCCACAAATTATAATATACCGGGACTAAAAGGAAACGAATAATAAAATAGGAAAACAGCAGTTAAAATTTTCTTCGCGCGGACATTTTATTTGAATTTAGTCAGTACATTTATTTCATCCTTTTTTGAATTCAGATGGGCTTGAATATTAAAATTATTGTTCTTCTACATGAAATATATTTGTGCATTGTATTGGTACTGGGTATGGAATATACAAAATAAATATTTTTTGATAGTAGTTTTATGCAGAATGTCCCCTTTTGTATTGTAAATTAATATTGTGTACTCTCGTATGAACGTTATGAAAAACAAATACAATGGATTGGGCAGGAGGACATATCATTTATAAGACATTTTCACCATTAATGTTTCAGAGCATATTTAATGTTCGGATGGGGGTAATAACGAATAGAAGTTTATTTTTTTTTTCTTATTTTAAAATATTCTTTTTACCATTCTGTAATATACGGCCGGGGAATCGATAACAATGTTTTAGTATATTCTTTGTTGGACCCCATGGAGGCGTTTATTAATTTTATCACGTCATAAATTCAATGATTCTTGTCTTACAGTCGAAATGGTTTTTCATTTAAGTTTAAATTATCTTCGGAATGAGGAAGAGCTTCCCTGTTTTTATGATCCAATGTAAAAGTTTCTTCCACGAGTTTCATATAAAAATCACTGTTTCACTTCATTTTACATTGGATTTTAATTATTTTAATTCAATTGAATTAGTTGGTATCTATTGATTATAATTAGAAATATTATATTAACGAATGAATAATGAATTCATGTAAGATCATTGTTAATATCATTCCGGTGTCAATGTTCCTATTGTATTGTCTGAAATAATTCATTAAAATGTCATTTTTGACTAATTATTAACTGAACAAGAGGCTATTCTATAAACTCTCATTGTTATTATTTTTACTGTTGAATTAGATGATGTTCTTTAAAAAGTTTAACAAATTTTCAATTCATTTAGGTCGACTACATAGAAAAATGATGTTAGACGTAACACTTGGCTAACATGTACTAATTAAAGAATACTAGAAATAAAGGGGGTGAATTGTAGACGAAAAATCTTTTCAGTTAAATGATTCAAAAGTATATTAAAAGTTTATTAAATGAAGTAAAAGTTCTGTTAAGGAGAGTATTAATCGATGTTCAAATATTTTTGTCAGAAAATATCTTTAAAGCGGTCTAGATTCAAACTCATAATTTATGGTAATGCGCCTTTTTTTTAATTTGATTTGATTAAACTTTTCTTATACATAACCATTATATTCTTTTCTTCATTTTGGTTTAACACCATAGGATTTTATTTCTGTTCCAGATTGTATTGGTATGGTAAAAATAGGAAAACGGTATTGGATACACACAACTGGTTATCCATGACGGAAATAAGAATTACCTGGTGTGAGTACAACCATATTGTGTGTATGTATTGTATGGAAATTGATTTGAACTACGGACCTTACTACCCATTCCACTTAGAACATTTACTTTATACCGAAACAGATCTTGAAACTTGGTGAACAAGTTCAGAACATAAATTTGTGAATAATCATAAAAGCTGACGTTTATTTATTGGTTAATTTAAGTACCCTTCGGTTTTAACGGTAAAGGTTTTTCCCTTCAAAATACAAAAAAAAAAATAAGAAGAGAGAAGAAATTTTAATGTGGAAAACTCTAAAAGTGGTTTGAGCTTCTGTTGTTCATTGTAGATGATTTTGAATGAAGGGATTTTTCATTTTCTATTGATTCTCTCATGGTTTTACGTTAATGTGTGATTTCATTCTTGTTTTATGAGAAAATGGATCCAATACTAAAAATTTATTATTTGACAGGTAATAAAAGTCTATATTGTTTTTAGTGCGTACAATGAATAGATTCAATATCCGTACCACTTGAGGGATGTATAGGATTCAAATCGTTATCGGTTAGGGTGGCGGTAAATATTTTTCATCTTAACGAAATTTGAAATTGATGCTGTTACCAATTGAACACTCAATGAGACAATGATGACGAACATAAAGTAATGATAAAAATCTTTTATGCTATTAGTAACCGGTAACGGTGTTATCGTTAAAAACACAAAAAAAAAACAAAATTGACGGTGAAGAAGTACTGGTAAAATCATTATTATGTGAGATGGCCATTTCAAGAGAAAAATTCCTATTTTTCACAACTTTCTGTGTTAAACAATATCAATTCATTTCCTTTTTTTTTTCCTTTGGTTTTTATGTTTAATTTCAAATGCATTTTAATGATTCGCACGGTTCGTTATTCATCTCATTACAAGAATGTGGTTGCTTATAGGTAAAAGGTGTGAATCAGTTTTCTTGTCACGAGATGGTGTACTTTAATTAAGAATTTGATGAGGCCACTAAAGAATTGAGATGTTTTATTTTAAGAATTCACAAGATGTTAATAAAAGACTGTCCTTACCTGTTTGGTTGAATTCAACTTTAGATGTTACGCGTCTTCTTTTGTAACTAGATAGACACCAAGTGATTACGTATTTTTCATTTTAAAATAAAAGAATAATCAATGATGACTACCATTCGGTTTGTATTCACATTCAATTCTATAATCTCTTCACCTGCAAAAAAAGGAACACTGACTGAGATAGAAAATAATTTTAAGGAATAAAAATAAAGAAAATATTATATCATCTCGTTGCAAGGAAGTAACGTGATGTGAATGTTGAATAAAATAATGCATCAACTTTGAATATTCTCATCTGTTATCCATCTATTGAAAGAAGTATTTTTTGCTTCTTTTATTTTCTTGTAATTCGACTTGGAATTTCCTTTCAACCAACTCGGTTTTCTAGGATTCACAAAAGGAGAAATACCTAATTCTTCTGTGTGTCTGTTCAGTTTCATTCTTTTTCGTGAATGAAACTCTTAATAATGTCAATGAGAAAGTGCTGGTATTAAATCTAGGTGCAAATGGCTATTTGTAGCATTGACGTGCATTCTGGTGTGAATCTTACCATTATACTTATCGGGTACAATATAACAAATGATGGACAAATGAAAAAAAAACACTAAAACTTCAAAATGCACGAAGTATACACGGCAAAAGAATAAAGTAACCATTTGGATAGCTTTGGAGGTTGAACTCTACTTGTAAACAAAGTAAAAGTTTTTACGAATTGTGGAAATAATTTCGGGGTCATGCAATGCATAACAAGAATCGGTTTTTCAAAATAATGGAAAATCCTCTCATTCTCTTTCTCTGTTACACAAAATTGATATGATTCTTTAGTTCCGTTCATCGTTTGTCTGTAGATAAAACTAACGGAATTCAATGAGCTGCTTTTTATACTTTCTGTTACCATTTCCATTACATTTAATTCGGTGTGGAAAATCCGTTAGTTGGTAAGAGTTTGTTCGACAACAAAACAAAAGTACTATTTATATGTTGTTTTACAACTACACGATAGACACGGCAAAGTATTTAGTTATATTTTGGCAAATTCAATGGATCAGTCAAAAAAAAAAAAAAAACGAATAAAACAGAACAAACCAAAAGGAATACTGAAAAGAAGAAAATGAAGGATTAACTTGGAACATGCATTGCAGTTAATATTTTCATTTTTTTATTTTGGAATTTCAAATTGAAGTAGTTAACACGATAAATACACGGAATGATGAATTGGGGAAAAAAAAGAAATCCTATTTGATAGATATGTTTAACACTCGCGAATGAATGTTAACATGAGCTTTTGTGTCTAATTCATATGAACAATATCATTTAAATTATCGTATAGTTTGGATCATAAACGAACCGTAACAGGAAACAATGTTAAATATTACCATTTGGGAATTGGTAGGAGCAACTTTTTACCGAATTGATTTAGTTCTTTCTGGCTTTCATTTCACTTTTTTTGGCAATTTATTTGCCAGATGTATAAGAATGAACGAATAATTAGACAATTGATTAGTGAATAATGTTACATTTAAATTGTCATTGTTTCTTAATCAGACATTAAGTGATGGTTAGAGTCCACCACCAGTAAAATTTTAAAATATTGATGCCGGATAATTATGGTAGTGAATAACATGAAGGATTGCGTAAGACAATAATGGATTTTGGTCAATGTAACGTTTTTGTGGGTGGCTGATAATGGTAATGGTAGAACCGGATAATGTAAATGTTCATGTTTTACTAAAATCGGAAACACTTGGCAAAATACTTCTTTGCGGATATCCTTAACATTTTGTTTTTGTTAAAACCTATAGTATGTGTCCAAAACATGGCATTATTTAAAGCAATATGTAATAATGGATTTTCTTCGTTTGACTGTAAATCCATTTCAAGTCCAATATGAATGGCAATAAGGAAAAATTCCTATACAAACCGGAAATACTGAAGTTATAAAATGACATGATCGTTGGGTACATAATGTATTCGGTATGAAATTTAAAATCCATAACGAAAAACAAAAATTGAAATAGGAAGAACTGTTTAATTTTAAACAAGAATAAAATAGAATGTGAAAAGTTCACTCAAAATAAAATAAATAAATTCAATAGTGAATGACATATAAACATTTATTAAAAAATGAAAATAAAAAGCCAAAAGAATAATGAGTAATGTTAAAGTACTAAATTTCGTATTGGCAATGAGCTGAATTGAAAGAAAATAAGAAAAACTTTCACACAAAACAATTGAATGGAAATGTATTAGAACGCGAAAGCATACATTTTTCCGTGAGACTAGAATACTGAATTAATGTTCATATAGTCTGAGTTGGAAAAACCCAAAAAAAAAAAAAAAAAGAATTTTGTTTTCCGCATCGTTGTATTTCATTATTGTAAAATATTTCATTTGAAGCATCTGTCAGTCGCAGAATTATGTATAATAATGAAGTATCTAACGAAACTAAGTGGCATATTAATGCATTCACCATTTAAGTAGTAGAGCAACAATTATGTGTTCAAAAGTTAAAGAAAACTGAACAACACATCCGATAGGGAACAGTTTTTCCCGTTTTTCTTTTTTGGCTTAATAAGTGTTCAAGAATATTGTTAACATCTACATATTACTCAATATGAGTACAAAATTTTAGTTGAAAATTTGCCAAACATTATTCTAGAAGTGAATATTAATTATCCTTCGAGCATAGTTAAAATTCATATAAATTCATTGCTAATTAAATGTTCACTTATTTCCATCGTTCTTAAAGTGCCAAAGTGATTTTGTCTCACCGTTATTTGTTCTTTCTTTGACTCAAAGACTGAATATAATTTTAAATTGAACAGTCGTGAATAAAACATTGTATTAAGTTGGTAGTTCAAATTGTTGATCAAAGAATTGTTATCATAAATGGTATTTTGTATTATTCCACTGATGTTTCATCAACTACATGACTCGTTTCTAGTTATGAAAATTAGTTTTTCCGGAAAGTCATTTGAAAATTTTCTATAACAAAACATCATTCTATGTATAACCCACTAAATAAAAATAAAAATGAGCTTTTCTACATGAATAAAAATGAGAACAACACTGATAACATTCTAAGTTAATTAATTCAGCTGGCATGTGGTAAATGCCTTTCTATAGTAAGTTGAATAATTTTAGTATAACGTAATTAATTAACCGATTTAACTCAGTTATTAAACGCCTAATTTCAACATAAACCGTTTTTTTATATATTCAGTATGTGTATGTGTATGATACCTAACCATTTTGGATTATAAACCGTGTACCGATGCGGCAATTTAATGTTATAAAATATCATATTTACACTCGTAAATGGTATGCATGTGATGAATCATTCAGTACCTGGGGTATATTCGTTTACTGTGTTTCTGTTCACCACCATCACCCATCATCATATTTACACATATTACAACAGAGAGTAGTTATGATACTTTAAATTACTCTAAAGAAGGTAGATATTTTGAAAATAAATTTTAGTGGGTAAAAAAGGTATATTACTATAGACATCTATAAAATAAAATTAGAGCATGACGAAGCGCTATTAAACACCTTAATATTCACACTTTCATATGAACTTAAGGGTGAGATGGGGCTGAACGATGGTTTATTAAATAACCGGTATCTTAACAATCTACTTTTATTTGACTTCTTAGAATGATATGATTTCATAAACGATTCGTTTTTAAATGTGAAGGATATGGTGTACTTTTTCCCTTTCGGCATCGTAATGGTGAAGAATTTAACTGATTATGTGAAACCTCTATTACTCGTATGTGTTACAATTTATATTACATTACACATGGCATTAATGTCAATGTGTGTTACTGCTTAATACAAATTTGAATTTTAAAATACTAATTAAACATTTTCATACCGTTTCCAACTTTGGTATTAATGTCACACTGTTTCATAATGTTTTTACTTTTACCATATTTTCAATTGTGAATTCATAAATATTTCGTGATAATAAATTTTAAAATTTTTATTATTTGTTTGTTAAACATGAATTTTATGCTGTTTTTCGTTAGTTTCTATCTATAATTGATATTTAATAAAATTTATGGTAATATTAAATGAACATTGATTAAAATTCATTTTTTATTGTATGAAAACATTTATTATTTTGATAAGTAAACGATTCATAAAAGTTTTATATGAAATTTGTAGCTCAGGTAGAATTAGGTATTAAATTAATAAGTTTAAAGTTTCCCAGTGTTTTCCATTGAAATTGGAAAATCAGATAGAATTAATATAAACGTTTCTTAAATCATAAATGAAATTCCTTAGTGATTCTTCATTTCTTATTTCATGGTATAACGAAATTGCAGTTTGTCCTTATGATAAGAATGAAAATTCGTGAGAAATTTTTCTTGTACTGTTTTCTTTTGTTTTAAAAGTGGAGAACGTTATTACAATTTTTTATCTGGTTTAAGTTGTTTTCGAAGTAAAAAAGGAAGAAGTAAAAAATAAATTCATCTTGGATATGTGTTACTCCTTTTGGCACTGATCTTTCATACATTGTTTAGTGCAACATTCACATTTTTGATTTTAACATTTATAAAAATGGTAGTCGAACATTACTACATAACTACATACAGTGAAACTTCAATTCGCTTATTATGATAAAGTCACTTCGAACAAGTACAAAACTTAGATGAAATTTATAGTTTCCATTACTCATGAGGGTACCATGATAGAAGAAAACGAATAATAAGAACTTTTAAATATTCTGTAAGTAGAGAAAATATATACACAATTTAAAAAGTTATATTGTAATTTTTTTGTACCAATTTCTTAGTCATGTTCCTTGTCGATGGTGGAATAATGTCTTCTCAACTTGTCCTGTATCTGTTTGGGTGATGTACTTCGCCCGATATTGATGAATGAAATAAGAATATGATTACAGTCAAACCAACATATTCGTTGAATATTTATAATTTTTTATCCTGTTGTTGCTCATTCTTGTACGGATAAAAGTCAACCATATCGAAAATAAGGAGAAAATATTTTATCGCTGAATGAATGCATATGAATGTTCAGCCGTGCTATTCTGAATGATGCATTTATACCAAGAGTTAGTTTAGATCTTGTATTTATATTTTATTTCTTGTGATATGATGGAAATAAAACACAATTCTTATCGTTTTTCCTATTTTAACTTCAATAATAAATTTAAACTTATTCTGTATTCAGTGCACAATCAAAATATTGAGGTTTTGATTGAACCTCAAGTTAAGAACAAAAAATTGCAGAAATTCCTTTTTGCTTTTGATAGTCAACTATAAAAGGTATTAACTGTGTTTTCTCTTTCTTTTAAAATTTTCACTAGGATAGACATCTTTTGTTTAAAAGTGATTCCATTTTCACGTAGAGTTTGATAAATATTCGAATATATCTTGATGTGTTCATATGTAGATACAGCGAAATTGAAAGATTATGATTATTATGTGAGATTGGAGGTAGTCTATATGAACAGACAGTAGGATTAATATCACATATTACTATATGATTGATTCACTTTTGTATGTTAGGCTAAAAGTGCATAAGGATTTTGTTTCCATTTTACCAGGTAAAACTTAAGAGACCATAAGAATTCTTAAAATCAATTCATAAACCATTATATCAATTCAACTGATTTGCAATATGAAAATTGGAAATTTTGTTTTAATTATACATTAATTGAAACTTTCAATGATACAGAATTTTATGATTCATAGGAATGGACATACAATTTATAATTAAAAGATTTTGATCAATATTAAAGCCTTTAGTTTATAAATTCAATATACACAGAAGGTAATAAACACAATGTGAAACAATTGTTTTAAATTACCATAGAATTAGAATTAAAACTTTATTACTTTTATGCTTTAGTGAATTTTCTCTGTTAATAAATGATGTTTTTGGAATTGCTTTAGATTGTTTTAAACAAGTTCTTAACACTGGAATGCATTGATAACAGTATTTCAATTAGTTATATCGAATAGATTAGAATAAAGCTTTAATCCTTACCATGACAATGGTATGGTATTTCTCAACACAATAAAGTTCCTCGACGTGTGTATGTTTGAATATTCTAATACTTATACAATCATATCCTCCTCCAGTTAAATAAGAGATTTAATATAATTCTTTGCATAAAATATAATGGAACTTCTGTATATTGTTTTAATAAAACTTATAATATCCATATTGATATTTTATTACAATTAACATACATAATTAAATCAATTTAGAAGCAAAGTATTCATCATTGTTTCATAGCTAACAAGGATAATTAAATTTTAATTTATTTTCATCGCTTGATTGTTGAATATTATTGCATAAACTTACATTCAATTAGTAATGTATGATATTTAAAATCAATATATGATTAATAGTAAACGGACGGTAAGTTTATGAACTAAATATCTACACTTTTTACTGGGTTCATGTACCCTCAAAATAAAAAAATTTAAAAGGAATGCAATAATAAATAAAATTTAATTAAGGAGGTGTTTCATAATGAATGGAATACAAAAAAAAAAACAAAATGAAAAAATTTTTGTCTCTCGTCCAACAATGTCGAATCAATATGATTATTATAATAAAATTAAATTTTCATGTTACCGTTACCATTCAACGGTTCTCCATTTTATGTCTGTTAACATCAAAGTTATACGTTAGTTGATAGGAATATAATTAATTGAATAATTGAATGTTCAATAATGGATAAAATTTGTTATTTTGTGATAAAAGCCAAGTTACCTACAGCATAAATTTATTATCATACCAAAGTATAAAATACCAAATATGGAAAAAAAGTAGTGATGATGATAAAATGAATTTAATACACTGAACCAATGGAAGAATTTATATAACAGAATATATAAAAAAAATGTTAGTAGATATGCTAATGTGAATTATTAATGTTAAAAGGAAAACCATCTAAAAATGTCAAATAAAAAAAAAAGAAAAAAAAGACAGAAGGAAAATTATTTAAATGAATTTCGTTTTGGCAACCAAATTATATAAAGGACAAGAGCACATAATTCAATTGAAGTACTCGAGAATGAGATAATATGCAAAAAAGCCCATACCAATAATCCAGAAAGAAGTAAGATGAAAAAACAGTGCTCATTTCATGGGTACATCACCTAATATTGAATATTAAAGTCACGTTTAGTTAATCTAATGTTTCAGTGTCTCCAGCCATATTGAATATGGAACAAATGGATACAGAACTAAAAGATACAAGAAAAAAAATAAAATACTGATGATGGCAGAAAAATACAAAAAGAAAAAAAGACGAACGGAAGAACTTTCCAGCCGAGTGAATGGATAAAGAACCATCATAATGAGTTGACAATTTGTTATACGCTTAAGATGGTAAGTAACAGTTACCAAAGAGACACAAGACACAGAAAAGAAAAAATAAGAACAACAATGAAACTTACGTAAGAATATAAAATGAGGTAAGAATTGTTAAATGCGACTGAACCAAAAATATGCAGTTAGCAGTTAGTACAAGACAAGACAAGAATACACCAATATTAACCATATTATTTTGTCTATAAGGATTATTTATCAACAAAATATTGCATTAAAGACCCGTTTGAATAAAAATAGAAGAGATACACCATAAACGAATATCCGTTCAATAGTCATTCTCTTTAGTTTGAGAAAATTTTCCAGTTAAAAATATTTGTGAAACGTTGACAGCGTTTCAATTATCCCTTTTTTGTTCCACTTTCTTTATTCCATCTATTTAAGATAATTTATGATACGATTTTATACCAATTCTTAATTCTATTCCTATCATTCATTCAGTTAATTTTATGAAACGTACCCCTGAATTGTATTATTTCATTTATTATCATATTGAATATTGATGATGATCGATACTTCAATTGTATTACATTAGTCAATGTAATTTAACCATTTCCATTATAATCGTCAGTGAATTCAACCATAATGAATATGATGATCACATAATCTGAATATTTCAACTATTTTCAACTGTAAATGATAATGCTAATCGTGTTCTTAATATTAAATCAATGGATTATTGGCTATGAAGAAAGTGATGATTGATTTAATTAGACGATATTGTGGACTATTGGTGCATATTACGATGATTTGATAATCAAGTGGAAATTATAGTCACTGATGAATTTTAAATTATTGGCATTGCGATGTCTAAGAAACATGATCACAATAATATTTTAAAATTCCAATTGGTCCGTATTTAATTCTCTTATCTATCAATTAGATTGATCAATAGAATTCCATTAAAGTTCAATACTAATTGAAATGAATGTGGCATTTATTTGATAAATTAAGACATAATTAGATAAAGGAATTCCAACAATAATTATAAAAGTGGAAACGATTAGAATAACGATTATAACAATCAGGTTCAACACTAAAGTGAAACTAAGTGACTTTATGTCATCTTAAATATTATAAATCGGAATAGACGGCATCTGGCTGTTGACGGTCGTTCATGATAGAGGAAAGAGGGTGGCTTATAATATCTGAAGTATAGAGTCATTAAGTTGTATTACCTTCACTTTACCATCGCATTTATATGAGTGGGCAATATGTGTTCTTTTATGGGTTTTATTAGATGCGGTAAATCACATAACAAAACAGAAGAAAAAAAAAACAGAAAAATAAAATAAAATTACCGTGAGATTTATCAATAAGTTGTAACACGGGAAAGCACTTAGAATTTAATTCCCCCCACACATAAAAAGGAGGATTTTATATGTGCATTTATTAATAATTCGTTTTTAGGATTATGTGACTGTTGTGATAACCACTTAATAACTTCAATTATAATCGTTTTGGATAAATGGCTGGAGGCTTCAACTAAAGTCTTAGGCTTAGGTTGGAAATGCATCACATAAACCATGATGGTTTTTAATCAAATGTGATATAATCAGATTCACTTCTGTATTATTCACTTATTTAATTTATTGTTAATTTGAATATAATGAATGGAAAAATATTGTATAATCAAAAGTTATTAGCCAATCCTTTGATTTTATCTGGATAAACTTGAGTGTATTACTAGTGATATTTTGACTCTCTGTTTAATAGATGATACTTAAGTTTTTCTATTTTATGTTATTTCCATAATAAAGTGAATCATTAATCTAAGCTTTTATATGCAAGAATACTTATAAGACAACAATTTCATGTTTTATTGAGCTTTGGCTTCCTATTTATACAAAATAAAAGTGTTGATATATCTCCATCTAGTAACTGCATTGATTGATCATCAAATTGTATGGTTAACAAGAATAGATAGGTCAATAATCTTCATATTTGAATGCCATAAAAGATAATAATTTACAAGAGATGGAAGATCATCTTGTCTAAAACAGATACAAATGTATTTAAAATATTTTCTTCTCCATGTAACCATCATGAATGAATCATTGTTTTGTTCCTTTCTATTTTGTTCATTACGTGAATCAAAATGATTCGGTCATGTGAAAACTTTCTTCCAGTTTTGTTTCGCCACATAATTGAAATGAGATACTGAACAGACTGTATATGCCACAACTTTGTTATTCCTTAAATCATTACGAATATTTCTAAAGCAGAAAAAAAAAAATTAATAGAATACAAGCACAACCGTTTGCAATTACAAAATTACAATGTGAATGCATTTAAAATAAATATTTTCAACGGATTTTGATATGAATGGAGCTGAATGTAACAACACAATAATGACAAAGAAATTACATGAAAAGAAATGAAAAATCGTGTTCTTTCTGTTTTTTCTTGTTTTCATTTTCATCTATTTTATGATCAGATTGAGATAAATAATGACGGTTGTATATTCTGTAGTCATCACTGTAAAACAATGTTGAATCACATTTCATAATTTTTTTGTTCACTGAAATATTATGTTTACATTGTCTACTATTATGATCATGACAACAGCGACTAACATTGGATCTTATTCTCTTGCAAAAGAGGTGTCAGCCAAAAGGTCCAACAATAAAGTTCATGGGTCAAATACTGTAACTCGGCTGAATTGTTTTTGCCTTTGGCGCTGGTTTTTCCAACCACAGAAATTTTCCAAAGAAACTGGATGTATTTCATTTTTATTTTTTTTAATAATGATTGCGTATAATTATTATGTTGTCTAATCTGTAAAATATGTTGTAAAATTTGAGTAATATGCAAACCTTTCATTCGTGAATTAATAAAAGTTGTAATTCGTTGACTGTGAATCCTTCAATTCATAAAAAATAAAACTCAGTAAATGTTATGAATATGTTTTCATTTATCATTGTCTACATGATCATTTATTGCGAATTTTTTTTTTATTATTATATTTGTTCGTTGTTGCATTCTACGCCATATACACACAATTCTTTGTATGCGAACATAAATATTATGGAGTTAAAAGAATAGAAAAACATAAAAAAAAAATTGTATACAATGTGATGATAATGATTATGTTGCATTGACTGACTGGTATTGTTATGAAAGGGAATCTTTAACAATTTGCATTCATTTTCATAGAGGTTTTTCCGCCAAGTTTTTCCATTCTTTGTTGTTGTGGGATTTTTTTTTTTTGCATTATGGTAGGGGTTTTCTATTGTGGTTTCATTGTCTCAGTGTGTGCATTCATATAATTTGGTAGATCAGTGAGCTGGATAAATAACAATGTGTGCAGTGATTCAGTAAACTCATATGGCATAGATTGAAATGGATTCCATTTAAAAGAAATCTGTTGATTTTTATTATCTACATTTTTAGTTCTATTGTTATTTGAATAATGTGAATAAATTAAGATTTTTTCTTTAGCTAATTGATTTTTGCGAAAACATAATCAGCAATATCAATTTTAATGACTTTCGATGTAAATGCTGCATTTGATAGTGTCAAATGGAAATGATGGGATATGTGTACCGTTTGATATTTGGAAAAAATAACTCATTGATTATGTATAACTATTCCTTCACAGATTTGGTTTTATTTTATTATGTTTCATCATTTTTTTTATTCAAATGTCTCATTATTTACAAATATCCTTTACATTATCGTGTCACAGTTAATGGAAGTTTTATACTTGTCTTCACATTATCATTTAAACTTTTGTTATTTTTATTTTTTTTATCTTTAATTTTTAAATACTTATTATTCATAGCCAACAAAATTATTATGGGATTATGTTGTAATTTATGTAATATTTGATTCTGTCACATTGGTTTTCTTCTTTAATATCATTTCTCTTTTTTTTTTTTTTTTTTTAATTCGTTTTCATTTCAGTTTTAATACGTAAAGTCTTGTTATACAATAAGAGTTTTATTTCTAACATAAATTTTATTTTTATTTCATTTTATTTGGTTTTATTATCAAATATTCAGTTTATATAATTATAGATAGTGTTTATCTATTCTTCATTTTTGGTTAATTCTTACTATTTTAATTATTTGATATTTTCCTTTAATAACAAATGGTTTTCTTTTGTATAGAATATTATTTGATAACTTAAAACAGAATATGCTGGATGATAAATCAAATCAACTATAAAATGGATTATTAAATGACACGATACTAATTGTATAGTATTCAATTTGCGGAGATTTATAATCACTCCCGTAATCAATTGTTCTTCATCAGATGAGAATACAATTGAATCACTTAATTCTCATTTATTTTCATTTTTGGCACTTATATTGACAATTCTTTTGATGATTGTTTGTTTTCATTTAATATAAAAGAAATGAAATTCATTTTAAATTTACTTCTAATTTAGTATTTATCTACTATGCATATTGTATTTATTGGTATCATTTGATATTTTGGTATTGTGACACAGAATGTTAAAAACAAGAAATCAAGCAATCGTTATATTAATATTCCATCAAATTTATTCAAAATTTTCTCTTTTTTATTGTAAATCCTAATTTATATGAAATTGTTTTCATGTTATTTACAAAAGACAAAAATTCTAAGTGATAATAATTGGCCTAATTACCTATGAGGTCTCATTTTGTATATACACAAAGTAAAAGTGATAAAGAAAATATTTAAAACTTAAAGGTGTTTGAATGAATACATTTCGTTTTGTAATCAAAATTTTGATATGAGAAAACCTTAAAGCCATTAATTTTATATTGAACTGAAGTTATTAAACATTGAAATTTATTAATCCGTTTATAACAAATTGGCTTCATTGAATTCAATGAGACTAATCCTAACCAAATAACATTAACGTAGTATCCTATAAAACATTACGAATTAGGTATTACATTCCCAATACTTTATTCATTTTATTTTTCTTTTTATAATCAAAAAGTATACTGGTTTTACTTCAATTCTTATTGATTAGAAAGCAACATCTATTTACATAGATTACCTAAATTTAATGATAATAATATTCATTTTCTTTATTCATTATCAACTAGATATCATAAATTATAATGTAATTATATTCTCATTCAATATATAATTCGTGTGTGTCGTTTTAAACATAAAAAAATAAAAAATGTACCAGATGATGGCCATTGAATTTATTAAGTAATTTAACAATTTACTATGACAACAATGCATTTTGATAATAAATAATTTCTAAAATTTTTGAAAATATCTCATGAATAAATATTGATATAAAAAGAATGGAAAATTTATGAGCTATTGATGATCTATGGTGTAATATGGTAGCGCCATTAAAGTCATTTGAGCCACCCAAATGGAGTCCTTTAAAGAAACGGCCATTCTTATCCTCATTGAATTCATCGTTCACCGTTAAAATATTTTCCTATTATCACAATGTATAAATAAAAGAAAACGAAACATAACACACCATTAAACACTTGACAATCTCCAGAGTAAAAGTAATTTTTTGTTAAATGGAAAAACACCAAATATCTCTTAAGATTTACCTCGTCATCAGGATCATCATCGTCATAGTTTGAGTGTTGTTTCTTTTTCGATAATTCCATTTCTGAAACCCAAAAAGAAGTAAAATAAAATTGTAATTAAATGTACCACAGAATAGCTACTTGAAAATTATAAGTTAGAAAATTACTAACCATAAAGTCTAATTGTGCCTTCTGCATCACCAATGCTGTTCTTTGAAGTGCACTTATAGCCACCAAAATCAGATTTATGTAATCGTTTAATGAACAAACCCATTTGAACAGCATAAATCGAATTTTCGATTTCAGTCATCGTATATCGATCATTTGCTATTATCATTTCACCTAAAAACACAAAAACCAATTGTGAACAGAATAACCATTGCCAATATTTTAATACACAATTGGGAATTTGGACTAAGATTACATAAATAATTTTCATTATATTCTTACCATTTTCTTTTTGCCAATAGTTAATCGCCTTTGGTGATGCTTCAACGTTACATACTAATGATACATTTGTGCCAACTGGTGCGCCAACCAATTGATTTGGTACTTCAACTAATGGATGAACTAAAACGGAAACGATATTAAAACAAATAATTAGAAACGGATACATTCATCTGTTATTGGGGGCAATGATGGTTGATGGGATATGAAACACCATTGTAATAGTGTGGCACAGATTGAATAACATTCATCCTATCAAAATGATTTCGTTTTTCATTTTTATTTTTTCAACGTTTTGTCTTCTTTAAACAAAGTTGTTGAACAATAATAATGTTGTTATTATTTTTATATTTCACTACCATATAATTCATACATTGGAAAAATTATTCGCCAATTGGATATTAAACATGATAACTGAATACCTATCTGTCTTGTTATCTACAGAAACGAAAGAAAAAAAAAATTATGAAAGAAAATAATGTGAAACAGGAAAATTATAATCAAGGGAATGAAAAACTTTTCTCATATTTGTTCCATGTTTTCTTATTTTGTACCAGAACTTAAACACGATAAAATACGCTTTTCAAATATAAAGAGAGTTATAAAAAATAAAATAAAAAGAATAACATTGTTTGGTCTATGCTTTATAAATCCATTGGTGTGGATGAGGGTAAGTTTGTCTAAAAGAAATCCAGAATAAAAAAAAAACTTGTAACTGTTTTTCTTCAGTTCTACTATGTCGACTAAGGGGGGGAAAACTGATAACTCTCAAAGTAGAAAATAACGAAAAGAAAAAAAAAATTAACGGTTGAGTCTTCAACACGCCATGTTTATATCTAATCCCTCTAGTCTTATGATATGGAATACATAAAAAATATAAACGAATTCTTAATTCTTTTATTTTCTGAATTTGAAAGAAATAAAATAAGAAAAGAAAATTGAAAATGAAAATAACTTATTGAAATCACTATGAATTTTCTTCTAGTGTCATCCAATATTTCATGTATTGTTTTAATGTTTTAAAATTGGAATTTTCCTCTTTTTTTTCTTTTGCCACATCGTTCCAATTTCGCGTTGGAATAAATTACATTTCAAAAGCATACAATGACATACGTATTTTATTGTGTTGTCTTAATATAATAACCAATTCTACACCAATTCTGAGATTAAATAAAATAAGAATTAACTTCTGTCTTCGTTGTGGTATAAAGAAATGAAAAAAATAAAATGAAAATTTGCCAACAAGTAATGTCGTCGATATTAAAGTCTCAAAGAAACGCGAGATTGAAAGTATAATTTCTCTTCTATTCCATTTCCACATATAACTTTTCCAATTGTTTATTTTCAGATTTAAAGAATAAAATAGACATGAAGTTCCTGTCACGAATCTTGGTTTTTTATTTCTTCTGTATATAGTACACGACTATGGCACACATCTATTTCAATCATTTTAAAATTGATATTTAGTTGTACGTCAACAGAATACCTGGTAGTCAGATTAAACACCCCTCAATCATATACGTGTATTATACGGATAAAGAACGAAGCAATCAAGTCAAACGGATTCTGGGGTTTTATTCTTCACTTTCAGAACCCTACAGGCGTTAAGGTTATACGGTTTTGATAATATCAAGAAGAAGTGTGTACTTTATTTTATTACTGAGAACATTATAGAATGTAATGGCACGTGAATATCAATGAAATCGTTGATATGATTTAAGATTTTTCGTGGAAAATCCGTTTGTTATGTTTTAAACGAAAACATTTCGTTTCTTTTTTTAAATATGAAAAAACCAGAAAATGAAGGAATTTTCACACAATATCCGGATGAAATGTTTTCTAGTTTATAAACGATTGTATTCTGGAGGTTTTTTCTTTCGTTTGATAACAAACAACTAAAATGAAAAATCATTTAAAACATAAATAACATGAAGAGGAAAATAAAAACACATATAAAGGCACTTGAAGAAAAACTCTTCTTCGTTTATGCACTTTACATGAGTACTCACAAAAGAATAAATGGAATGGTTGAAAAACAAGATACACAGCAAACACCAAACAAAACTTATCTAATAACATGAAATTATTTAATAACTTACAATGTACTTGAAGTTTCATACGTTTACTAACGGATGGTGGTACACCATTTGATGCAATGCAGAGATAGGCGCCCATTTCAGATCGTGTCACTCTTGAAAGCCACAACATTTCACCTTCAACAGCATGTGCTATATGTTCAAATCAGAGAATAATTGAGAATTAAATCAATGGAGATGGGGCCACATAAATTAATTGATGTACTTCAATTGAATAAAATCGCCATTCAACTGTATAGATGGAGAAAACAAAGTTTTATACTTGAAAAGGATGAGGAGGGATGTTAAAAACTCTGAAGTATACAGACATGACTGAATAACATGAAAACTGGTTTACCAAAAACAAGATACTTAAAACTATTGGGCGGAAGAGTCATACAACAACTACTCGCAGCATAAAAACAACAAGAAGATCAAGAGGCCCAAAAAATAATTCATTTGGAAAGGAAAATAAAAAACACAAACACAGTAAATCACAACAAATACCCTTCGAAGTTCAATGTACATTGGATATTTGATGTAACTGTGATGATTTATCCCTTTTAACATGCATGAATACAAAGAGTATCACTGATTTTTCCAAATACGAAGAATTTTATGCAAAATTATTCACATGAATCGGGGAAAACTAGAAAACCGATTGGAATTGTATGATTGTTTTCACTGTGTGAACTATCTCATACATAAAATGGGATGATGATAACTGGTTAAAGATCTTTTGGTATGTTTAGTTAGTATCAGTTGCTATTGGCATTGCCAGTTGTAAAATGCAAAACCAATGATTTGAGAAGGGGTGTATGTATACAAATGGAATGGGACATAAGGGTAAATCCATTCAAATACGGATGCATTTAAAATTTTCTTTACTTTCTATTTTTATCTCTGTGTACTTCAGTTAGCCAATACAAACCTTTTGTTTTCCCATGCGGTCCATTGCGGGCAATAATTTCACGTCCATCTTCTCGACGCCAAGTAATTTTCGGTTTTGGATAACCACGTGATTTACATATTAATTTTGCTGAACCACCTTCGGGTACCATCATATCACCGGATGTCTCTTCTGTTATGATATCAGGTGGTATAACAACCTCAAGATATGCGGTCTATGTTTTGTCATCAAATGTGAATAAATTAGCATTAATGTTACATTTAAACAATACGGTTTTTCATTAGTACTAAAATATTTTATTAAATCAAAATTTTCCAATCATTAGCATAAGTAAGTGTGTTACGATACACAGTTGAATTAAACGTATTAGATTCATTCCGTTTAGTTGGCAGCAATGAAAATTGTTAAAATTGGATTTTATTAAATTTATGGTGTGACAATCACAACTAAATATTGAAAATTAAAACCGGATAGAGATTCGGTTTGGCATCGTTGACAAAGTTTCAATTACACACTTGACCGCTATTTGAATTTATTTATGCATATGAGGCCACAAATCAGTTATGGGTTACCCACAACTAAGAGAAAACGGAAGAATATCTGGTCAAGTTTTTTATATTTTTTGGTATTGAAATAAATGAATTAACAATTCGAGATTGATGGTAGAGCCATAACCAACTACATGAATTTAGGTAACAGCTCTTCTATCTAAATGATTGAATATTAAATTGAATTAAAATTGATATTAAAGTATTGAAATTTTACCTGCATTTTCATTGGATCCGTATTTACTTGACACATGTATTCACCACGATCTTCCATTTTAACATTACGTATCGTCAGTGTCCATGTATTAAAGTCATTGTGTGTCACTGATAATCTATCATTATTTGTGATGACATGCTCATGGATGGCTAAAATCGCTTTTGCATCTGCTTTGATCCATGCCACCTGAATATTTTGTATTTGACCAGAACACATCGGATTCAATGGTGTATAATTAAATGACCAAAATGAAAGTGATAAATCAAATCGACCCGAACGTGAGAAGAAAATCGATTTACAGTTGATAAAAGTTCCAAATACCATTCCATAGATTCAGCACATTGGATTACCAGTTGATACAATCACAATATTATAGTGAAATGATGAGAGAGAAATATGGAAAAACAAAATATTTAATTCAACAAAATTATATCGAATGAAAATGTAATTTTCTTTTATCGGTTTTTCATTAATTATTTTTTTTGTTTCCGAATTAAAACTACAGTTCATAAAGGTGTAAAATTCATAAATGAAATTATCATGCAAAATTAATCACCAAAGAAACGTTTTTTTTTGCAAATGTTTAATAATTCAATCGTTAACACCCAAAAAAAAAAGTGAACATTGACTATGTAATACGGTAACAGTCAAATTGATTCTGTTAATATAATGGCAATTAACATATTAATCATGATTACATTTATCGTTTATCGTATACCAATTGAATGAAAATTAATTCAGGAAAATATTCAGTGATGTTTAATATTTAAATATTCGTGGTGCTACTGTTTTAAAATAACAATTTATTGTAATTATGATAACTATAGAATCAACATTGTAATACATAAAGTAAATAATAGAGTGAGACTATTAATTAATAATATTTCTATGTTATCCAGGTAAAAAATTTGGTAACCAATTTAATGTAATCTGCACCTCATATGATTTTAATCCAAGTTTAGTATTAATTATTTATAAAGTGGTTCAATTATAAACACAATTTTAATCTGTTTCATATTTAAAATATTGATTAATAATAAACAAAATAATTTAAAATCTGATCCCAATTATTTGGTATTGTTGTAGTCACCTTGGATGTTAAATACTAACAATATTTTCAGACAGTTTAAAGTGACATTCAACGATTATTTAATTGAATTATGTTAGTGTCAATTTTAAAATGAAATGTACATGAAACATATGTTGAATTTCCCCCTCAATTTTTTTAGTTCATGGTTCATAATTAATTATGAATTTATTTAAAAAATTGATAACATTAACACCAATATTATTACATTGAATTACAGACAAAGCTATAAAAAAATATAAAATTAATAAATGGTGAGCATAGCAACTGGAATATTGATATTTTAAAAACAGTACAAAATCACTTGAATAATAAATATTTCCATTGATATAAATAAAATACCACATCGTGATGTCTATAAATCAGATTGTGGTAAAGTATTCTGTTCAATCTCATACCATTTTACTATGATTTCATTAATCATATCTGATACCAAATACAATCATATTTTAATTCAAATAACGTGGCAAAATATGAAACAAGAAAAAAGTTTCACTGAAACCCCATTAATGGTAATAAATAAAATGGCACTAATGATTGGGTGTTATCTATCTTCCTCTCTTCCGTTGAAACTTAACTCTGACATATTTTTTTTTTCAATACACAGTAAAAATAATAAATTTGTAGGTGTTTCATATTTAATCGTTTACCATTTGCAACATTTATTAAGTGATTTATCATAATTATATTACTATTTTAGGTATCAGTTGACTTTCTATGTCCGTTTTGTGTTTAAATGCGAAGGGTTCTTTATAAAGTTAATAATCAAATTGACGTGTTAACGTGAACAATACAAATTTACTTGTGAAAACATTAAATCAATCATAATGTACTTAACGGCAATTATTATCGGTTAAACTTTTTTATTTACGGTATCACAGCTACAAACCCTTCACATTTAAAAACAATTAGTCAAGTAGATGCCCATTAATTATCGTAATATACAATACAATGTAACTACATTGGATATCTATGGTAAGGAAATTGTGCAATAAGGATGTGCATTGTAACTAACTAGAATCAATATTAACTTAAATTAAATTGAATACTCTTAACCTGTTGTTGATATACTTATTAACTATTTTATCTAAGTAACTACTTAATTGATGTGCTCTTTTGTGCAGGGAATGGTATAATTTTATGGTGCGCATAATAAGATTAAGTGCATTTTTACTTAACACTTTGTGCATTTTTATATCGTTTAATCTTTTTCAATCCACTCTCTTACTTGATTTCAATTAATACGATAAAATAAAAAAAATAACAAATTTTCTTTTTGAGTGC
The DNA here is from genome assembly GCA_001014335.1 of Coboldia fuscipes. Taxonomy (NCBI): domain Eukaryota; kingdom Metazoa; phylum Arthropoda; class Insecta; order Diptera; family Scatopsidae; genus Coboldia; species Coboldia fuscipes. The sequence goes on from JXOR01001409.1 coordinate 35,953, forward strand.
AAATTGGTGCATGTAAAATAGAAGTGTGAACAAGGTAATCCATTTTTATGGAAAATCAATCAAACTCTTTGGTATTTTCATCTCACATTGGGAATTGAAGTCTGATGATTTGAATTTTTGATCTTTTGATTCACCTTTGGATTCGATAAATCTTTTAAAAATGTTTCATCCAATTGAGATTTGGCTGCTCCAGTTTCTTGAAACGAAATGATGTCGATGAATAGAATCTGAAGTGATTTTCATTGAATGAGAGAACCTTGTTCGATTAATTAAGTGCTCTCGGTGCATTTGATTATCATATTAATTAATGCTTCTTATAATGCCGTTTTGGAACCATTTTATACGTACCCTGGCTTGAGCTGAATCCGGACTCACCCTATAACCACCCAAATTATTAACAACACATGTGAATGTGGCATCCCGTCCTTGTGCTATTGTCACGTTATCCAATGGTGTTACAAAATCTGGTTCCAATGCTATTACAGATGCTATTTTATATTCCACAGTATGTTATGATAATTAATTCATGTTTTATGGTTGGTTTTTATTTAGTTATTTTTTCCAACCACCGCAAATCATGTCATTTACATATTATAACAGTTCAGTTAGTCCATAGTTTTATAATAAAACATTATTCCATATGAACATGAAAACATAAAAATAAAAATACAATTTTTTTGTGAATTATTAAGATTACAGTGTCAAAACAATAACGAAATGATTAAAGATGAACTTACCGTTCTTAGTTGATAGTATCATTGAAAAAAATATTATGAACACTAAATAATTGATACTCATTGGTATTCGTATAAGTTTTTTTAAACGATATTTATTTGGTTTTGGTTTAAATGTTTTTAAAATTATTGTTGTCATTTTGTTTGGTGCTTTTCGTGTAAAAAATACGCGTTAATTGAAACCAAAAAAAAAAACAAAACAAAAAATCAATTAGTAATTGATTAAGATTGAATTTGATCGAATTTCTAGTTTCATATTTCTTTGTGTGGAAGAAATTCGTTTGATCGTGCTCTAGAATTCACTAGTTGTTCTTCATAGAATATTTTATTCGCAGTAAATTAACCAAATTAAATATTTCAATAAGACGAATCCGTCTTGTTCTTGTAAAGAATATTTTAATCTTGATGTAACAGCAACGTGTTAGGTCCACGAAACAGAAAAAAAGAATTAATAGAACCAAAGGATAACAGTTTCCGGTGTCCTTTTTTTAGTAACGAATCACCAAGCTTTGAATAAGTAAGTTGCTAGCGTGACTTTTATTCAAAAACAGAGAGGGTTTGATTTTCAATCCAACACACTATACACAAATCTTCTCAAAAATTTCTCATTTTTCAGTAGGCTGAACTTTGCTGTCTTGACATCTCATCGGGCTCGTTTGTTTATCATTTTCTTGGCATTATATCACGATATCTGTTGGGGGTGGATAGAAATAAAAGTTAAATATAAGATGAAAAAAAAGTTCCCATAGGAAGTAATATATGTTTAAATACAACAACAACGAGAAAAAGAATACGAAAAATTAAAATAAGAAATAAAAAAAAAAACGAAATCGAATGAAGGACTGAATAATTTTCATCCTTAGCTATGGAGATTACGTTGTTGAGAACATAAAATATGCAAAGTAATACAACAACATGAACCAGAGAAAAGCAGAAAAAGTTAAATTTTCTCTTTTCAATCTCTTCTTCTTTAGTATTTCGCCTTCTTCCTTCATTCTTGATATAAAATAAGAAAAGCATTAATGACAAGTCAAGGGATGGAATGGTGAATAACTTTTTTCTTTCATTCTTCCATCTAAATTCGAGAGTTTAGTTGACGGTAAAGGGATGGACAAATGTTCACAACTGATTTAATGTAGTGATGATGTGGCTATGGAACGAACCCGTTAAGAATAAGGTAAATAGAAAAAAAAGGGCAAAGTGAAAAGTGGCTGATGATATGTTTGTTGAGCCTTCTATATCACAATACGGTGGTTCATTGTAATTTCACAGTTTTTCATGAGGAGTGAGAGTGATTGTATAATCGAACTAAAGAGATGATTGTGGGGACGTTTTGAATGAAAATTCACTTGGTTAGTTTTGTTTAACTTAAAGAATACACTTTGGTTCCGGTTAAAATTTCAATACAAAAATAAAATGAAAAGAATGAAGAGATTGTTTTCAAACAATTACCACAGTTACATAAGAAAATTGTTATTTTTATGATTAATGCTCAAGTGGACTTTAATTGAGGTGGAAATATTTAAATATTTCCCATCATATCAAATATTTTTGTTTAGGTTTCACCGTTATCCTGTGATTACTGTGGCTGGTGGTCGAATGGGAATATTGTTGATGATATTTCCCATTAAATTGTAAAATAGATGCCATAGCTAATAGCATTAAAGTGTATGGAAAAATTTTCATATTTTTTATGATTCAATATGGAAAACAATGTAGTTTCAAATTGAACTAAATCATCCACAATGTGTTTTGTTAGACTATTCTCGTTCTATGTTTCATGAACTGTGCAACGGGTATAAAATTTATTTAGGAATTATTGCTTTATGCTGTTTTCTTTATTCCTTCAGGTTTTCAGGAGGATAGAACGTTGGAAAATTCCTTGTTTTTGTATTATCTCGTTCAGTTTTTATTTTTATTTCATTTCTAAATCAATTGAATGAGCAAGTAAAACTCTGGAAACTATCCAGATGACTTAGGATTGAATAGATTGAAATTTTCCACCAATTTCAATGTGTTTGTTTGTTATGGCTGAATTTTATTTATCGAAATGAGTCAAAAACAAAAACAAAATTGGATGATACACTGCTAGATTGCTCCATAACTGCGTATATTTTGTCAGTGGAATTGCAATTAAGATATGCAAAATAGAAATTGAAAAATCTCTCCAAAAAAAGCAAGTGATAGGCAGTAATCTAATGTAAACATGTTATTCTCTTTATACCAGGGACAAAGAATATGCAATTTTTCCCTCAATGGTTTAGACCAAATGGGTAATTTATAATCGCTGATATTAGCAATTCAATCTATGGGTTTCCCATACAGAAAATGTTAGAATGCCCGGAAAAAAATGGCAGAATTTTCCTCAACGATCTCTCCCGTTGTTGCGTTTTAATCTAGACGATGCACTGAATCAACATTCTTGTTTTTTATCAGGCAAATCAGAAATTATGACCGTGATACGATTATGTATCGCCACACGAATAAAAAAACAGGAGAGTTGACGTTACCCCGTGTACTCATTTTCATTTTGTCTGGAAAATCGTTTGGTGAAAATGATTTCATGTTCATTTTATGGTAAAATCATGAAAATTTGAATTGTAACAAACAACAAAATTATGAAAACATCTTATATTCTAATACAAAATTGAATGTAAAGAATTACATTATTTACACTGTATGGTAAATATTCTGACTAAATGTGAAAATAGAAGAAAACTGTTTTTTAGTGAAATTTTCATAGGAAGAAGGCAACAAAAAAATTGAAGAAATACCTAAAAGTAATTTTAAATGTTACAAAAGACGAGTTTTTCATTTAGAAATTCTTCTGCACATTCCACAGATAAGATAAATTGTTGTGCGAGCATTAAAAACACTCCGAATGCTTCACTTTCTGTTATATTTTGCTTTTTTTTTTTTTAATTTTATTTTCGTATATTCAACCATGTTATTTATTCTATGGTATATCATCCACCACCCCATACTACCAGTCAGTATGAATGAATCATTATGTATGTAGATTGAAGAGGTGAGTCAATGTCTACACTTTTGCTCTTCTATTTGTGTACTGTACTCGATTTTTTTTTTTTTTTTTTTTTTTTTTAACGGTGTGTACTATTCTGGTACAGAAATGAATTGTATACGTAGTGCCATTCAAGTCTAATTCTTCTATTATTTTTCGCTATTTTCCATGGTATGGATATTTGACTGCATTGAGTGTTGTTAGATAGCAGCGACTGAGACCATGTATGATGACTGTGAATGCATATCTTATACATACTGGTCGGTATCATATCCGTAATACAACGTTTTTAATATTTGTACATTGAGGTTGAATATTTTGTTCTGTTCATTTTTTGTTCACTTGTTAAAATGAGTTGACTTTAAATGCCCTTTAGCATCTAGAGGTTGAATATGTGATGGAGAAAATAGGGAATGTTATAGCTCATATGTTTTAGTCTGAATTTATCAAATAATCCTTCACCCCACCAACAGTGGAATATAACACAAGTACATACGTTTGGAATTTCAGCCATTTTACACAGAATATACGCAATTTTAAGCTTTTTCTCATCGTGTAACACATCCTCATCTTCATGGTGTTTTAATTTATTTACTTGATATGGTATGCTGGATTCATGGACCTCAATATTCGGTTTAACTTAAATATGGACCAAGAGGTAGAACGTTAACACTCTGGTGTGACTAACAGTGGTTTAATAAAGGCGCCAAAAATTCATTTTTATAAAATAACAATTTCACTCATGACACGAAAAGTGGTGAAATTACTAAAATATTTTCTGTATAGATCGTTTAATGGCTTTTAGGGATACAGCATGTGAATATAGGAACTTTCGTTCGTGTTTCATCATCATCATCATCATCATTATTAGATTTCGACATCCAAGAGAGTAGAGAGTGAACATATTAACCTTTTTTCATTTTTAGTGTAACCGATGACTTTGTGAAAAATCATCAAGGATTATTTATATATTTTAAACATTGCATAAGCTTAACACATACACATAAATTAAAATCTTTTAGCATTAGTCATAATTTAAATTAATTCTATTTATGGCCATAGAAATGTATTATTGTGATGAATTTAAATAAAATTGCATATGGATGATTGTATTCCATACCCTAACAAACAAACAAGAAAAGCATAAAAATATAAATGATCCAGTAAGCAAATGTTTATTGTTTTCATTGTTTTTTGGGAAAAGTTAAATGTTGATGGGGTATGTTTTTAATTTTTATGTAAATACAGTACAGAATGTATAACAGCTTTTTGACGTTTAGTGGTTGAAAAATTTAGACAAAACCTTATGTGTGTGTTGGTTTTTTATTTGTTATGTGGGGTTATGCGGTTCTATTCATTTGTATTTCATTATTTCATTAGACAATTAATAGTGGTGATGTTTTTAGAAAGTCAAAAAACCATTTTTTTCTGCTTTTTTTTTGTTGATGGTTGAATCATTCAAAATAAAATTATTTGTTATCTCTCATATGTATTCATGGCGCTTTTCACCATTTAGGAATGTTAAATGAGTAGTGTTTATTGCATTGTTTCTGGTTCATACCAGTTGTTATTAACCAACAATAACAGACTATTATGATGGTATTTGTAATAATTATGAATCTGACCTTTAACTCTGGTTCTAAATTTTTCATTTCATTCTAAATGCCAATGGTACCATTGAGAATTAGTAGTTAATAAAAATAATTATCTTAGATTTAACATCGTTTACAGTCAATGAATAAATGAAAAATACTATGGACTAATTACTAATGTAATGTCGAACTAATTGTGTGTCTACCGACCAACTTTGGAGTTAATGAAACTTTTGCGGTACGAATTTTACTTTTATTTTTTGTTGCGATTTTAATTGCTGACGATAAATCTTGTCAGGAGTGGAGCATTTATTTCTTTTTTCATTCTCACCGATTCAAGATTTCCAATTACGAGTACATTGGGTAACGGAGATCGTATTTGTGTGATACACAGGTGAGGAAATGCCACCATTATTAGTGTGGTGGCTCATTACTTAAATTGCTAATGGAATATAATTTCCTTTTATTTGGCGGCAAGGATAGCAGAATCACACTAACATATTTCAGCAACAAGTCAAACATAGGCAAACATTAATTGTATCATTGTCTTTTCTTCTCTATCTGTGAGATTCATTTATGTATTACCTGGTGCTTTTTATACTATCATTTATAGACTGTATTAATGGCACTATAATTGTTTTTACACTATTTCGCTTTTTCTCTCTATTTGAGATAAATCTACAAATGATGGAAAAACGTAAAGTTTAAAAGTACAATGAAATTGAAAATCATTAAATTTTAGTTCTTTGAGATAAAACAATTACAATTGAATAACTAGCTGCATCGTATAACGGTGTACTCATTGAATGGGGAATCTTCATGAAACATTAAACAGCAAGAAAAAAAGAATTGAACAAGCAAAAGTTTATCCAATGTTAGCAAATTATTTGCAGACAAAAAAGAGAAGAGAAAACTATGTAAAGAAACATTTAAATTGTTGTGACTTTTTATTTGTAATTTGCATTTATTTTCCCGTGCTAACTAAATAGGAAAATTCTGTAATTTTTAGTATTCCTTGTTGCATTGTAGAGTGGTTCCGAAATTGGTCTAATAAAAAACGTTTTTGAAAAAGATCGTTGAGTGAATCACCTGTGAAATACACACTTAAAAGAGTCAATAGTGAACTCAATTTTAAAGATTACTCTTGACCTTTGATTCAATAATATTTGAATGTTGAGATGAAATCAAATGTACCTCACATTTAAATTGGTTTATCAAATGAAGAGTATTAAAAATCCTTTGCACAAGTTAACTCTATTACCCCATTCAGTTGATGAGTTTTTGTGTGTATGTATGATTAAACAAAGCCGTATGTGAATTATCATTAAATTGTTTCAATGAATTCACTCTCCATATGAATATTTGAAAGAGAAATTGAGCATAAATGTACTTTAACATTTTCCAATAATCAAATAGTGATATGACATGATAAAATGGAAAAAAATTGTTTTTCTCAATATCAACGAAATACAAGTGTAATATGCATGTGAACTCAACTACGAGAGTCATAAAACATTATTTCATCAATATCAATAGACAATAAATGGAAAAATTTAAAATCGTTTTACTCCATGTTGTATACGCATCAATTATTTAACGAGCTTTTTGGTTTCTGACTAAATAAAATGAATCTCAAATGGATTGAACTAAATCGTTTGAATCTGTATTTCATCGATATTCAATCACTTGATGTTTATCACCTGTTCTATATATGTTTTCAAATAAACCAATGCCATAGAACAAAAAAAAAAACATAACTGAATAGCAATTCGATTAGGAAGATTGTTGAACACTAAACCGATTTTATAGTTTTAAATTCCATTTTATGTTGACCAACTAAATGATTAAATTCGGAAAATAGAGTTCAAATCAATTCAACACTATTTTCTATCCATTGCAATGGATTGTTAGTATTCTTTTTTGTGGATCATATAATCTCCGATATCAATTCAGACCTCATTCCTCATCCCATTAACAACAAATTTTAACTGAGAGGATTCACATTTAATTTGTATTTGGTATAATACAATCGTAAAGGACTTTATTCCATACATAAAAAAGCATATTCTTTAGTATTGTGTTTCATGTATTGAAACGGAGTTGTATTTGAAACGATAACGTGGTGGTGATGGTGCAAAATAAAAAGCATATTCCTTAACAAAGCATAGAGTTAAATGGAACCTTTATCAACTATTACCAATCTCATACAATGGAATGTTTTCCATCCAAATAGAAGAAGAAACAAAAATTTAGTTGAATAGTTTTCCTATTCTATTGGGGAATATGTTTTCCGTTCTCGTATTCTTCCTGTTTTGCTTTAGTTTTTTCTTCTTTTTTTTTTGGTAAAAATTTAAACTGAATGATGTGTCTCTTATTCGGTCATCCAAACATATAGAATTTAATGCATATCGACAGGATGACAATGAATAATTTTACAATGGGATTGTAACAAGACATCCTATTTTGGTTCAACTATTACATACAAGTGATGTTCATTTCATTTATGGTGTGTGTTCTCTATGTTATTATATCTGGTTGAATGAGACAGTAAATATGTGGTATACTTCAAAAAAATGTCTGTATGAATCTGTGCTGGAATGAGATGATCATCTAACATTCATTGTTCTATAATTCATGTGTTTAGTGTATTTTATCAAGTGATTATAATTACAAGTGAGAGAGTATATTTGGGTGAGCTAATATATTCATTCAAAATTCTAATGCCAAAATTACATTGGTATAGGCATTTTGGATCACATATGTTTCAAATTTTGCATATAATTTTGTTACAATACATTTGAGATTCGTTCATTGTTCACTATCAACTTCATTTACGATTCATTTTTGACCTGTGTATAGTTTCCTGCCAAACAACCTATAGGAATGGACTCGAATAATAAAAAAATAACAATTCACCGGGAACTATAAACTACCCATTCGTACATACACCACTGTTGTATAGAGTTGTAATTTACATAAAACTGGAAAATGCGGAAAATATTGAATTCGATTCATTTTCCGGTAACTCAACGATTGAATCCAGTTCCACACTCTACATAAAGTAAATCTCACTAGACCAAATAAATTCTCAATTGGCAGTTACCAAAATGTGTGGAATCAAAATGATTTTCCGTTACCATTTTCCCAACCATATAGTTTTCCGATCTCCATTTTATTCTGACTATGGATACGGTACGTGGAGACATGAATATTACAGAATATGATGCAGTTCATCTATAAAACGCATTCATTACAATTCACACTCGTTATACTGTTGACTGAGAAACTTATGGTATCAACCAATTTTCAATTCACATGATTCATATTCAATGAGTCAGTTTCAAGTAGATTTTATGCATATGTACTCTTCTATTCACTACTTTTAATAACATACACTTAACCATATCCAAATACTTATTTCTTTATTTAATGGTACTCTTAACTGAGAATGGGTGTGTGTATATGTTTTTGTAAATAATGAAAATTCCTATTGAAAATGGTGCACAAATTAAGGTGTAAAGTTTTTAATTAAAACCATAAAGTGTTTATATATCCAATACTGATTTTTCTCATGGCATTACAATTCATTTTTTTAGTATCAAATGTACATAATCAAACGGGTATATCAACAAGAGCAGTACATCCGAATAGTAAAAAAAAGTGGATAACACTTAACTGGTACATGGCAGTTTATAAAACAGGTAATCTTTTGAAACACATTGAAATCAAATGGTAAAGACTTTTAAAATTGAAATACACTGGTTGAATTCGGAAAAGTGGTTAAGTGCATTTTACCAACGATAAAATAAATATGGAATAATGATAAAAATACTGAAACCCTTATACACTTTATCCCTCTATTGGCAATAGAACTGAAGGAAATGTGTACTTAAATCGTTGAGTGAATTAGTGAGTTGTGTACTAAAGCAATTCACAGACTATTTTACCGGTGAATATTTGATGCATTGAACATGCAAATTCATTGCCAATGGAGATATGATTTTATACGTTTTTATTTTGTTTACTACAATTTATTAACTTTACTACCAATCATTTTTATTTCGTTGGCATTTTTATACATAAAAATTCCATTGCTAAAGAAATAAACTATGAATTATAACTAACGAAAATGTTCTTTTCATTTTACTAGTTAATGGTGTAACTGTCATCCATAAGTAATAAAATATCATGAAATGAATAAATTAAAATCCATAAAAATCATATTTTATCGGATAATAAGAACATAAAAGGTTATGCGATTCAACGTTTGAATTAATTATGAGATTGATTGTTTAAATTAATTAGATTCATTTATGCTTTACACAAAACTAAGTAATCACTGGATGCTTTTAACAACGTTTTTATCTCCTTTGAATTATCAGAAATTAATATCATCATGTTGTCATAAAGAAAATTGATAGCAAAAAGCATATTTTTGGAACGAGTATTCGTTACAGACAATAAAATCGTTTAGTTTGAACGGTAACATATTTCATAAGTTTCATCTACCTCTTCGATGATGGCAAATGACATTGGAGTGTGAGATGGTATTTCATTTATGGAATTTCATATATTAATTTAATATGAACGGGACAGTGTTATGGGAAGAAGTTTATTCCTTTAGATTTGACGGACTTTAAAAGACCTCTACCGCGAAAAGCGTTATAATTCTTAGATAATTCTTCGTTCTTTTCTATTTTATATCAATGTGGGAGGTTTGAAATATTTGAATTAAAATTAAATTCTTTTCACTGTGATACAACAGTGTAGTGAACTAGCGGAAAACTCTTTGCCTTCAAGCAAAATTTTGCCATTCATTGAATTCTTCTTGATTCAATCTTAATTTTTCTATGTGGTACCAATGCCATAGTAGTTTAATGTAATTTTTCTTTCTTTTTGTTTTTGTTTGATAACAGTAATGATATTGTGCTAGTTGTATTTTTGCCTACATGAAATATAAAAATTAAATTGGATAGAGAAGAATGATTAAATTCAATGCAATTTGGGTGTGAGTTTTAGTGTGTGGCAAATAAATGGTTGAGAATACAAATTTATAATTTTCATACAATTAACTTACATAAATTTAATTCAACTAAAAATAGAATAACAATTCCGTTTAATTACATTTCCATTTTCTGTTGTTTTATATTTTGGCTCCCAGTTTTTTTTTATTTATTATGAATGGGTGTGTATTTCAGTGAATTTATTTTCAGGAAAAACCAGTTTTTGTTGGTCCATGAAATACCACAATAATATTTATAGATGTAATTAAACTGAATTGTAATTAATATTGGACATTAATAAGTGGAAAATTTGCTAACAGAATACACGTTGAAATAACAGTTAAATATATTTTGTGAACATTTAATATTCAGAATTATTATTTGAATCAGCATGAGCGGAACTATGCACAACGTAAGACTCTAAACAGATTTCCATTGTATGAAAACAGTCTAATGTTTTTGGTTTCTAGCGGAAAATTTATGTCGCGTACGATGAAAAAAAGTTTTTCCTTTAACATTAAACGATGGAATATCTAAAAATCATAACGAAACAATATTGAAGGAAATATAACATTCATATCCATTTTTTTTGGAAGAAAAGTTTCGGATTTAGCCCATGGGACCAATTCAAGTTATGCATTATTTAAATCGGATACTATTCGTTGAAATAAAGTGAAACATGGATTTCCATATGAAATGGGAATACAATTCTTTAAATTGGCCATATATAATAAGTTTAAGATCGGCATTTATTCTATACCAAAATGGCATATAAAAAGACATTGAAACACTCCGTTGTTGGGCTATGATACTCTCTCTGTTCATCAAGATAATATAGTAATGGCATATTGGTAATATCGTTTTACCTCCCCCATTATATATATTATTCATGGCATCTTGTTTGGCACATCAACTCTTTCATCGTTGTCACTTTACCCTGTTGGCCAATTTTCACACTCACTGGATCTAGAAAAACCCGATTTCATCACTTCATTTGATGCTAAACCACATCTGATTCACTCTATAACAATTTCTGACTGGATTTTTGAAGCATTACACATATATTTCTGCCTATGGATTTTTTTGTTGTTGGTTGGCTTCTACCCCTATACAGCAATATACGTTATATAGTGTTTAGTGCAACGGAACGATACGATGAATAAAGCCAATTGATCCATTACACAAAATACTGTTTCAAATATTTAACAGTCAATTTCATCCCATTCTCTTTAAATTTTCATAGCATATCGAGGAATAAAACGATTCATAAACGAACGAATATAAAAGACACACCGAATTGAGAGAAAATCTGAAACTGAATTGGTTTGGATTATATTCCAATCATATAATGGTGTTATTCCATACTGTTAAATTTCATCATTCTCTTACCAACTGATTTCCACAATTTCATTTATTTGGATACATCGCAATTCTTGTATAACGAAAGACGTTTGGGTAAGGATAAGAAATTTCAATGCGAGGGGGAGCGTTGAAGTGTAAATGGTCCTTTACTATAGACTGTTTTTCTATTTTCCGCAAGTTTTTTTTTTACTGTTTGATTCAACATCATTGGTATCGGTGGAATGAGATTCCGGTAGCTACAATAAATCTCATTGAAATAGATCCGCGTGCCATCACTATTGAATTGTGAGTTGACAGAAATCTATTCTGTTTGCCCTTTAACAGGGATTGAGGCCACCCTTGTGATAACTTTTATGGTTGTGTCTTTCAATACATATTAAAGTGTTCTAACTCCATTTGATACTAATCTGATATAAAACGGACTGTGTTGTATTGGAAAGCAATCCAATAAGAAATCAAATCGTTTGGCTTTTGTATACACACATAACAATATTTAGGGTTAGTCTGAGTTAAGGTATTTTTAGAAAATTGACAAGAGATTATTGGATGTTGGTCACATCCTTTTGTTATTGCTATAATTTGTCTTCACACAAAAACTGGATAATACAATTGATGAAAATTCATGTAATTTCCATGAATCGTTTGGGACGTTTTCTTTTGTTTTCTATTTGAATTTTATTAGAAAATGAATTAATTTTATACTTAATTTCTAATGTTAATTAGTTTCAAAATTATATTGATTATTATTCTCCCGAGAAGAAGTGTATTAAATTTGGTTATAAAGTTACCACTTTTCCTGTTATCATTGACGTTTATTGTATTCAGAATAATAAAAGGATTTCCATAAACAATGAATTTATTGTAAAATTATTTCATTGACTAGATTGATGTGGTACGCCACCAAATATAATTCAAATATGACAACAACAACAACAACAAAAAATTACTCTAACCAAATTACTTTTATATTCACTCGGTATCATTTGGATTGTTTTGTTTCATATGGTTGAGTGGATACTTTAGCCGACTGGAGGTGGTGAGGTGTAAATAACAAATGAAAATACACAGTACTTAAAGTACCATTGATATTTAGATGAATACGATTTATGTATTGTTGGTATAGGGGGGGCCAAGTGATATGAATGCTATAAAGACCGGAACATAAGGAAAAGGAAAAAAAAAACGAAGAAAAATGAAATGGGGTGCAATGCTGACACGAGTGATTTTTGATCTGGAAAACTTGATTCAATGATGAAACGGAGAATAAGGAAGAAATCAACGTGTAAAACAAGAAAAGACGAGAGTACTACAGTTCTTTTATTTTCTTCTCATTCTTCATCTTCTGTTTATATTGTAAGCAATATGCTTGATTATATTCCATAACTGGCATTGTAACAGGAGGGTGGTGATGATTCTGACTTTAACTAGAAGCGAACAAGTGTGGTTTTTCCCAAAAAAAAAGAAGAAGGAATATTTTGGAGAAGAAAAGAAAATAAACGAAAATTCACAGACAATAAATGTACCATCGTTCATTTATAACAAGAAGTGATTTGATCTTTCTTTATTTCTTTTTACACTTCAACAATATTCGACCGGAGTTTCTATCTATCTTACTGTATAACATCGTCTGTAATCGATTTATATTTATCATTTTTGAACGGTTACGATTCGTATTCAATTTAACAGCGGAAGGATGCTGTTCAAATCGAAATATTTTTTTTCCTTCTTACCGTTTAGTGGATATCAGAGTTTTATTTAACAAAAGAAGAATGTTATTATCACTTCTTCTATGTTCTTTATTTCAATGCTTTTGGCTGTCAATGATGATATTTCATATTAAATGATAGAACGATTGTCACATAATAACTAAATCATTGTTAAATAATTAATTGGCATTATGAAAGTTAATTAGTTCTATTTAATTTGTAATTAACTGTTTGATTATCTTTTGTCTGTTTTATACTGAATTGATTAAACGATTTTCTATTAGGTATTTCGTATTCCGAATTGTTTCAATTGCCAAAAACGAAGTAAAAATGTTGATTGTGAATTTTTGATTACATTAAAGCACAGTGAATTTTGTAGTACAGGTGATAGAGTTAAGAAAAAACATTATGCAAATAAACAGAATAGCATGATTTCAACATTGTTTTTTATCGGAGCCATGTAAGACTGGTTCAAGCATATCAATGCAGACAAAATTATATTCTTTTTGATGGTAAAAACGAGTATAGAATATTCAGGATATTTCACTCTCATTTCCTAAATGCCAATTTCTTATTCAATCCTATTTATGGATTCAGTTTTTAGCACCTGACGTTATTGTTATTGTGTTTTTTCCAAAGAAATAATTAAATTTTTTTTTTGTTTTTGAATGATATTCACTAGAGTCTCTATAAGGATTAAGGTTAAAAACAATTCACATATCGTTTTCTTTGGCCGTTTATTGTATTTTGTTTCAGTTTTGAATAAAAAGTCTGACACAATTTAATTCAAAACGAAACGAAATTTTCATGTGATAAGTTTTTAGTGTTTATACTTTTACTGAAAGCCCACCTCTTAGCATATGTTGATGTGATAACAAAATTTTCATTTTCATATTGTTTCTTATTGCACTAAATAAAGTTTTTTACTATCTGAATTTTCTCTATTGAATACATTCGTTGTTTATTTCACGTGATAAATGTTTATTATTATTTCAATAGCAAAAAATGAAAAATTTTGATTTTATGAGTATCAGTCACAATTGAATGTAACTTGTTGTGTAGCATGTTTTCTCTGTTTATTTCCGAATCGGTATATTAAAATTTAATTCAAATTGACTTGTAGATTACTTATGGAAAATTGTTTTATCTTGAATTGAATTAAGAAATGTTTGTTTCAGCAATAAGATGACCAAGAATATTAAATTAGAATTCAGTAATGGTGCAAAAGAACTTATTAATGCATAATGAAATTCAATTATCTCTAAAAGAAATTTATTTTTAAAAATATTGGACTTAAAGTATAACGAAAGAATAATAAAAAATTAAAAGAAAATCGTTAAGTGAATTAATACTTTAATGGAAGTTTGATTAACTCAATTAATTGATCATTATGTTAACTTCAGCACTTGATTTTCAATCGATCGAATAATTAAATTTTCATAACTTTTCCAATGGATCTGTGTAGGATTGTTGTATCGATACTTCATTTTATTGAAAAGTCAATTCAATTAAGTTCATTCAAGTTAAATACCAAAACGATAAAACATTAATGGTGAGAATATTCTCAAAGGAAATTTTCCAATGCAATTGATACGAGAAGTGATAAAAACACTGAAAATATCTGATATCATTTTCGATATAATTTTAAGTGAATGAATTTTGTCATCAAGTCACACATTATCACAACATTCTATGGGCCATAATTCAATTGAAAAATAAATTTAAATGGAACGGTGAGTTAAAGTAAATTGATAAATTGAAAATTTTTGTTTTGTTTAAGGGAAATTATTTTCATATTTTCACTTGGTGTTTTAAGGGATTCGCTCAGCTTTTACCGCGGTGTATATTTTATTTCATTGGAGGTTTCTCCCCTAATTTACCGTAAAAGAAAATAAAAAAAACATCTTGTGGAACAAATGAAATTATCTTACACATAGGAAGACTTCCGTGTTTCAATTTATGACTGATGTTTAGCATTACGCAAAAAAATGTTTGGGTATATAAAGGGCATTTCGATTTCATTGTTTTTTATGCTATCATTTCACCGTATGTTTAACACCATTTTTGATACATTTTGAATCATAATACATCTTCATTTCATGTCTTTATGAGAATACAATGGAATCTTTTTCCATTTTTCTCTCTGTCTTATCTATGGAAATTGTTTATCACATTAAATTACATACAATGAGAAAGAAGAAATTATAAATGTATATTGTCGATTCTCGATGTTCTATCTGTATTCTTATGTACCAAACAGAATCATATGAACAAGGGCGGCTGTCTTTAATTTTACCATGTGCATCTACTTTGACTTACTTCCGTTTTATTATATAAAAATTTATGAAAATGTGAAAAAAATGTAAATCTCATTTGGTAAAAATATTCAATTTCAACAAGACAATAATAAATGTATTAGATGGTGCACAAGGGATGTTCTTACAATGAGCTTAATGTGCCATAACTGGTCCCACATTTAAATTTTCTTTCTCTGTTCTTTTCTTTGGTATTTACTCTCTGCATTTGTTTTTCATTGAAATGAGGTTTTGTTTTCAGCAGTTGATATTACAGTTTTATTTTATTAATCTTTTCTATAGCGAATTACTGTTTAAATTACATTGAATTTTTAATGTTTTCGTTCACACATTTGTCGTTAAGGCGTATTCTTGTCTTTAATATTGGTAAATCAATAAAACAATCAAACTGTCAAATGAAGTATTAAATTGATCACTTTTATTTATTTGTCTTTGTGACTGTTATTCTTCTGTTAATCTAAATAAGAAATTATTAGCGAAAATCTATGCTTTTGTTTTCTTTGTGAAAAATCACCCTTGGTCTTTTCTTGTTGTTTTATGAGTTTCTATTATTCTTATAAATATTTCATAACCAGTTGGATGTAATTAAATATTAGCATTAGCTCTAGATTCAGTGTAAAATGTCAGCTATAAAAGCTTAACAGTAAAGCTGGTACTGTTTGCCATTACACCAAGAATAGAAAAACGTACACATACCTGTCATTTCAACAGTGAAAATTAACTGACAATTGTAATACGGCTAAAACACAAAGATTACACCTTGCTGAATGTTAAAATAATAAAAATAGAAAACAATTCCAATGAAAATGTTTCTATTCTTCGCACTTACTACATTCGGATTTTTATTTTCATTTCGGAAAGCCACTTAGTGATGTCAGAATATATCTAATTTTCTTTGTCTAGCCAAATTGAATAATACATTAAGAAATCTGTTACAATAGAACTAATATAATATCCATCCCCTTATTAATATTGGCTTAAAGATGTACCAGAAAAATAGAAAAGCATAAATGTACACCATATGCTTATTGATGTTCAATATCATCTAATTTTTTTTTTCTTTTGTATCGATACTTTAACACACAGTTATTGGTAAGCATAACAACACTCAAAAGAATATCACTAAGTGGTCAATGTTATAGAACAATGTACAAGAAAAAAATTAGGAAAACTATGTGCTTAACATATGCTGTATGTGGGTGAATGGAAATGAAAACACCATTGAAACACATTTTCTGTTCAAATTTAAGAAGGGCAAATGATTTTATTCCAATGGATGATGGTTTTTGTTTGATGCTACAGGAAAAGTTTATCCAACTTTTGGTTGTTTTTAGTACTTTTTTTATCCGTTGGTAATTTTTCGGCTTAAACATTATCAGTTTTGCACCATAATTTTTTAACGGAGAGAGAGTAGACCATAAAAAAACAAAATTACTTCAGTTTAATTGAATAGAAGGGTAGATAATATTCTCATCAATTCAAAAGTTGAATTCAGTACAAAAATGTAATATTTAAAACTTTCTTTTTTATTTATTTAGCCGATCATTTATCTTCTTTCTTAGGTCTTTGTCACACATTTAAATCATTTACAATCGATTCAATTGCAATTTGATTGAATAAAATTTTGATCGGGAATCAATAAGAGAGTACAAGTAAAATATCGTAATAAATTCATTCCGACCGTTAAGAAACACGTGTCGTACTGGTAATACAAAATAATTTCAGTTGAAAACTACACGAAAACTTTCTCTACTATTTGACTGTGAAAAAATATAAGTTCCATTTAGTAAGCTGCTTTACTTCTGTTTTACTTTTTTTTTCATTCTGTATATTCATTGGTTTTTATCCACATAATTCAGAACTACTTAAGAGATATAAAACTCGAGTACGTCGTTGTTTTTTTTTAATGTGAAAAATACGAATAATAATTCAATGGGTTAGGATTTACTATACAAACTAATAGTTTTAGTTTAATTCGTAATAAATTGCATTAAAGTGGATTACCCAACTACATACTTTCATCTATTCTGAATAGAATACTAAAATGAAAAGAATAACTATACATATTTATAGTAAAAGTTTTCTAACCATCCAATATTACTAAATTGGTTATATATTGAATTTTAAAACTAACACGTATGGAAATTAATTATGTTTCACCATAGATAATGTTCACCATATGTTCTCAACTATCCATTTTTTTTCACTTCTTCGACCCAATGGTTTGTACATCATTAAGGGTAAATTCTTTTCACATAAATAAATTTTCAACAGTAAGTCTATGAATATAATAAACCATTTGTATATTTTACATCGAATAGAAAACCACCATTAAAACATTTATGTTTGGCTTAAAATATTTTTAAAACCATCAAATTATACAAAAAAAAAAAAAAAAGAAATGTTCATTGATTAAAGTTGAATATGGTGGATAACAGTTGATCAAATTGTAATTTAGCAGATATGAAAATACGTAAATGTTGATCCCACTGCATATCCAGTTTGTAGGAAACTCCATAACATGAAAACCGTTAAAAATTTAAATGAAAAATAATTTCTCTTTAGTGATTGAATAATATTTAGTATTGGGGTTTTGAAATTCACCCCATTGCAATGAGTAAAGTTTTATATTTGTTATTCAATGGGATCAAGATAATTTTAATGTAAACTGAAATAAAAGATTATAAATATTCTGACAATGCTAACGAGAATTGATATTATTTGGTGAGGATAAATAATAAAAAAAAAGAATGAATGGTGGTTCACTATAATACAAATACTGCAGTGTTGAAATATTGGTCTTTGATGGTAACCCCTTCATAAAAACCATACCAGTTTCGCAGTATATGAAAAAAAAAAAAACGACGCGGTTTCCATTATATTCATCATATTAATTCATTGAATATTATTGCTGCTATGTAAATTAAAATTGAGCCTCAATTCAACTGGTATATTTGTTGCAATCAAACTACTAATGAAATTTAATTGTCTGACCGTTTAATTTTCATCGTTTTTTATTTAAATTTTTATTATTTAAATGAAAGTGGCTTTAAAATTTAAGGTGATGTTATAAACAAATTGTATTATTAATACTCTTGAAATTAAAAACCGAATTTATTGTCGAATTAAAAAAAAAAAATCGTGGAATATATAAAAAGCAGATTGAATATTAACACAATACAAAATGTGAAATTATATTCGTTTGAATTTAATGTCGAGTTATTAATTAGGTTATCAACAATAGTGGTAATTGAAATCACCTGAATACCATTTAGTTTTGTTATTAAAATTTTCATCAAAAAGATTAAATTCACACAATTTATTTATTAATTTTTGTTTCCTGTTCATACCACAGTTATTGGTACAATAAAATTTACATTAAAACATACAAAAAAAAAACTGAATGGTTTTATATTGATTGTTCATTCCATTTTTAGTATTTTAACTCCTAACGAAATTTCAGTTAATAACCACATTGTTTTACCAATTTAGTTTCATTACAAATCAATAAATATGGAGTAATCTTTAAAATCATAAATTAATACTTATTGGTTAAACAAATATATAAATAATCCATTGAATCGTTTAAATAGAATCAGTTTTATATTATTCACAGTTAACAAAATGATAAACTATCAAACAAGTTGTGCATGAAATATGAAACCATAACATTCTTCCTTTCAATTTGTTTGCTTTCTTTTTATGAGCCAAAAAACACAGAAAAATATATTGTGAGTGTAACTGGTAACTAAATAAAACAAGAAAATTGTTTTAATGCGGCATCCACATTGGGGTATGCAGTCAAATTGAATATCAACGACTGTGATCACTGATAACAAAACAAACGAAACGAATACCAACAAATAAAAACAACAATCAGAATAGCATTATGTATTCGAGAGACTAAAGTGAATTGATAGAGGGTGGGCCAATCCATTCAAGTTACTTATACAACCCCATGGAAACAATTGGTTCAATAAATTTGTTTAGTGCGTGTGCATTTTCAATTAGTTTTACCCCGAAAAAAAAAATCAAGAGACTTGAAACATTGCTACAATTCTATTGCTTTTTGTTCATTTTTCTCATGTTCCATGTGCTGTCTGCCAACATAATTCAAGCCAAAATGAGTACCAATTGCGAATAACGGAAAAAAATCATATTGTAAACTAAAACTTTATAGAGTTCTGTTCTTTATTTTCTATTTGTTAAAAGTGTATAGTCTGAGGGAACAGTACTCTTGTTCAAGAATATAAATTTAAACTTTTAGTTTTTCCTATAATCATTTTTTTTTTGTATGTTTACCACGTTTACAATGAACATAAGTACCAGAAGGACCGTTTAATTCATTTCAATGTATCTCATTGTTATTTTGGTTCCATATATGATAAGATATGTAATGCAACTGTCTATTCCACCAGTTGGATATTTTAAGTATCAACGAAATGGAAGAGCAAAAAATAAAATCACTCCAAATGCAACACTGCAAAATATTTATTTTTTTGCCAAAACAAATAGAACAGAACGTCAACAGATAAAATGTATTGTAACGAACTTTAAAAATTTTGTAACACACTTGATAAGATCATTTGTGAAAGGATCCACCATTAAATGGTTTGTGCCATCCTTTAAAGTTTTATGGGGTCTCAGATAACAATCAAAAAAAAGAAAAAAAAAATGTTCAAACACAAACTGATATTTTATTCTTTTATTTTTTCTATTTGGTATTTAAGTGAAAATTCTCATATGAAACATATACACCATAGAGTATTGATATGGTATTGTTCAACAAGACAAGATTAGTCTGCAAATTTTTTATTATACCCAAGTGACTGTGCATGCCGACATTCGGTACTTTTTTTCTTTTAACAATCTATTTATTTTGTTTTGGAAAATTGTGGTTTATCCATTTAAGACCTGGACGATTAAATGGTACCACTCACAATAGTGAAATAGAAATCAGATGCTGTATTGAAATACAAGACATTAAACTGAGCAATGAAACTGATTGGAATTAAGAAAACAAAAGGACTCAATCTTGTTTAACTAAAACATCATGAACTTGAAACAATAACGGTTTTCTTTTTCACTTGATTGTTTCTTTTTATTTTATTTTTTTGGTCAGCAAATAAGTGAATCAATTGATCTAAATTTTCTATTTACATTTGAAACATTTTATTCTGTATCATTTAACAATGACCGATTAGAATAGAAATTGGATGTGGGATCATTGAATGACGAAAGTCTAAATAAAAATTGCTTTGCAGAAAATCACTTAACATATTCGGGTCAAGTAAATAAAATTGATTTTCCAGATTAAAATTCCTTTCTTTTATGACAATAAGATAACATCGTTTTAAGTAGAAAAGATTTATTCATATGAATGATGTCCCAATATGTAGATTATTTGCAATGTCATGTAAGCAAATTGAAAAATTTCATGCTGTGATTTAATTTAAAAAAGGTGATGTTCATGTGGTGAATCACATATATAATATTTATGTTTAATATTAAGGAATTTATTGCATCCACTTGATCATAGCGATAGTCTAAAAATCTATTAAGGAATATTGATGGATTTTCAAAGAAATTTTCTTTATGTTCAATTTCCCTGTAAAGAACTAGTGAAGGAAAAACCGAATGATTGAAAATTTAATTAATAATCATGAATGATATTTTATGAACTTCTCGCTGTTATTTTCAATTATTCAAATAAACATAAATACAAATAAATTTCGCACCATAATTAATAAATTTCTCTTCAATTCACAGACGATTCGTGTATTAATGTAATCCAACTTAACAATTCACTGTATTTTCATTCAAAAATTCAATTGATTTGTGTACACTATTTCACTTGACACTCAATAAAATTGTCATCAAAATTTAATTAGAGATCGTTACAGTATAATTCTATTGTAAGAATAGAATATGTGTGCTGAAAAGCACTTATGATTACACTAAAATTAAATTCAATACCACTTGAACACTTGATTACTTAACTACACACACTTGAATAGTCATTTAAGCACCACTTAATACTCAAGTATAAAATTTAAGTAATTTTAACATTGAAAATAAAAGATTTTTCAATGATTTTATTGTAACATGATTCAATGATACACAAGTTAATTGTTTTAATTGTCAATTGCTCTTGTGAAACTGTCTTTTTTCTTTGGAATTTTTTGTTGAATAAAATTATTTTTTTTTCAAATTACCCGAATAGAATATATGAAAAACGCGTCCAAACTATTGTTTAGCAGCATTCGCACTGAATTTTAAAACTGAATAACCGTATCAAAAGTTGTACAGAATTCCAGTATAATTCACCATACAGTAACAACAACAAAACAAACAGCAACATTATCTGCAAAGAGTTTTCTGTTTTCCGGCTGCATCCAATACCATTCCCACAGAATATTGAATTGAGAGCATTCAAATGAAAAGTTTAACGTAAGTTGGTCGCAGGCGTTCAAGTGCACAGAAGCCCATTCAGCAAAACTGTTCCCCTTCATCCAACTATATGGGAGCCAGCAGCAAAATGGATGGGAAAATAAAGATTCCCCTCATGAATTATGCACTTCGGGAAATGAAACGATCCTTTATCTTAAGGAGAATTCCGTTCTTTTGTTCAAGTTAACCTCCAATGTCAATATGAATGAAACAATACCATGTGCTTGTATTCCAATGGTTTTTCATGGAAATGGGGGATCGGTTTTTGTCCTTATAAATCCTGTAATTCTTATCGACTGGAACAAAAATATTATGATTTATCAAAGAGGGCGGTTCGAAAAAAAAAAAGATAAAATGTGCGTAAACCATAGGAGGTTTTTCCTCAAATAACATTACATTGAATAACCATCAATAAAAGTAATCAAAAAAATTAAAGAAAATTCAATCATACGATACCATTTCTAATTTTTTTCGTATTTCTTGATTTGTTATTAGTCAAAAATTGTTTCTATTAATTTATTCATGTCAAGGGCACACTTGTACAAATTTACACGTGTATATTCCAAAACTATTTACGATCATATTTCGTTGAGTACTAGGAATTATCTGAATAACTTTGAGCATAAAATGAAAGGAAAATTCTTACAAGTTGACCACTTTGTGTTTTTATTTTTGACTGATTCTACTCATTCCGTAATTTGTAATGCATCACTGTACAATTGTAACCACTTCATTTTATCAGTGAGTCAGTGAATACAGTGAATATTATGAATTTTTGTATTCACTAGAGCAACGACAATTGTCTTTCATCAGTTGAAGAAATTACATTATTTATTTTGTTTTGTTTTCTTTTTTTTTTCTGGCAAACAGAAAGTGAAGAATGGAATTTTTAATTAAACTCTTCATCACCCAGTACGATAAAAATTAGATTGGGAGGAAGGGCGACTTGGTGAACACTGTCAGCAGTACAAAAGCTCACAAAGGTCATTAATTTGGTTAGATGATGATGATTTTCACATTATAATGCAAATAATCATAACAAAACTGAAAAGAATATATAACAGAGCAATTTATTTGATTAATAAAATGTAACAGAGTTATACTCTTCACTGTTTTATTATCTAAGAATTGAATAAACACAAAAGATGTTATTCATATTAAACACATCTACAGGTTAAGAAAATTAGAAAGTGTTTTGTTCATAAAAAATCGAAAAAAAAGAAAAAATGAAAGAAAAAATATTACGACAAATGAATTATATGGGGATACCCAAAGTCATTGTACTACTGGGAAAGTTTTCAATTTATTTCCAGCCGTGTTTATTGAAATTGGCAATAAATATTAAGAAAATATGTGGAAAGACAAAAGCCCTATGTATATGTGTATGTGAAAAGAAGTAAAAGATCCAATGATTGCAATGAGGGTCAATCCAAATTAAGGATACTTATTCTCTTGGGGTACGTCTTTGGATGAATAAATTGAACTTGGTGCTATACTGTAAACGGCTAACCGGATAGTCTTTAGGAATGGTATGCGGTAAAACATTATTACCAGTTTTCAAGTGACCTGCACTTAACTGAAATGCTTTCCAATATCCCTTTTTTCCGTTTTTTGAGGAATCACTTGAATAATTTCGTACACGTACAACAACTTTAAATATGATGATTCTTCGTTAGCCTCTTGCCAAAAACTTTCCTTCCGTATATCAGAAGTAAAAAAAAAATCAAATTTCAATGTTTTATTTTGGAAAACGTGAAGAGTCTCTTCATATCCATAACAAGATAGATGGGGCGGTTTTAGTGAATATAATCAAATGTACTTGGAGGGTCATCGTATATCGTACAGTTTTCCAAAAAACGTAAAAATAAAAAAAACAGTTTTCGATGAAAATTCTTCGATTTATTGGTTTCCATATGGAGAATGGTATCTCTGTACGTTATTTTATGGCATTTAATTTTTACATACAATCCTGTAAATCTCGATTACCCCATAAAATGAATACTGAATTGAATGCTGTAAATCTAATGTCATTGTGAATGGATATACCATTGCCATTGAAATATTGATATAGTCAACTTAAAAACTGTATGTGAAAGAAAAAGAAAAATATCCTCGAGAATCGTTAACACCATAAAAATCGATTAATTTACGGATTAAAATTCTTCAAGTGATTGTTTTCCTTCCTATCATTCTTATTTTTTTTTTCATTTAACGTATAGTGAATAATCACACAATTGTAACGGGGGGAAATGAAAATTGTAGTGTTAATGCATTATTGGAATTAATGATAAATTGTCGTGTTTCATACGGTGTAAATCGAGAAATTCCAAAACGCATTTTCTTCTGTTTTCTAACAACTGAATATCATTTGTCAATTTCGTAAAACCTTTTGATGTAACAAATCTTTAAACGAATTAAAAGTTAGTAATTTGTATTTTGTTGTTCATGCTACCAAATTTATATTAGCACAACTTGTTACGACTTTTCAATATCTTAGCAGTTTCATTAAATGAAAGCAACAGAGTGTTAGAATTCAAGTAAAAAAAATCATGAGAAAATGAAAATTTATAAGATTTCTTCAAGAGTAATGAGATAAATTTATGTGAAAACCATAGCATTTTATTATGCATTCAGCAGAGTTCTGATATCATTTCAACTTGGTCATCGTATTCCTTGAGTTTCCAAACGGGGTTCTTCTTAAAATTCTTCGAAATATCATTTGAAATTTTCTTATCACTGTGTCTTGGATTATAAAAACAAGAAATTTGTCATATCAAAATCTAATTACTTTAAGAATAATTTAATTTTCATAATACACACAGCATCATTCTAATCATTCTAATCATAATGACCTGGTTTTTGTCTTTTTTCCAACCATAAGACATGATGATTTGTAGGTTTCCGTTTTCTTTTAATTAAAATTATCCTTTCAAAATATCAAAACCAAAGAATTTATGGTCAGAACGTCGTACTATAATATGGATACTTTTCATTATATTTTCCTTCTATACGAATGATACAATTTCAATTTAACTAAAAGATTCTGCGTTTTGTTTGTTTAAAATACAACAACAAACGAATAGAATACATCAATCTCATAGGAAAACTATTTTAATAAAGAAATTATTATTGATTTTCTTTTCACTAAGAACGAAGTGTTTTACTCTATTGTTTCTAGTTAAACAGTTACTCTCTGTTTATAAATATTTATCTCCATAATTTGTTTCACGGATATTTCTTTCTTTACTTTTTCTTAGTTCTGCATTATTCGTTTAATTTCATTTTCCAATTGTATGGAAATGAAAAATTGTAGAATTTTAAAATAGAAATAAAGAAATACATTGTATAAGATGCTAAGCGAGTGAACATTGTAAGTTTTATAAAACTATTGCAATGAAACTGTTGAATTCATTAAAAGTTAATGAAAATTTGTGGTATTAAACTCATTTTATGTAATTTTACATTAACATTCATGCGATAGTTTACTATGAACTGAATAGAAGAAATAAAAAAGAATTAATTTTTAGGCTTTGGTTCAACCGTCTTCAACTCTATTTACTCTATGGGAAAACTAAATGAATATTTATCTCAAAACCAAGTGAAACTACGCTCCCCCTTTTTTCACTTCATTTTAATAATATTCATATTGCAATATTGTAATAAAAGAATTCGACAACAGAGATTTCAGAACCGAATAAAAAAGAATTAAAAGTTTTTTAGCACTTGATTATATTGTGTAAGGTCGTGGACATAAAAACAGATTCAATTGTATCCATCTCCCCCCCCCGAAAAGAAAGAAAGAAAAGCATAAAAATTGAAAGTGCATATTCAAAACGGAGTATTTTTTAACTTCTTTATGCTGTTCATTTTGTCCTTAACAGAGAATGATTCCATTGTGGTCTCAATTGGACGTAAATTCGACACAACAATGAATATTCTACAAATGGAGAGGAAGGCCAATACTATTGAGGTAAACTTTATGCCAGTTATTTAATAGCTACCAGCTATTTAATTCCAACCTCTCAATGAAACAAAAAAAAAAATAAAAAAATAAAAGCAAAACTGAAACAAAACTGCGATGAGAATTATTTAATATCTATCCATTTTAATTTTACCATTCAAGTCTTTAGTCTTTCACTCTCTCTCTCTCTCTCTCTCCCTATGTCTCATACCCAAAAAATATGCGTTATTAAAGAAAGAATGAAATAAAATGCAAGCAAAGTGAGAGTTAAAAAAAGAAAATTGAGGAAAAACAGTGTGGAAAACTTGAAATTTAAATGGAAAAAAAGAAAGATAGAATGAGAACAAGAAAAAAAAAAAAAATTATTTATACAGAATGAAAAGTCTGAATGTTTCAGAAGTGAAATTCACTAGAGATTTGTCTGAAATTATTACCATCAAAATGTGGAAAATTTATAAATGTAAGTAGCTATAAAATGAAGAAAAAAAAAATGTAACAATTTTGCTGTTGCTGCCTTTCAATGAGCATTTTCATTCTTTTCAAAAAGCAATTTTTCCTCTCATGGCTTTTTGATTTGATACACTTTTTTCCTTTCTTTTTTATTTTGAATAAGGAAAAGTGAAAAAAAAAATTATTTATAATTTTGTGTGTGTGTGTGTTAACTTCTTGGTACCAATTCCAATGGTTCCATTTAAACAGAAGCTCCTGGTTTTGTATCTTGACATGGTTTCAAGTCAAGCAAACCAGAGTATCCGTGTTATATTGAGTTTTGTTACAAACCGGAGAAAATTATTTGAAAAACTTTTCCGTTTTTCACGTATTCATTTTAAGTTTTAATCCGTGTTACCTTATAGACTTATTTCTTCATTTTATATTTTCATTTGGTATCAAAAAAAAAAGTTTTCAATGAACGAAAGCTTTAAATATTTCTGAATATTTTATTTACTCTGGTCCTAAGGGCTTGAAATTGGTTGGACAGATTGTCATTTCTCAAATCGTTATGGACTTAACCATCAATAGAAAACCAACAATAAATAGCGAATGAAACAATCCAATGTATTATTTTAAATTGCTGTGACAATTGAAAAAATAATGGAATTGGATTTCAAAAATTCGTTTTTTTTATTTTCTTTTATACCAATTCTGGTTAAAAGCTGTGAATAGTCTCTTTATCCTTTTGGTACAAAAATAATGAAAGAAATAACAGAGTAAAACCGAAGAATGAAAATAAAAAAAAAATATTCTCATGAAATTGGAAAGAATGAAACAATATTGGTTGAACACCTCACGGTACCATTATCAAGGATATTGGAATAAATGGCAATCACATAGGAGGAATCAATCTAACGATTTAAGTGTGTACACAAAAAACAAGAAATGAGATGAAAAACCTCCAATAACATTTAGCTATGGCATCTCACATTCAAGTCATCCGTCTCAACTAGATTTAAGTTCTTCATTGTAGGCATCACGTATTTTTCGATTTTTCCATATAAACGTTGAAATCTATTCTACTTTTTTCCTGTGTTTTCCCAAGGGTTTTGGTATATCCGTTCAACGTTTTCCAGGCTGACTGAATCCACACACAGAACTACATAACGATGAGATGAATAAAAATATAAAAACTGATACAACACAAATACCGGACTTGGAAAAAATAAAATCATCTATACATATCCATATCTTAGACTTCTTGTCGTGATTCCTTGCTATTATATCGAAGACACATCATCTTCTATATGTAATGGTTATAATGTGTTTAACAAATATTTTCTCTTAGTTCAAATAAAACTTGAATAAAATCGAAGTAAGAAAAGTATCAAGCAAAAAGAAAAGTAAATTGTAATCTTTTTTTTTCCTTTTTCATTTTAGCAAACCATTGGTATCCACTTTACAACATTTTGTCTGTTGCTTACAATCTTAAAATCCCTTTAGAATTGTATAACGTTACTTTTTTTTTCTCTTCAAAATCCAATTCAACATCAATTCTATTCATATAACTTAGTATTGCCATCCATATCGATAAGAGAGTTCTGTTTATTTAGAAAAAAGCCAATCTGAGGGCAACTAAATCGAATAAATTGTTTGAGAAATATGAATTTCATGATATTCTCAACACGGTCGTCAACAGACTAGATAGAAAGAAGAAACGTAAAATAAATGAAATTGTATAAAAGAAGATACGAAATACATCAAGAGATCAGATCAAATGAAAATAATAATCTGAACAATATTTATTCACCCGCACTTCCGGACGCGTTCAAAAATTCTTCAATGTTTGACATTAATGGAAAACATCAGACCAAACATTGAAGAGGATGTTGAAATTTTATGTGCTATCAGTAGAGGAATTTTTATGTGTTTTGGAAACTACATATGAAACATAAAGTATTTCATACATTTATTGACAATGATTTTTGACCAAGTCATGTATTACTTATCATAATGTTTGAATCAGTACTCATACTCCACAATACTGCACATATCATTGCCAATTCATCATTGAATTTCCCTTTATAAAAAGAAGAAACTTTTTATTGAAAATTCGTTAAATTTATGAGCCAATATGACTAACAATTCTTAAGTGTTGGTCAAACGATTATTACATCCATTATAAATTAAAGCAATGGTTTGTTCAAAATTATGAAATGTCCAATTAATAATTTTCTAGTGTGGAAAAACCATTCAATTGAAGTGTTTACATTAAATAGAAAAGTCCATTTCCCATACCGCCACTTAAAAAATATTTATTTACGGTCGTAATTTCACACTACATATTTCGACAAACAACTCGAATGCCTTAAGTTAAATAACGATTTATTTTCAGTGAATGTTAAAAAACATGAACGCGAAAACCGGCTGAAATGAAAAGAAAATAAAGAAAAAAGTGAAGAAAATATTATGGGTAAGTGCTAACAGGAGAATGGATGAAGAAAATTAATGTATTCGAGTTCTGTATAAAAGAAATCATCGTGAAAATCTACAGTTACAAAAGATCACCGATGATGTGGTGAAAGGGAGAGACAACGTTGATTGCCTTGTGGCATTTGAACAAAATCTTATGATTTGTCTTATTATACCATTGACTGTATATATTATTATGTGTAAGGTAGACAGACAACATTATTTATTGACTGAAAACAAAAAATAGTGAAATTATTGACATCATTCATCTTCTAGTCCCCAAGTGACCATAAAATGATCACATCAAAAATTGTAAAAGAAATATAAAAACGAAATGCCGGAAAATTTTCTTCATTTCGATTTTCATTGGTTTGTGAATTCAATAGCTTTTTGATTTAAGATTAAACCATATTTTCTATATTACTTTCTTATACGGTATAATCCTTTAAAGAGATTTAGTTGAGATTATTCTTAGAACGAATCTCTTTGTCTCACTAAAATTATGAAATTATTATTCAGATTATAATTAAATTAATTACATTTGGTCAACTCAAGACATTTCTTGATAACTCATCAGTTCCACCTAGTTGAGTTTACAATGAAGAATTCACTAAATTCAATAGTTAAGTTCTTAAAGCATCAACTAAATTACCAATGCGTTTTGGGATCCAAAAGAACCAGCACAAAGAAATAAAATCTTCCCCCCACAGTCGATTTAAGAATCTTTAAGGCTCATACCATTTGACGATGCTGACGTGTTAAACATTATTGTTTACGCGATGTGGCAAAATGTTAAAACAGATAGAGCACGTTTCTAATATACTTCAGTTGAACGACAAGAACCTTTGCACCTACATATAACGTAAACACTTTACAGCCAAGCAGTACAACATTCCACCCTTCTTAAATTCACTTCTTGTACAATTTCTTTTTTTCTCATTCTCTGTATTGCCTTCTGTGTGAAGTAAATTCTCTTAGGTTGATTGTATATGTTGGGATACCAATGTTATAACACATATCTATCGTATACTTGGGGAAAAATATACACTCGTCGTTTGTTTCTTGTTCACATAATGAACAACGTGTATACACAAAGTGTCTTAAAGTACCAGATGATTCTATGATGAGTTGTTGTTCACTTAAAGTGTAACAAGAATGTAAAATGGTTCATTTTAACTTAACCAACTGAAATGAATATAATTCTGTTTTGTGTTTTTTTTTCCATTTATAGTCGTTATGAAAATCGTTCAATACAAAATCAACAGTAATAAATCTCTTTTTGCATTATTCATTTCATACAGAAAACTTATAATTTTCTTAAAGAATTTTTAGTTTAAAAACAAAATTTTTGAAATAAAGTCTCTTTGAATTATCTAAATCAGGAAAATTCATATTAATTCAAAGTAAACTTTTGCTCTTTCATTCTACTCTGAACCCTCAGTAAGGTTAAATACAAAGAATGAAATAAAATAAAGTTAATCCAATCGATTTCATTTAATTGGGTACCTGACAATCCAATATCGTATAAATTGACATTGATACCCCACTGACTGATAATCTTTTTCTTCAGTTTTGGTGTACACAATTTAACTCTGGCAGTTATCATTCTTGGCTTAAAGACCAAATGAATTACATCGCTTTTTTTTTTCCTGTACCTTTACAACATTCAAATGAACCCTTAGTTTATTATTTCAGAATCAAAGTTTTATTCTCCTAAAAGAAAAAAAAATGAAGTAAATTTATTGAAAGAAATTTTTGCTATCGATTGGTTCCGCACTCCCCCATCATCTTGTTACTTTTGTGTGAGAATGTGTCACTAAAATTTTATAACATTTTACCTTTTTTCTTCTGGTGCTTTCTGTTTAAATTAAATAGAGTTAAAGTTATATCGTTACCATCATTCATACGTGAAATGAGTAAGTGAGACAAAATGTGTATAAGTCTTTTAAGATGGGGAGACCCAAATGGTAACTTCAGGTGATATTTTTATCTAACAAACGAGGGTTAAAATCTCTACTTTCATTCATCTATAGCATCACTTTATTCTTAACACACTAAATGATTGCGTTACGAACATAAACTAAAATAGATACAATAAGAAGTTAAGAAAGAAAAAACTTTTTCAATTGAAAATTTTGATCCACCATTTGAATGGTGTAGCCGGTAAGTGGATATTAGGGGGCCACCATTGAAATTGTCATCTATTTTTCTTTTCACGCGTTTTACTAGATGACGTTTACCAGATCAGTTTCTTACCATAACGGATTCCGTTTTATTGGTATTGCAGTCGTTAAGGGTTTAACGAAGCATTAAATGATTGCATTGTGATTGGGAACCGTGGATGATACTAAGTTTAACTATGTCTCAAAATCTTTTTTATATTTTCATTCTCCAAAGAAATATAAAGAAAAAAAAAAACACACACAGAAGTGAAAGAAAAGAAAAATATTTATGCTGTCTCAGTGTAATGCGTAGACTGATGTAAATATACAATTTTCGATAAGAGCATTGATTGTGCGAAAATAGACACCAATTCAAAGGTACGAATGTATTTGTTGGCTGTTTAGAAATTGTGTTAAAAAAAAGTCCATAAATTTCACCTGTCAACCAGTCAACCATGGTTGATTTTATGCTTAACAGGAAAAACAAAATTTCTTTTGATTGAACTTCATCAAACTGGGACTTATTTATGAATTGATTTTATTCCTAAAAGAAAATTTTCACCCAAAATGTTTTTTTTTTTGAAGAAAGCGAAAACTCTTTTTCAGTATTTCATATACCAATAATTCAATTCAGTGTCAAAGTTAAATTAATTATTAAAGCATCACTTTAAAAATGTTAATTAATCCAGGAGATTAAATCCAATAGAATCGATTTAAATTGAAAAAGGGATCGCATCCAACGAAGAAAACAAAAATCTCTACTTTTCCATTCAGCAGAAAACTCAGTGAGAAAATATAATTCAAATCCAAAGGATACACAGTTTGGAAAAACATTATGAATGTACATCATGATTCTATGAACGTCATTTGGACACAGGACATAACATAATGTTATAAGAATGTAAGAAGATTTCACTATTCAATCGAATTAAATGAAAGTATAAAACTAAAGGAAAAGAAACCAATGCCAAGCAAAGATATTATAGAAAAACAAAAAGAAAAACGGAAAATTTTTTTAAAACCGTAGCATAACAAAAACCGCATAATGTTGGACAATAGGATTACATGAAAGCAAACATTGTATGATACCAACAAATATAAAAATGTTGAATTGAAATAAATCTTTTCTCTCTGACTTTTCAACTGTTCAGAAAATGACCTGGCTACTCCCACAAACAAGCTTTTATGCTTATGAAAATTCTATACATTACATTCATTTAAAATTGGTTGAATCACTAAATCTACACAGTACCAGTATATCCCGTACATTTATAATACGATAGAGCAGTTAGTAAAAATATACGTAAATTTTAATGTTGAATGCATAAAACGAAAAATTTATATTTAATTTAAATGAACATGCATTTTATGGATTTGGCCTCCAGTACCAACCAAAAATACAAAATGATGAATAAAATAAAAAAAAAATATGTGAAACAGACCTATCCAATGGTTTTAAACTATCTATGCTAGAAAGTAATTTTGAAATTTTATGTTTGTTGTGTTGGTTTCGGAAAAAGGCTGTATGGATATGTCCTTTTTTTTTCATTTTCTCTGTATGTATGTTGTATGAATTTCATTCAAACATATCGAATAATGTAAGAAGAAAAGCCAAAAAAGCCAACATGAAAAAGGTTTTGTGGCCTTATTTTACGAAAATTTATTTTAAATAGCCTCAAACATGATACGAGGCATTTACAGTCAGTATTCATACGATACCAAAATGACTGGCAGCTAAGAAGAATTGTAATGCACTATTGCATATACATGAATTTTATACTTATTTTTGTGGGCAATAAGCTTAATATCGAGGATAAAGATCTGTATGTTTTGGACTGTATTTTGTATAAAAATTCATCTTGTTATGTACCATCGAAGTTAAACATTTACAAAATGTTTGAAATTAGTTTTGATATTCAATAAGATTTTCTATTATTTCATTTCAGTCGATGTGTGGAGGCCGTTACGGATAAAAGAGACACATCGATCAATAGAACGAATAAGATGTTTATTCAATTCGTATTTGATGTTATTATGACCAAGAAATGTTTAAGGAAATTAAAGTGAATTGTATTTTCTGTTAGTTTTCCCTCAAGTATTTATATTTTTCTTATTCCATTGGTGTGGATATAAGTAAATGTGAATATAGAAAATTTAAAGGAAAAAAATCTCTTATCCTTTGATGTGAATATCGTTGCATCGTTTTGGCTATTTAATCAATGAATTATTGAGAGAAAACTAATTCAAATTCTGTTTTTCAATAACATATTGTATATGGAATATTGAAAAGGATGTTTACCATGTGTAGTCATCAGTATAACCGAATACCATTTTATTCTGTTTATTGTGTAATGCAATTGACGTTATACCAAAGTGCAATTGAAAATGTTCAAATAGTTAAAATACTCTTACATGAAAGAGGTTACATGCAAGTCTTCTTTTAATTTTAAATTAACTGCAATTTCTAAGATGTTCATTCTTTGCCATCCGTTTGATAATGCAAACAAAGTTTTCACTTCCTTGGACTGTCATTATACTAATAAAAATAATCTTTAAAAAAAAATATTTCGTTACATCAATGAAACAAATGGCCGATTATTTTACTTACTATCCATCAACAGTATTTCAAATAAGAAAACTGATGAAAATTGTGTGGAATATTAAATAACTTTTCCTTTAGTTAAAGAATTTCGACTTTTTTATTTCACGTTCATATTCGATTCAATAAACAATATCAATTCAACGGTTTTCAATGGAATTGAAAAATCTTCTTTTACAACAAAAATATTTTGTAATAATCTCATTTCCCTGGCCCAATATTAAATATAAATTTATAAAGTTTTCTACGAGTAATAACATTCAAAAAAAAAAGAAAAGAAAAACGAATCATAAAGTTTAATAAATAACGGAAACAAAAAATAAATTGTTTGATTTACTTGATCTCTTGTATCATATTAAAAATTTTATTTAATTTGAAAATCATAAGTAAAAGAAATTCAGTATAGAATGTTTGGAATTTGATAATTTCTCTAAGAAATAAATAAAATTGAACATGGGAGTAAAAGATATCAAACGAAAGATTGGTATCAAATAAGAAGATGTGAACAATATTGGAATTCCCACGGTTAATCTCCAGATTATCGAAATGATTATCATTTTGTTGGTGTTACCGGTACACAAGATAAGCGAACAAAATGAATTACATCAAGTTTGATATCAACTGTCTGTCAATACGTACAGATCATTGAATGACTGCCAACAAAAATTGTTCCATATTTATATCTAGCGGCACAAAATCTAATCTTCATTTAGTGTTACCACATCGCTTAGTTGAACTTATATCCTAAGACTTTTCATAAATAATTCTTTTGTTATTCCACATAATAAACATAATTTTCGTTTTTCTTATTACCAGAAGCGGAAATAATGTACTTGGATTCCACTTAATGGAAAAATTTTTTCAATGGTATGGGTGGCCTTAGAGTATAAACGTGAAAATGATGCGTAACACAACCATAGAAATTGGAATTAGAAAAAGAAAGCGGTTTCACTCTTACCCTCTTATCCAATTAAGGCACAATAATCTCTTGTGTATTATTATAAATAGATATTTTCTGTAAATCGAATTCCATTCTTCCTTCATCCATTTGAGGGTTGGAGCTATCGTTATGCTATCCGTTCAACTTGACATGATCTTATGATCTGTTATGCCCATCATATTGAAACGTTTGTTGTGTGAAACATAAAAGCAATTTTTATTTGATACGTTTTGATTGCAAAACCCCACCGCTCAATACAATAATCCTTTTCATGTGATTCAATAATATTTTTGTGCCCTTTTTCTCCTCTTGTATTATCCGTTTTGGTTATTTTGTAGAACATTTTTTTCTTCCATTGAGGCGCAAAATTGATTATGTTCATCGATGAAATTTACTCTGATGGTAAACGTTGTTCTTGTTGTTATTTGGACATTATCTAATCATATTTACATCGTTCATTCTAATCGCTAAGACTGAATGGGAGAGCAGCCAAATTCCTTATTTTATCATATGAAAAAATCCCTTTTGATAAAGAAAAACAAAAACATTATCTCATTGAATTCTAATCAAATAGACGTCTGTACTTCTTAGAATCATCATATGATATTAATTCAAAATTATTTCTGTTTTTTTATCGTGGTTTCTTGTTTCAATTTCGTTATTGGTCTTAACATGACACAAGAAGAATTTCTTGTGTTCATTTGAACTGGAAGTATTTTACTATGCGAAAAATAATTCCGTTGTAATGAAGGGTAACCGAAAATGTTTTCATTGGAAAAACCAATTGCCTTTCAGTTTTTTTTTTGGTCCAAGAAAAAGGGTTCATTGTGATTAAAATCAATATGTAACTCAAATATCCAATAAGATTCGTTCCCATAAATTCGATTTTTCCTTAGGAATATTGAAAAATATTTTTGGTTTTTGCCAATTTTAATCATTGTACTTTCATTAGATTTTCCTTGTTTTTTTTTCAAGGAAATATTTAGAAGAATAGAAGTGTAGGAGTTAAAAGTGCTTCTCAAAATTGATTGATGAATTATTAATGAATTCTGATCGGGCAATATACCCACCTCTAATGGCTAAAGATATTTCTAATATTGAATTAGAATGAATGTATTTCATTCAAATTGTCCATTATTACTATTTGTTATATCGTTGATTGTGTACACAAGTAATAGTTGTACATTTAAAGAGGGTACTGGGATCAAAATACAATAATATTCAAAAGGTATTTGTAGTTAAAATGGCAGGTGTGATAACACATTATACATATAACTCGTAAATTTGAAACTTTTCTTAACTTTTAGTATTCCATATCAAATGGATCGAGATCCCAGGTTTTTGCATTCCAAATGTCAATTGTGTCGATGAATAGGTCAAAAGTACATGACGTTCACACTAAAAGAGAATTTTCCTCAAGTTATGATATGGTCGAATTTATTATCTATTTTTCCAGTATAATGCATTCAATTTTATGTGCCCTTTACACGGTATGGGATTCTTTACAAACCATTCCCAACTCACTAATATTTATTTCATATGAATAGTGAACTTTTGACACCGCACATACTTAAAAAGATTATATAGTTTTGACCCAAACCGTTCATACACAAGATATCAATGTTTTTATATTCATTCATATCGTTCTTAGTTTGGTACAAAATAGGATCAATATAATTCCGGTTTACTGAAACCATCCATCTTACAAACATTTTTTTTTGACTTAAAATTGACTGTATATGTAACGTCATGGCTTTTTGTGTTGTTCAGTTTTAATATGAATCAATGGGGGATGAGAATGAAATCGTTATTCATTCTAAAATCGTGATAAAAGTTCTGAAAATCTATTCATCGGGTATCCGTTTATTCAAAAAAAATAAAATCAAATGGTTTCGGTACAATGTGATTCACCACCTTTCATCAGGTTTTCTCTTTACTCTCGGTATTTTACTTAGTGATACTTCAAATATTATGGTTGTATGGTAATGGTTTACAGTATAGTTGGATAATTGAATGAATAGTTTTCTTTTTTTTTGTGCCAAAAGGTTAACAGAGAAAATCCTTTGTGAAACCTCGGCCCGATACAAAGATACAAAGGTGTGGTAAATTGTTTGGAACGTATAAGAAACAAACAAAAATAACTACAGAGAAAGGTTTGCTCTCTGTTGATTCGCACTTTCGATTTATGTTTTGTTGATAACAACTGATCCTCATATTGATATGAGTTGGTTACCATAACCGGAATGAAAATTGTGGTTCTCATAGTGTTGAGTTCTTTTTTTTTTCTGTAACTAACCGACAATACCTTTAAATATTTTTCTATTGGTGAGGGTATGTTGAGGGTTTCAAAAACTCTTCGAATTAAACTTTGAATGAAAAGGTGAAAATGTGTGAACAATATGAACCATATAAAATTTCCATAAATAAGTGATGAATAGTCAAAAAATTTAACATCAGACCTAGGAGCATAATGCATAACAAGTGAATTAAATTTACATGTATTAATGAATCTGGTAATTGATAAGGCACATTAAAATGTAATCTAAAATGGTATTTAAAATATTAATACGGTTAAGAATGATAAATTAGCGTAATTAATTAAGTATTTATGGTAAGGTATCTGGCCGTAAACACCTTTAAATTGAGACAAGTTACGGAAATTATGAATAAAAAATTATACTGAACTAGTAAAGATGAACCTAATTGATTCAGAGATTCACTCTAGGTATCTTCTTTATAGGAATATATGATCAGTCGAGAAAAACCTAGAATGCTGTTCTCCAATATTTATAAGCACTTGATTGATTATTAATCATTTTCCTATCTGTTGAAATTGTAGAACTCATCAAGAGATATTGAAATTGTTTTCAAGCACAATGAAATCAAATTATCCGTGTAGAAGACCTTATTTCGTCACATCATGACCGATGTGGTAGACGCAGTAGGACAACCGATGCAGTAGGACGTACCTTATGGAGGATGGCGCAGCATTAGAATAATAATAAAGACTTTATTTTAACTGCTGAGGCCGGCCACTTCGCTGTTCCCAACATCATTGCGATCACTGTAAGTCACCTAATCAAATTTAACAAACTCTCTATTATACATAATTTTAAGTGCAAATCTTTTCTCTTTTGTTTACACTAATTCCTGCTTACCAAATTATTATTCAATTATTCTGATGCCAATATAATGAATATTTATCCGAAGAAAATGTTTGTTAAT
Source organism: Coboldia fuscipes (assembly GCA_001014335.1). NCBI lineage: Eukaryota > Metazoa > Arthropoda > Insecta > Diptera > Scatopsidae > Coboldia > Coboldia fuscipes. The sequence goes on from JXOR01001409.1 coordinate 73,928, forward strand.
TTTTCAAAATCACATTGATTTGCAAACAATTTATTTTCAATGTAATGAAAAGAAAACTTTACCGCGTTGAGTGAAATTATAATCAGTGTATCAGTAATTTTCACTGTACCATGTTTTCAATGTCCGAAATAATGTTAAATTGTATTCTGTACGTTCATTTGTAAAACGCAACGTGGTATCCCAGAACCGGGTTACATACTGATGAATATCATATGATGGTAGGATGGTGATGGCGTGAAACACTAAACGATATTGTAATAAAGTCAAATCATAAATCATTTGAAATCTACCACGAAATTTTGCCGTTGGTTATATGGATACGTAACCAACAAAACAGGAAAATATAAACGCGAGCCGTAATTTGTAACAATGTGGATTATTTTACTTCTCTCGTTGTTTTATTTCCCATTTTTTTTTTTGCCCGTAGATTTTCTCGCAGTATAATTCTTCCCTTTTATTTGGACCGATTCACGTTTAAATAACACAACAGTAGAAATTAATTTTCGCGTTTTGCTGTTTAACAATTGAAGCTTCAGCGCCACCGTTTATATGAATTGAGCTTAAACAATTAAAATGCTATTGTGTTATAGATTCATAAATAACCTTACCAGTACCGTCGTTTATGTTCAATTTCCTTGGAATGTGAAAATTATTACGTGGCATGTTTTGGCTAATAATTTTTTTTTTATATTCAGTTTGTAATAACACACATCATTAGAAATTCTTATGGTTTGATGTTGTGTTTTGCAATTGCCAGAGAAGTAATTAAAATAGTAAAGAAGAATATAGTGAGACTAGTGTACAGCATCAATTTCATTTGAAAAAGTTCTCACATAAAATTTAGCGTAGATACAGTGGAATCAGTAATAATTGATTAATGATCACATTAATATTATGCATGGCATTCAATAGCTAATACTGTCTCAGCATAAACTATCCAGTCTATACTGTTCATCTCCATTAGTAGTTTAATTGATTTACGTTCCAATTACAATGGGGAAACTTACGGTCTAGTGTCAGTAGAATAAAACCGAAGAAAACGAAGTAAATTGAAATTATTAAACTTTTTTTTTTCTTTAACTCATTTCGTACGTTTCAGAATAAAATTGATAAAAAATGCTAACTAGTTATGTTTCACTTATCTACGCCAATGTAAAGAATGAAAATTTTTTTTTAGAAAGAAACAGAAAAAATTGAAGAATTTCCATCACACATAATTTGGAAGAAACAGTGAAAAAATTTTTGTATTTAAGACACGTATCAATTCTCGTCTGCGTGAATTGAAAGGATAAAATGAAAATTTCTTGTTTGTTTTTGGTTTTCACTAGTACAACCCGTTGATGGTCAATGTTCAAAATGTTGAATTCCATTTTCTTTTATACAAAAATATCGTTTCAAAGTTAACTCCATTAGAATTTTTTCTTTTTTCAATTTGCACTTCTACCCAAAATTAATGATAAATTACAGAAACTAGTGAAATTATAGAAGTCACGAATTGAATTTTTCGTCGATGAGAATGCAATTGGAAAGTTAAAGTAGAATTTTATTTCATTTTTTTTTTGGGTGAATCATGTTGGTTAACAAATAATGTTGATGGTTATCCCCTCTGTATAATACAAACAATATGAATGATATTTATGTTTTTTAAACGAAAAATTGGTACAGTTATGTACATATTCGCCAAAAATATTTAGCAGCTGATGTCAGACTTGACCCCCTTTTTCGGAAAATTTCGCATTATATAGATTTGCCATTAAGTGGTTTTATGCACCATACTGTGTTGAAAAATATTTGATAAATTATATCTTCATTCAATTATTCAGCTATTATTCACCGGACAACAAGCGAAAAAAAACGCCAATTGTGAGTAGATCATTTTTTAATTGCCGATGGAAATTAATCCAGTATTTAATGACTGGTTTTCGGGGTTACTTTTTTGTGCGATTCTGTCCGCCAATACTCCACAATTCATATTTCATGGATGATTCTCTGTCTCTACTCTCTATTGAACCACTTGAATTCAATCGGGTGGAGTATTACAAAGGAAGAGTAAAAAGGTCAATGATGATTTAATTCCGATTTTACCAAGCAATTGTCCATAATCCATACCAATAATACACGTACTATCTCCTATTGACCCTATTGGTCACGCAAATTGATCTCACTTTATTTCCTTCGTTTACCGTTTATGCAAATATTGTTTCTTTATACCGATTCATCGTAACTGCAATTTCACTTGTGACTTATCAACAATTGAGTCCAATGGAATATAAAAACTCAGTTACGAAGAGGTTGCAGTGATTGTATTCTCAGCAAAACTACTGATAGTCTCTTATACATTTCATTCATTTATTTTTTCTTGTTATGCTACTCCACTGTTTGCATCTTTTTACCATTCAAATATTTTATGCTATTCAATTCACAATTCTACTATTATTGAATAAATTCAATTTAAATTATCTATGATTCAGTAAACACGACTGATGTCACATTGAATTCTGGTATATCTGGTTAAGATAGTTTTGCAATAAAGTGCCAATAGATGTTCGTTCATTTTCTCTCTTATTCTACATCTTTCATTTAGCTGTTCACTGTTATCACTATCGTATTGGTATTATTTTCCTATGACTCTTTTTACTTGAGTGAAATACTGAAGAAAAAAGAAATACGAAATCACAGTAAAGAAAAGCCTCTAACAGAATGAAAAAAAGGAATTGAAGAAATAAGTGAATTGTTTAACTGATTGTGGTATGAGAATTCATTACAGCTTTTCTTTCTTGTGCTGATGTTGAAATGAAAATAGTAAAATTGTTAAGATGAAATGACAGTTGACGAATTAGTTTTCAACCGTTTTATGCCAACAGCAATTGTATTAAATTAAAAAGTTAAAAATAGAATAATTGATAGGCAATTCACAAACATCACGAATCAATAATACAAGATTGCAGTCAATCTCTTAAATTAATGAAGTTCAATAAATTTTATAACAATCAAATCAACAATAAGTAAATCCTTATTGTACGTACACAGAAAAAGGATGAGTGGACTATTTATTTATTTAGTTAACAGTGTGATTTCTTTTGTATACACTAATCTCTGCAACGAAAAGTGGAATTTCATAGGTAATGGCAATAAACAATCTTGAATTTCCTACTCAGAATGAAAATCAAGGCGTAAATGGAGAATCTTCGTGTAAATCTTTTGATGGACATCACACAAATAAACTTCTTGTACGAATCATTAATGTTTAGTCCCATGAGAACTTAAACATCAGCTTATAAATAACTTTGCAGTTCTTTGTTTTGCCTCATATTATTGTGTTATCCAAGAATGGGATGATGGTTGTCTCTTCTTGTAAATAGTAATTTAAGGGATTATGTTGAAGCTATTGACAAAAAAAAGGGCAATACGAATCGACACCTTGTTGACCCAAGGTTTCATTCCATTAGATGAATACCAAAATGGCAATGAAAAATCAATAGAATAATGTGGCCAAATATGTGAGATTTCGTCTTAGATTTAATAAATTATTTACCAAAACACTAGATACCAGAGAATTAAATCGTATGTCTCGATTGGTATATTAGATTTTAACTAACAGAGTGGTATGAGTATATGAAAAGATTAACATTGAACGGACTAAATAATAACAGTGTTTCATGTATGTGGCAATGTCCACGTATTGTTATTTACCATTTAATGGACAGACCATAAATTATATATGAAAAGTGCTTACATGAATATCTATCAAAATCGAATATTAAGAGTGAATACACCTCTGGTTATTTACTGTTTCACCTTAAAGCTTAATATTACTGGAAATATATTTTGGCGACATTAAATACAAATTAATGGATCAATATTAGTAAATAATCCATTTTAATGAACACCATTCATCTATTGATTGAGAGTTAATGGTTGGTCCACAAATAAATTTCATCTCGTCAACTGATTAGAAAACCAAATCAAATGGACATAATCGTAATATTAAAAAGCACTCCATTACAGTAAAGTACTTTAATTAACGCTTGACTAATATTCAACGTCATATCTCATGAATGGTTTATCTTACGGCATGGGATTTTCTTGTTCAGCCATTATTTGCCAGGTGTACTACTGTTCACTTACCACAATTCTTCTTAGCCGTTATCATCCATTCCAGTATCAAAACCATAACATTAAATAATTTTATCCTTCATCTGTAATTAATTTTTTTGTTTTCATTCGTGTTTCATTACTCGTTACCTTATAATACAATAGAAAATGTATTGGATTATTTCAGTTTTTACCTTCATTTTTTCTTTGGAGTCCATCGTTACATAACATTAAATTTTATAAAATGCATTTTGTTTCATGGCACATATAATTCAATATAGTTCTTGTTATGCCACGTATAAATTGCTTTAATATGCCAAAAAGAAAATCGTTGCATTAAAGAAACATTTCATGTTTCTCAGTATACGAGTAATGGACTGGCATAGGTAGAATGGTTAGATAGCTTGAGATAAATTCAGTGTGCCGTTTAAATACCGTCAGTACCCATTGAGTTAATCTTCGATGAGAGCAAGTATTAACATCTTTTTATCCTTCATGTAATCGGGATCAGGTTTTGCATTTTAATTAGATTTAAATCGTACGAGCGGTGCATTAAAATGTCTGAAATATTTTAAATCTGTTGTGAGAATTGGTTGTAAAGAGAGTCAGTTATGGACTTAGAAGGATATTATTTTCTCTCCTTTTTCTATCATAGTGGTGGTATGGTTATCTAAAGAAAAACGATGGTATTTAAATTGTTTTAATCTACAGTCATCGGTTTTAGTGTATTAAGTGTTTTTTTGTTTCTCTTTCACTCTGGAACCATTTCATCTTTTATTCGGTTGAGAGTACTACTACTTAGCATGATGCTAAGACAATTACACGGTAGTCGATTCAATTTTTAAACACTAAACTGCAATACGTTCCATTGTAATGAATTATATTTAATGTCAAATCGTTTTAAAACGAAAATTATTAATAAATTATTACAATGATAACGATTTTAAAACTTAAAATTGGATTAACATTTAATTCGTTTTTTCTTCATCGTATAATCGTTAATATCAATAGTCCAATGGCACAGATTTTAAAAAATTCGAAGACATTTCTTAAATGTGCCAATATCAATTTCTCATTTTAAATATGTTCCTCAATCCGGATTTTGATGTTTCAATTATCGTTAAAGAAAATCAAAATCGTAAGATGTTTAATAGAAAATGTAATCCAATGTTTAACGTTCTCATCGTATGAATAACATAAAATTCAATTGGATTACTTCGTAATAAATTGTAAATGAATGTTCTGATACCATTGATATTTAATTTGGTAATGTCATGTTTTCTTAAATAAGATAATGAAATGTTTCTGTTGCATGCATAAAGTCTCAATTAATGATTGAATAAATCAATGACACCGTATAAAGATAGTGTAGTGATAAATATACCCTCTGGTTGTCACAGTGTATGGAAAGAATATTGATTCGAATAAACTTCGGGTGGAATAATGAAACGAGAGTGAAAGGTTGTGATTGGATGGTAATGATCCAATTAGTTGAGATTTCATTCACATTTTCCACGTTATTCAATATCATTCCTGGCTGGACAGTCCAGACAGTGTCGTAAAAGCCACCGTTAGACTTTAATGAAACTAATAGACATCCAGAAATTCTGTCTGTCTCGCTATTCCATTTTGATTCAATCAATTTAGTGACATTTAATTTCCTTACGATTTTAACCAATATCACTATACAGTATAACGTTTCACTTAATATCGGTATGGGGTGAATTGAACAGTTTACCAATCATAATAGTTGAATGGCAAACAAAACACTAGAACGAAAGAGAGAAATGGGTTCACACCAAGTTATACATCGATATGATAATCAATCGATCAAATTTCCAGTGCATAACATGTTTTAAATTATCATTTCATATGTGTGGGGACAAATATGTGAGGGTATTCATTGTTTTTTCGTCCATATTTACAGTAGCACATGGTTCTCAATGATCCTTAATATTAAATGAATAATTTAAATTACGAAATGATTTATTTTCTATGTTTTCTGTTCTTTGTGATGTTGAAAAAAAATAATTCAGGTGAACTACAGTATCACAGTTCATAGGCAGTTTTATTCAATTTAAAGGAAAACACATGTTCTCTTTCCACTTAATCCATATCCGTTAGACTAAGTCATAGTCTGCACGTGGATTCGTAATCGTATTTATCTTCCGTTTATAAAAGTTCATGTACACGGTTCAGTGAAATGCTTTTAAACGGATGGGATAACTGAAAGACATTAAGACTCTATTAATACCCAGCAATTCAATATGATTTTGTATCTAAAAAAGAGAAATAAGTAAAAACACACAAAAAGGAATGAGCATGAAATCAATGTAAATTACCGGAAATGGATGTTAATTGCTTTTAATGGGCCTTTTCCTATTGATTTACAGACACGTAATGATTTTCACGTTACCAATCGATATGAAGAGAAATAGAAAATATCATCTAAAGTGTTAGATTCCCCTTACTCTGGTCAATATGTTGGTATCTTTTATATATAAGATGATACTTTATTTTCTCACCCACAATGGAATGCATTCGCGTTTTTGGTTGCATTCCAACAGGATGGAAAATTTCCTATTTGAAGAAGGAAAAGATTAACCACATTACAATTCAACGGTAATCTACTGTCGTGTCGTTGTTTTTCTTGCACTGTTCTCATTTTAATTTATATGGTAAACTTTCTAGTGTAATTTTACACCACTCAATGGTTTGGTGGACTTTTTCTATAACCCCATACATGAGTATCAATAGACATAGTTACACTGTTGTTAACTCGTATGGTAAAACAATAAGAACTGTATAACACACTAAGTTTAGATGAGAAAATAAAATGAAAAAAAAAATAAGTAAAATTCAACTGATGAAAATCCATTGATATTAGCGTTCGATCATCGATCATGTGAGTAAGGTAACAAATGGATAACAAGACTGTGCTAAAGTATAAATAAGATAGGATTTACCCTTTCACTTTGGCATCATTTCCCCGAATAACAATGGAATTGAAACAATGAAACAAAAAATTTGTTTTTTTCTTTTGGCAAACAATAAACTTTTTCTATGCATTTTAAATGAACCAACAAAAATAAAAGTTTTCATCACATTTCTTTTAAAACCACAGCTCTTCTATGAGTCCCTAGTTTTTTTTTACTGTAGTTGTTACTCATCTGGTGAGTTGATACCTGGCATTTGAAACATGTCAATGTGAATTAAGGACATTATAGAATAACATCATGTGCGTTGAATAATTGAAGTTCATCCATGGGGGCTTAAAGATAGTAGTCCTCTGTTGATACTCTCCATCAAATGGGTTAGTTTATTAAATTTCTTTTTTCGTGTCTGGTTTCAATGGACAGATATCAAGGTGCGGTCAAATATCGACTGATTTGAGATAGGATTTTGTACCGAATCATAGATACAATTGATTAAGAACACGAAATCTTTTATTTAAAATAAGTGAATTTAAAGATAAGAAAAGAAATTCAATTTAAAATTCCATGGATTTCTTATTTTCTGTTTTTACCTTTTAATCAAATTATTATGGCATTGAATCGTAGTTTGTATAAAAGATACAATATGAACAACTCATGCTGAGCTTAACCGAACAATATCTTTTTTAATGGGATATTCAATGCGCTTTATAATAAACAGTCATGAATAAGGAACTCACTTGTTATTTCTTTTCCCGCTTGTTTCACCTTATGCAACTTATGCGGATTTAATGTTCTAAAATGGGATATTTCTTCCTTGGTAGAGTAAAATAAAAAAAAGAAAGAATAATTCAGGACTATGAAATACTCTTTTTTTACTCACGGATAATATTATGGTCTGCTTATAGTGTTGAACTTTTATTACATCATTTTCATTTGGGATAAGAGAATTTTGTATATGCCATACTGTGACTATAGACGAGAAAAATTTATATTGAAGTGCCATAATGTTTTCTCCCGAAGTGGCTGTGATATGAAAATGGAGTGGAAATGTTCTCTTTTTTTTTTGTTCCTTTTACAAAGTGAAAATGAAATTTACATTTCCATATCATTTTCATAATTTTCACATATCAAAAACATTGTACCATCTCTGTTTTTATGGTGTTCGAATTCAAGTGGAGTTCATCATTTATATGTATTGCTCTTTCATATTTTTTGTTGGTTCTGGTTCTTAGCTTTTATAGGCTGTGAAATGTAATCGTTGAAAATTGTATACGAAATGGTGTATTCAAATACCAAATGCATTATTTAAAGTTCACAAGTATTCATCTTTCGCATGCTGTGCAGTCGCCAAAAAATGAATAAAAGAGAATAAAATTGTAATTCGAATGAATACAAAATACCTGTTAGAAGACCAAAAGTTCTAAAATCGGAATGTATTAAACAGTTGGATGGAATCGGTGTTGTTACCATGGGTAATTCATACTTATACAATTTTACCTTTGGTCCAATAATATTCTATTTTATTTCATAATGTGGGCAATACAAGAACTCCATTACCGGTGAGATACAGGAACAAAACAAGAAAATATTCTTCATTATTTTCTAATGGTTTCATTTTCATGTATATTATTGTGTACAATTATAGATAAAAATGAATCTACATAGCCATAATCATTTCTCGGTTCATATAGAATATTATTATTCTTCATTTTCTTGTTGTTGTTTCATTTTTATGTTTTTAAATGTAATATAATTGTGAGTGTACAAAGAGTATGTTTTTTTAATATTTCGTATAAAAAAAACGAAAAAAATATTGTCTGGGGAGGGCCACAAAGATGTGTGAGTGTTTCTTTTAAGCAAGAACTTAACGAAATGAAAATTTTCATCAAATGGAATTTCTTTTTTTGTTTTGTTTTATTCAGAATTTCTAAACGTATGATTTTATTTAAGAAAATTGAGTTGATTCCGGTGAGGTAGAAAGTTAATTGAATTTTACATTAAATATACATAAATATTGAATGTTTCAATACGATATAACTAAAACGGGATGCTAGCAATTACATATGAATGTACTCTCACATTTGGGTGAATTAGTTAGTGACAGTCAACAGTCAACTGTGGCTCTGACGATCTTTTGTGAATTGACATTAAAATCGTAAGGAAATTATTTACCAGGATACTCAAAGATTGAATTTTTCATTTGCTTTCGGTTTTTACCACACAGTTTCCATATCAAATGTGAGTATGTGTGTTATATGGAGTTGAAGTGAAGTTAAAGTTGTCGGAATGCAACTATCCCTTTATTAAAACCAGCTGTATTAAGTTTCCGTTCATTAGAACTTTTCTTGGTTCCTTTTGCGACTGTGGGGCTAGTCAAAAGTTCTGTCAAATTTTACCAAAATAATATCCGTAACTATATCGTCTCATTCTCTTTCACAATTTGTTTTAAAGGATCAACGGATGTGTTAACATACCAAGTTTATTTCCTATTTAATGTTTTTTCATCGTGTGAATCGTGTTAAAAATATTATTATCACCGACAAACAAGTAATAATTGCATTATACTTCTTACTAACTTGTGCAACAGCTGGTGTCAGCGATTATTTTAACTGCCAATGGCGTAAGTACATAACTGCCAAACGCCATCAATTCAATTCGCGATAGAAAAATTGAGAGACAGAGACATGAAATTAGGAATAAAACAAGAACTTATTCTTTTAATGCTTTCGCTGGACTTTGTAGACAACAAAAGTTTTCCTTATTACTTCTCTATCAGGATGCACAAGTTTTGTGATTTCTTTTTATCATTTTTGAAAATAAATTGGAAATATTAATTTTCATTTGATTTCAATCATCGTGTAATGTGCATTTATTCTTTCCATTCAATATTTTTAAACTGACAATCAGATTGGATAAATTGGGGATTAAAAAACTTGAACGTATTTTTATTGAAACGGAATTTTGGCGAGAGACAATTTCGTTGTGAAAATACACATGGGTTCTGTTCGGTGTATGAAAGGTAACTGATTGAGGGTCGTGAATTAAAAGAACCAATGAATTTCATGGCTCGACTGTTGAGTTCAACCGTGGGTTCACGTTTATAATGCGCCTGACTGATGGAAACTGTTGGAAAATTCAGGAGAAATATTTTGTGGAAAGTAATTCCAGTAAGAATAAACGATCATTGAATGCATTTTAGGAGACAAATGTAGCGGTGAGATTCTAAATGAAATGGACAATTCAAATTGAATTATCTTGAAACTGGAGTATAATTTTCTGTATTTTATTTACTTTTTGATGGTAGAAAATCGGACACAATTGACAATTTCCATTATTCGTTTGTATGTGATAGAACTTAAATTGATAAAATTGTGGCTTCTAATCAAAATAAATTGTTTTTGTTTTTTTTTTTTTTTTGTTTAACATTCAAAGCAAATGGGTAGTGGATCAATCGAAATATAAATGAAATAGTGGAAGTTTTTATCTAATCCAAACTATAAACTTGAATGGCATAAGATGATACCAAGAGGTGTCATATCAGATTACTATTTTGGCCCTATAACAGGCAAACTATTATTATGTGACTTATCATAGAAATTATAAAAAATTAAGTTTTTCTTTTTACGGTTTGACGATATAAATATTTGAAACGGTATATGGATCAACCACCGGTATTCATGAATGACATGATTTCGGTCCATATTAAAATCAATAAAGTTCCAATCCAAATCACGTACTTGATGTGTTTCTAATCTGAAAGAATTTTATTTACTTATTCATGTCGTGTCGCCCTTATCACAATTTTTGTTATTACTGTTATAAATATGTAGGTGATTGGGAGGGTTCAATATAAAATACTATAAAATCCTATAAAGTAGTTATGATTGGAATTGTAGTAGCATAAACTACCTTTGGCATTTATGTTTTAATATAATATTATGTTGAACCAAATGTGGGTGGACATAGGTGGACACATCACACGATTTTTATCATACTCTTAGACAGTCTCACGTATTTAGAAATCAACGAAGAAATTAGTTTTTAAAATTATAATTAGTGATACAAACAATTACAGAAAGTAATTTTAATGTTTTTTTATTCAATTAATTCGTACCGTTCTACTCTCACATTTAAAGATCAATGGTTCATTTATAAATTGTATACGGCATTAAATATTAATAATTCAATTGAATCTTCCACAATTCATTCATTCTTACACCTGGTTTCCGTATTATAACTACATTGTCCTGTGTAATAACAGTTAATTCTGGTTGTTGTGATCCTACGAGGGTTGCAGATTTTGGAACTCTATTAAGGCCAGCGATTATGACACGCTCCAACCAACTTTGTGATTGATATGTTGGTTTCTCGAAGAATTTATTAGAAAGTACGTTATTCTTAAAGCTGACTTCTTGATAAATATAATTGCCTTGACGGTATTCAAAACTCTTCTCATCATCGGTATACAATGTACCTGTGGCCTCATTGTTTTGATCCAAACATACAATAAACGTGTATGGATCGTTAATCATTAGAGTAGATGCACGACGAATTCTCTCCTTTTTGGGAACAATAGAACCACCCCTTTGGAAAACTGGTATCTAAAAGAAGAAATTGATCAATTTAATTTAATGGACTTCAATTTAACAAAGCTCATTTAATTACCTTGCGGCTGTTAACATTTATATTGTAATAACCTGGTCGTTCATATTTGGTGAATGTATCAGTATCGTACCAAATGTCATTATTCTGTTCACCGGATTTCGTTGGGAAATAAACGTTAACAGTTGATACACCTGCTTGCATTACTGGCCGAACTAAAAGCGAATGACCCACTAAGAATTCATAATCAATGTTAAATGTTTCCTTATCAGTTGGATAATGCATCAATAGTGGTCGAATTACTGATAAACCGGTGCGTTCATGTTCATAGAACAAAGTATACCATAACGGTAAATATGAATAACGTTTCCTGATTGCATCACGGATTGTAAGTCTTGTTTCCTCTGGGAATAACCATGGTTCACGACGCTTCGTATCAAGATGAGCATGCGTACGGAAGAATGGTAAAAAGGCTCCCGCTTGGTACCATCGTTCAAAGAGTTCAGCATCTGGATTACCAAAGAAACCGCCAACATCAGCACCACAGAATGAGTAACCAGCAACAGCTTCAGATAAACACATTGGAATTGATATTACTAAATGATCCCAACTGGCCATATTATCACCGGTCCAAATTGTCGCAAATCGTTGACTGCCAGCAAAATGGCTTCTAGTTAGAATAAATGGCCTTTGTTTTCCATTACTACGTTTCACTAATCCGTCATAGGTAGACATTATTTGCATATGGCCATATAAGTTATGTACGTCACGATGTTCCCATCCACCAAAATGAAGATTATCTTTCAACATAGTTATCTCGGGTCCATTAAATACTGATGGTTCATTCATGTCATTCCAAATCATTACATCTTCGGTGGTACCTTTGAAATTTTCAACCGAATATTGTTCGGCGAAATATTTTCGAACTTCTGGATTGAATAAATCTGGATAGCTTGCCGGTCCTGGCCAGCAATAACCTTCATAATCATTTCCGTCTTTGTTCTTAGTATAGTAACCTCGATCTTGACAATCATTATGGAAGAAATAATTGTTGTCTCTCTTAATATGCGGATCAATGATTACTGTAAGATGTCTACCCTTATCAGTCAAGTTTTTAATCATTTCAAGTGAATTTGGAAATTTATGTTGATCCCAAGTAAAGTATCTAAAAAATTAAAAGGTGTAAATGCAAACACTTATTAAAAAACACGTATATTAAATTCTTACTTTTTGCTGTCTGTGTATTCAATATCCAACCACATTGTATCCATAGGTATATCATATTTATCGAAATTTTCACTAACGCTGTTCACGTCATCTTCATCATTATAGTTCCAACGACATTGATGATGTGCAAGTGCAAACATCTATAATCATTTAATGAAAATATTCAGAAGTTATATAATTTTATAGACGACATGAAAATAAATTACCTGTGGCAACGGTGCGGTTCCCGTTAAATCCGTGTATTGTTTAAATGNCACGTCATCTTCATCATTATAGTTCCAACGACATTGATGATGTGCAAGTGCAAACATCTATAATCATTTAATGAAAATATTCAGAAGTTATATAATTTTATAGACGACATGAAAATAAATTACCTGTGGCAACGGTGCGGTTCCCGTTAAATCCGTGTATTGTTTAAATGTATCACCTGGGGTTGGACCCATCAAAATGTAAGCGTCAATAATTCCACTTTCGGACATGAAATGAGCTGCAGGTGCATCGGTATCTTTTGAACCAGCCACCATATTAACAATTGAAGACAATACGTTCTTTTCAGCTGCCGAATTATGAATATCTACCCAAGTTTCTGCAGCATTTTGCCAAAACACGCCAACAGTTTTTTGAGTTCTAGTATTGTTATAAAATTACATTAGATCTAGAGTTATGGTATATGAAGTCGAAGATTTCTTACCCGTGGCCATAAATAACTGGAATGGCTCCATACAATGCCATACCATTATTAAGCTCATATTCAAACACATCCAAATTATACAATCTGTATGGTTCTGAGCCAACAGTATGGCGTAATGCAAATGAATCAGCATGTTCTGGAATACCAAACAATACGTTTGCTTGGTTAAAGGTGAAATCAAGGGCTACAGCTTCTGGTCCGTTTGGTTTTGAATCATGATGTGATTTGAAATTTTCTTCCCATGCTCCTGGATCCTCATCTTCAATACTTTTTTTAACTTGATCTGCTGGTGGATCTTCTCCGTCAACGGGTGGTGGTGGTTTCGTACGAATGTGCTCAAAACGCATAAGACCCTTGGCATTAGCTGATAATGTAAGTTGGTCACCTGTATAAAAATCAATACGGAAAGGCGTTGCAAACACAATAGCTTTGTTATTTCCGGCTGACACGGTTAGTGTCTTATCACTGTTTTCATGAACTGTAATTCTATAAGTGATCAATAATCAATATTGCAGGATTGTTTATTTCCGGACTCTATAGTACTCACTTGTCGGTAAGTGGTGCACCTTTCAATGCATCAACGACTCGATAACGTGGCTTTAAGCCATTTTTTTCATCTATTTGAACATGGAATGTATTGTCCTAAAAGCAATCAAGCATTAATTGCTGAATCATCTATTTAATAAATGTGCGTCTAATACATACTTTTAAGGCTTGCAATTTGAAAGAAAATGCATGTCCATTCTCCTTATTCTGTAAGTCTGCGGTGATGGAATCCGAATATGTGTTGACGGACGAAGCAACTAGCTCAAATTGAGAATTACCCGGTGCAACTTTTCGGCATCGTCTGTTGGAAAGAGATTCAATTAATGACGATTCAAGCAATGCTAAATTGTTAGAGTACCCACCTGCAGAAACTGCTTTGGTCGCAAGTCTTGAAGTTACTGCGGTCAACAGCCCATCCATAGATCACAAAAGTACTAAGTATAATCAGTGCTAGTTTCATTTTGGCTTCCTTGAGGATATCACACACCCTCCGGTAGGTAGCTAGAATTTATACGAAATGATGGAGATCTCAATTGAATTGGATTTTTTTTTTAAACACTGAATGCGATAAAATTTCAATCGATTTCAAAATCACTTTTATTTAATATAATAAGCCACAACAAATAACACAATATCAATAAATAATCATTGATTAGAACTTACATTTATCTATTATAGTTTACGGCAATCAATTTAATTAGGTAATTAATTTTAATTTAAACGGGAGGAGTTCAAATAATTTGTGTTCGGATTTAGGTGTCGATTGGAATCTACTTGACCTGGTTCTAATTATTTAATTTAATTTAATATACTTACAGCCTGACTAAAAGGCCCTATTTGTTTAACAAAATAAATGATATTCATTTAATGATAGTTAGGCAATATATTATTTCGACTTGCTATATGC
>JXOR01001390.1:0-22019 GCA_001014335.1 Coboldia fuscipes
CCATAAAATGTGTAGACAACAGAATCGTTCGGCCCTTCTTCTCTCGTTGTAATACATCCCATAAAGCTCTTCTAGCCGCAGGATCCATACCAGCGGTTGGTTCATCAAGTAATACAACTTTAGTACCTCCGCATAATGCCACTCCAATCGATAGCTTTCGTTTCATTCCTCCTGATAATGTTTTCGATCGTGCATTGATTTTCGGTCGCATCTCAAGTAAATCAACGTATTTTTCAATCTCTTCTTCAATTTCATTATCCTTGAGGCCTTTCAACTTACAGAAGAAGACGATGTGCTGTTTCACTGTTAACTCATCGAATAAAATGTCATGTTGCGGACAAATAGATAATGATCTACGGACTCCTTGCATATCTCGTCTAATGTCACAACCATTAATAATAGCTGTGCCCGATGTAGGTGGAAACATTCCAGTTAGCATACACATTGTAGTTGTTTTTCCAGCACCATTATGTCCAAGTAGCACCGTAATTTGATCTTCATACATGTTAGCTCGTAAACCTTGCACTGCTAACTTACTATCCGGATAAACTTTTCTCAGATTTTTAATCTGAATACCAATTTTAAGACCATCTGGTTCTTTTTCAAAATTATCCATTGACGGTGATACCGATTGTTCCTCATCATGTTCATCATACATTCGAGAACGATCTTTAATCCAAAAACTTTTGGTAAATGGAAAATACCATTTCTCTGGTATACCATAATCTCCAGGAAATAATTTTTCAAAATATAATGCCAATAATAAATATAAAAGTGCACAAAATATCATCATTAATTCTATAATACCAAGTGATATATGATCATCTGGTGATTTTTTGGACCAAATATTATCCCATTGAATACCGATCCCTTCTAGTTCATAGTCAGTAATTAAATCAAGACCAAATCCCATTGCTGAATTAGTTAGTAAACATAATGGCAATTTAACAGCCATAGTAGTTTGTATCAAAGGATTTCGTGCTATGGAAACGTATGGCAATTGTATTACAAACCATACGAGACCACTTACAGTTGATGCCGTTACAGCTTTAGCAAATATAGAACTTATTAGAAAACAGAACATGATAGCTGATACAAGATATATGAGTAAAAACGTGAATACAATAAACCAATTTGAGTGGGTAAATATTGCTAAACCGTTTCGCCATTTAAACTAAAATAAATAATATTGCAGTTTAAAATGAGAGAAAGAATTGCAATTCCTGATACTCACAGTAAAACAAAATGTTATCACTACAACGATAACTAAACCGGTCATCAAAGATCTGGCAAACCAAGCTGTCCAATGTAGCCAATTTGGTAATCCCATAATTTTCATAACTTCCTTTAATTTCTGTTCCTTTTCCCATGTTATATGTCTCACAATATTTGAGATTAAAAATATAAAACTTATGGAGACTAATTGAGCCATAACTAGTTGCATTATTGACAAGCCTAAGTCAAGTTTATGTTTTGGATAAGGAAGACGCTAAAAAATGTTTCCTAATTAATGATCATTTCTTATACTTTGAAATTCAATTATGATTCTTACAGCCACTTGCATTTTGGGTACTGATGATGGTTTTTCTTCAAACATTGCATATGCAATAGCATTTTGAATTGTTAAATATGATTCCCGTAAATAGCCAGGTGGAATACCACCATCAGCATCATCTTTATTACGAGGACCACCAATATGAATTCGTGGCACAAACGAATTTGTCTCCCAATTATTTCTTGGCGCTGTACGTAGTTCACTTGGATAACGTAGTTCATAGGTAACCGATTTTGGTTGCTCTTTTATATCCTAAAATTTTAAAATTGTAACTAAAATCTTATTAACAAACTGGAGGTTTGTTACATAAGAATGAGGCCTGAAAACGACTCCCACGAGTACTTGATTTGCCACAATATATTTTTCTAAATCAGCTGTGGTATCGTGAGGTTTACCAGTTAATGATAGCCTTGCGGTAGCTCTTTTAATAATTCTATCATAATATTCGCTTTGCGGTGTATAAGCAATTTCTAACGTTAGATTTTCATGTGATTCGATTTCCTTGAGTTTGCTAAAATGGGAAATGGTTGACTATTGCAAGAC
The DNA here is from genome assembly GCA_001014335.1 of Coboldia fuscipes. Classification (NCBI taxonomy): domain Eukaryota; kingdom Metazoa; phylum Arthropoda; class Insecta; order Diptera; family Scatopsidae; genus Coboldia; species Coboldia fuscipes. The sequence goes on from JXOR01001390.1 coordinate 2,099, forward strand.
AATTTATTATTGATAATTACTCTATCCATATCCGATCATCCAAGTCAAATTTTTCGTATCTTGTCTCTTTGTATTCTGTAACACTTGTTGCTATACGCACTACAACTAATATTGCAATGAGAATTAATGGTAACACAAGTTCTAGTAAAGCATCTCTGGGATTTCTTCTCAATAATAAAAAATTCTTCCATAATAATAAAATAAATTTGCCAATTATTGTTGTAGCCATTCTTAGAATAAATATCTAGCTAACATTTGATAATTAAATATCAATCATTATTGGTATTATAACCATTGTGGACTTCAATTTAATTTTCTTTATAATTCAAAAATAAATGTATTCAATGTTATGGCAACAGAAAAGATTTCTTTTGGAAAAATACTTCGTCTTTCACTTTCAATTTCATTTATTTTATTTTTTATTTAAGTTCATTTGTTTGGCAAATCGTGAATTGCATTTCGTTTTCTCAAGCAATGCGTTCAACCGATTTTATCATGAACCGCTGTGAAAATATTATTGTGGAAAATCCGTTGATTACGATGTTCTTATGGGAAAAATTGACAATTAAATGTAAACAAAACTAATTAAAATCGCATATACCAGTTGTGTAGCGTGAAAAGCGAGAAAATTTTTCATACAAAATGTAAACAACAACAAGGAAGCAATGCTAAAATGTATGGGAAAACTGTATTCAGGATATTTGAAGATTCCTATGATTACAATGTCATATCCTTTCGATTCCTTCGACTGATTGTAGATCCCTTTGAAATGCATTCCGGTGTGTCATTCGAAAGATGGTGTCATTTGGGACCCGATTCCATACAATTTCATTTGAGTCGCTTTCTACCGCCCCCAATCTCCATTTGAAGTAGAAATAAATTATTTTATTTTCTATTTATCTTCATTTGTTTGGCAAATCGTGAATTTCATTATGACTTTTTCAAAAATTCGGAAAAATTTGGATTTTGATACATGATGCTTAATGAAAAATTGTGTCATAACAAGTAGTACTCACGTTCTCATTTAAATTATCCACATATGATAAGTTTTGTTGTTTAGACGGTAAACAATGACAAAGATACAACATTATTATGCACGCTTTCAACTGTCCCCAATTTCAAAATGAATGAAAACCACACAAATGTGATATATCCCGTTCCTATTTATGAAAAATGTACCAGATCTTTGTGAATTAAACTTAAATTTTCATATTTAATACAAATTAAATTAGAGAATCATATCATTTAATAATACAAACTTCAATTTCTAGTTAAATTTGGACTCCAAGAGAAGAATACCGAAGTATTTAATTTCCTAAGATACCTGAGAAGTTCGAAAATACTTTACTTTACTTCGCTCATATTCGAAAGATGCTGCACTACGAAATCTATATTTTTTAAAATTATTTAATAAAAACGGGAATTCCAAAAATTAGAGCACAACTGGTATTTCATCCTTGATTCCCGTAAAAGCATTCCCTAACGACAATATCATAAGCTTGAACCATTGTAGTATTTTATTCACCAATGAGGTGAGTAAGTTCTTGTTAAAAGGGAGTCATATAGTGTTAGATAGAGAATAAGAGATAGCACTGTTATTCAAATTTTCATATCCTTTGAAACATAATATGTTAGCAAAATTAAAAATAATCATAACTAACAAAATAACTTTCCACAAATTTGAATCTGCAAATATATTTCATTCACATATTTACATACAAAACATTCTTACACATTCCAACATAAATACTGTTTACATGAAAATGAAACAAACAACTCAATTCTATTAAATTGGCTGTACACAAATGCAACATTGAAAAACGATAAAGATTACAATTCTCATGTATCCATCTGTTTACTCTCAATTTCATAGTTTTCATCTGATAGCAAAAAAAAACAGTTCAATGATTGTGCAGAATTATTGAATGATTATGATTTTCTTGAATATTTCATTTCATTCACAACTACAACATAATATATTTTAAATGAGCAATCACATTCAAATGGTAATGATATGTACCATCACATTAAATTTTAAACAAAATGTGAAAAACTGAGTGTATGTATTTCCAAAGAAAATCAATAACATAAAAATGAAAATTCCAAGTACATTTATTCACATATCAATAATATTAAATCGTACCACCATATTGTAACTGTGTATGATAAACATAAAATTTATGCTATTATAACATTTGATTTTATTTCACATAATAATAAGCCATCAAAACGGAACATTGAAAATCATACAGTTCTTTCCTTCATCTTATCATCGTTGAATACGAACAACAAGAACCAAAAAATGTACGATTCCTGTTAATACGGATGAACACTTTGGTAAATTTGGTTACCAATATAAAACGGCAAAAAGAAAAAAATAAAATGAAAAGTAACGAAGGTTTTTCTTCCCTCAAAAGATTAGTTATTAAATTGTTTTTCTTCTTCAATGAAATTTATGCTTCGTTGGTTGATATGAACCAAAATTGAAATAATTTTCATTGCTGGTGAAATTTTTTGCTGTTTATTTAGGGTTAGTACATTACAAGAATAAAATTTGACATTGGTATTAACTTACCCTCCAAGTCTTTTAGATAACGACACAATAAACAAGCAAAAAAACAAAATTTAATCGCCATGGATTTAAGACGAATGGCCGGAAAGACTTTTAGTCACTAAAATTACTTGAATGTTTGATTTCAAATCTAATGGATGAATCATTTTAAGTAATACAAAAGTTATAAGAACTAAATCAATGGGAATATACCACCTAAATGTTAGATGCACTTTGACGCCAATTGACCTCACCATGAGATCAACATTTAGAAAGGAAAACAATAAAAAAGGGAAGAAAGTTTCAAAGTTCATGTGGCCATATCAGTCGTAGATAATTCAATATGTTTTTTTTCACTTTTCTTACTCTCAATCTCATTCCCATCAGTTAGTGGAAGAAAATGAATGTGTTATTTTGTCCCGACACGCCATAAAACTTTCATTTTCCATTCAATGATTTTGTTACAAAATAGCAAAATATTTGTGTGCAAAACAACTAAATCTTTCCACTAGCAATTTTCTGTTTTCTTTTATTTAGCATAACAACAATAATATTTTCATAGACAAGTTGCTTACGTTTTCATTACAATAATAAAAATTTCAATAGACAGAAAAATGAAATTCAAGGGTGGTAGAATGTCCCAATTTGATAATATTTTACAGTTTCATTTCACTTGTCTTGATAACATAATTTTCCTCCTAGTGAATAAGAGAAAATAGAAGAATGAAACTTTCTGGTTGTTAAATTGTCGCGCCACATACTTAATATAGTTCTATGGTTAAACAAAAGACATATTCACATATCACAAAAAAATAAAAATAAGAAACAAAACAGAATAACAACTAAATTTAACTGAAACCGATTTATATTCCAGTATGTTACACATCGTTTGTTCATATATGATTCTGCTATTTTTTTCTTAGAAAGATATTCTATTTGATTTTATTTTCTTTTCGGATGTAAACACATAAATTATCTTGAATCATCTCTTTATTTGATACAGACTAAATTGAGACTACCTTTCTCTGGGATTCGCGCTATTTCTTTTTTTTTTACAAACAAATTTTTGATGAGCCAAAAAAGGCGGTATGTTTTCTTTTATTTTCTTCATAAACATCCAGTTATGCTAAATGATATCATAGATAACCATATTCAGTTATATGTGAATAGGTAACGAATTATATCGATATGGAAAAATGAAAAGAAAAGTTATGTGCTTAATTTTAATTTATGCGTTTTCATGGAAAAACACATTCAATATAATTCTTATCGTATTTAACTGATATCGTCTCGTGTGTGTATTATTGTCGATCTCTCTATACCAGTTCCACATCGTTTTATATCGAATAAGATAGAAAAGGCTAAAGGTTCAATGGAAATTTCATCTGTATGTTGGTTTTTTTTTTGTCTGCCTCTATCATCTTCTGTTTATCCAACTAAAATGGTAACATAAAACGAGGATGGCTATTAGGCAGAGACACCACCAAAACCAGCAGCAGTATGCCACCCACCCACACTGATGGAAAACATTGTTAGGCAGAATCGAGATGAATAATGAAGATTAGAATTAATATATGGGCTTCAATGGTGTTGTTGTTGTCTTGTTTTTCTATTTCATTCACCAAAACAGAGAACCACCATAAATTGTGCATATGAAAGTTATCAGCATTAAACTTTGCTTTTTTCCTTCTCTGTTCTCTTTTATTATTTAATTATCTGATTGCTGAGCCGCAAACCAATAGAACACACTGAACCCTAATTTTCCATGTCAAATGTTATGCAACCGAAAACAAAAAATTAGAACATTTTTATTCGTGACATAGTAGAAACATTAGGCTGTACAAAATATAACGACTAATTTTTCATTTGTTTTCTTGCCCACCTGAAGCGTAAATAGAACATCAGTTGGAAACATGACGGTATCCCCAAGGAGCAGCAGACCCATCAGCTGAATCATTAACATCACTGATTTGTTCTACAATTCATGGTCAATTTTAATAAAATTCACTCTACAGGAATTATGTCACAATTATAATGCCGCTGACTGAGAACAGTATTTCACATTAAGCCGATTAAGTATTTGTCTTGTTGTTGTTATTAAATTGCTACGTTTATAGTAAAAGTTCAAAAGTCAAATTTATGCGACTTTTTGAACTTTTTTTCGTTATATTTTCATTGTAACTAACAAGGGAATTGGACTTCTCTTTTTTCATAAAAGTACGTTGTAAAAATTCATGTTTTATTATTTACAAAACATAAAAATCAATTTGTTTTCTTTCATCATTTTAATCAAACAAAATGTGAACAACATGATTTCACTTTTGCACCTTTTTTATTGTTCCCTTTCCGCGTACCGGTAATATAAATCAGTTCAGATGGGGGGCGGTTGTCAAATACCAGTTTATCCATAAAATATTCAATCACATTCAACTCGTTTTGATTCGATTTATCGCATCAAGTGAGAATATAATCTCCGTCCTTTGGGGGGGTCGTTCTCACATTTGTCAGTTACCTATGGTCGCAATTCCATATATCATATTGAGGCCATACACTTCTCATACTAAAGGATACAAATAAGTTTTTTTAATACAATCATGTTAAGGTGTCAACGCACTAAAACCAAACAAACAAAGAAAAGTAGGAGAATTTTAAATCTTACACAACTCCATATCAAATGATTACCAGATGAGTGAGTGAAGAAAAAATGAAGAAGGTAAATCACCTTTGATTCAATGGTGATTTTCTATTTCACTTTCTATTGAATAAGGCCAAATACAAGTGATTCAAATAAGAAATAAAATGAAATTCAAAAGAAATATTCTTTAGGTCAAATTGAAATGTTAACCAGAAAAAGGTGTTTGATGATTTCAACTTTTCTATCGTCATGTGGCCTCAAAAAGATAAATAATTTTCTATATAAACTTTCTATTTCACTCATTTTTTTCTTCTTCTTGTTGTGTTTGAAAGACATGTGCTTTATCTTATGGTTTTTCCCTATTTTTTATTTGTGTATCTATGCTCTTTAGATTTGTATTCACTCACTACAATCGTCTATTCAGAGGGGGTGGGAATCATTAATAATATAAAAAATATATAGAATGGGTAAGATATTCTTCTAAGCTTTACATGGTATTATCGTGTGAAATACGAGAAAACCACACGTAAGATTTTGAAATGAAAATACTGTTCAAATGGCGGTTTTTGCAGTAAAATTTTCAAAGTAAAACTCATAAATGAGGGATGATATTAAAGGGCAAACCATATAAAGACGTGGTATTAAATTAAGGTGATTCATTTGAATGTTGAGGGCACATCATCATTCCTAAATCCTTGAAAACGATATTTAAATCAAATAACGGAATATGATATGATTGTTCCGTGACTCAAAACGATACCAACAAAAATTTATCAAAACGGATCTACTTTAAATCGTTCCCATTTCTACCACTTCGTAAAGAGAATCATTCGGTTATCCGCTAGTGATGGTGAGTAGTCATGAAATATGTAAAGTCATCAGTTATTATTAAAATTGCTTATTAGGAGTGTAATTGTGCTGAACAAATTGATATCAAGGGAATTTCAACGTAAATAGAATTATTAAGAAAAGTAAAAAGAATGAAAAGAAATTCAATCATCTCTTGTACCAGTCCAACTGTTATCATACTTCTTCTGTTGTTTTTTTGCTTTATTTTTATGAATTTAATATGCTTTGAATTTATAATTGAATCATATCTCGCATTACCTTTAACTCTTCTATTTTTAAAATTAATCAGAAAAAATTTCTTTTCATCTATTCGTAAGGTGTCATTTGTTGTCAGATTGCCAACGAGTTGAAGCGATATTGTACTCTCATCCGTTTTGACGATTGCCAATGATAAAGTTAAGGAGCTCCTTGGTATTCTATTTATTATTTCACCTTTCGTATTAAATTCACTATTAAAAAGCAATATTAGCAGACGGTATAAGGTAATTCTTCAAAAATATTATAGGCAACATAATTCCTTTATTGCGTTTTTATGTCTATTGATTATTATGAGAATATTTTGTGTTTTTGGTAAAAAACATTTTCATTTTATGAGAACTCACTTATTCTTGGCTCTGTGACCAATACGAATTGGTTCAATTGTATCAATTGTTCATTTTAATAATGGCCACCAAGTATTATAAAAGGTATGGATTACCTGCAGGGTGACCCTTATACATTTTTTTCTCCTTCTTTTATCAAAAAGCAAAAAGAAAGTACTCCGTATTCAAGAAAAAACGTAGAGATATGAAATTATTTTTATGAAAGCTAATAAAAAACGTATCGAAGTGTTCCTTTTAAATAGAACGAGAAATAAAAATGAAAATAGAGACACAAATTTATTGGGGATGAGGCTCCAATGTGTGCTCAAGTTGAACGAAAAAGTTTCCGTTTTCTGTTTACCAGGTTATATTGGGCCAAAATCTCAGGATATAAGAGTTTTTTGTTTAGTCTTTTTTTTTTTTGGAGTTAATGCATCCCTCTATAAAGAAACCATAAAGGAATTCAATGGATCTATTTCTTTGGTATTTTGTTCGGAGGCCAACAATTGAATGTAAAAGAAGGAAGAAAATATACAAAATAAAATGAAATTCCGTTAAGTTTCTTTCTAGAGATCACTTAAAGCACCTTAAAAAACATTACGATAAGAGTATTGTTAGTATAGGGATAAGATTGAATTGTATCGAAATAGAAGCGTCTAATCTGCATTGGCATATTAAGTGCATGAAATATCTGGATGGTAACGTATAGCAACCAAAGAAAACTTTTCACTTGTATCACATAATGTGGATGTCTTCATGTTTTCCTTTTCGAAAATTCTTTACATTTTCTCGATTGGTGGCATTAAACACACATTGGGAATATACAAAATAATATTTTTTTGGAATATTCATCTTCTGTGGGGAGATATAAGTGAAAGTTATAACAACGAATACATAAATTTGTGATGATTATATTGACGGCTTATGGAGCAATGATGAAAAAAGAGAAGTAAAAATAAAATCACTACCTGTGAGATAAAGTTATGAAAACGGTCCAATGAATCATTGACGATGAAGATATGTCGCTGTTATGTTTTCCCTTATGCAAATGTTATCAATTTATTACATACCATGTGACACAGTTTTACTTGAATGTCTGCTGGGTGCGTTTCATATTTTATTTCTTCCACTGTTTTCTTACTGGCAGATTTGTTTAGTGAATGGGTACATATTAGATGATTTAACCGGTAAAAATATTAAGAATGAAAATATTTTATAACTTTTTTAACTTCACAGTGATCTGTTTGGCACATTGGTAAAATTTCTTTTATTATTTTTTATTTTCTTTGCCAGATTAAATTTGGTATTTTTACTAGATTCAAGTTGATGGTATAGTTGGAGGCCAAACGACAAATATCACATAAAGTGTCAGAAATAATCAAATATATGGAATGTCCTGTGGGGGTAAACAACTGAATCGGCCGTATATTTTTCATTTCTTTCAATTTCCCATAGACAAATATCAAGTTTTATTCCTCTTTTTTATTTAACAGAAAAATGAATATTTAAGTTACATTGACATCCTGTGAATTGAATTATTCTGTTCTGTTTACAGTAAAATCCGGATGGTTTTGGTCCGATAAACTAAATTCGTTGAAATATTCTTTATTTTGGTTGGAAAGTAATTTCTGTTATCAGTTATGTGTTTGAATGTCTTTGGGTCTCTTGCCATTCAAGTTTTATTATTTATTTTTTTTTTCTTTGTTGATGATATCCGTCTCCTAAGGACGATATATAAATGAATTATTGGCCAATATAAAAACGAAACTGAATGATTCCGGGATGAATTGAATGTGATACTTGACAATTTAATTCACCATAAAATAAATATTTCTTCTATTTTTTTTTCACATGCAATTGATTGTGTCCTTTAAAACTGCCCCAAATTTCAATAAATTGCAATTTGATTAGTGAATGGCATTTTTAGATAACTATTATTTGGGTTATTTGGAACAGGTGACAGTCTTCTACTGGTCACAATAAATATCATGAAAGTTTTCTTATTTTTTATTTAAAAAAAATTTTCTTTTTCGAAGACAAGAAAATTTAAATCTAAAAGTTTTCATTATTTTTTGAACCAGGACATGCCCATTATGGATTAAGTTCTAATAAAAATGATGATGGCAAAAGAAAATGAGAGCAACAAGAAAAAAAATAAAAAAAGTTTTTCCTTCCTCAAAATTAAGCATCGTTTTGTGTTATTAACCAAGGAAGAAATCAAATCCATGGAAATGAAAACGTTATTTTAACGGCGAATGAACATTCAATGGGATAACATTTAAGATAATAGCAACAAGAAAGATTTGCTTTTAAAACTTTCATTAGGACTTTTCTGCTTAGCTCAGTATCATCACTTTCATAAAAAAAAAAATTCATAAGAACCAGAAAGATTCAGTTTCACTACCGAATGCGTTCATAATGTGAAGTGCTCATCAAAATCATTTAAAGAGTCTCTTGTGCGAATTGGTCGTAAAAAAACAAACGTTAAAGCCTTTCTATGTTTTTGTGATGAGAATGTCTTAATTTTAACGCATCAGTTCAGAAGCCAAAAGATCCGTTTTACCTCTTTCGTTTCTCGCTAAGAAAACACCCTCATTTCAAAATTGATGAAGATAAAATGCGTTGGCTGATGAAATCTGAATGTATAAAAACGACTTCGTAAGAAATGTTAGAGAACCCAAATTAACGATGCTTATGTGAATTTTTAAATATCACCCACTCAATTTGTTAAGCATATCTGAATGTTGTCACTTATTCATGTATTTTTCTATCTCAATATGTTTCATACGCTAATTACATCCAGCCGGTATGTTATGAAAACCAGTTAATTTTTCGCCCATAGTTGATAGTAAACCATAAGCCAAAATGAAAGCTTCATACAGAGCAAGATTTTCCCATTTTTCTCTACGTAAAAATGATGTTTTAATTAGACAGAACTCTTGTAAATTTTTTTTTTCATACCATTCAAATCAAATGTTCTTTGATGATGACAATTACTTGAATGCAATTAAAGTAAATCACACGATACTATATGCTGCGGGTATCATAAAATTTAAAAGTAGTGAAATTAAATCATGAATTTTATTCGACAGGAAAATACCGTCTGTATAATTTTCAATGGTTACGATTTTAATTTCTAAAGAATCTCGTCAATGGGAGAAAAAAACGAATCCCGTTTCCATGTTTTATTATGATTTCATTTCAATGATAAACCAGTACAAAATGGAGAAAAATAAAAGAATTCAAACCGGATGTATTAAACAGACGAATAAACGTTGGAAATTATAAATTAGACAAATGAATTAAAATCGTAAAAGATTCTTAAAATCTTTACATGAAAATTCCGTTTTTGTATCTCTGTACAATTATAATTAAAACGTATAATTTGTTTTATTTCCATCAATGAACTGCTATTGTTGTTCACACGAATTTTTGTGACCGTAACCAAAGCTTTGGTAATACACGGTAAAAGTAACAACAACTGATGGGGGAATACAAGTAGAAAATAAATAATGAAAAATGAAAAACATGAAATTTTATATTAAAATCATAATATGGAAATAACAATTCAACATTTTCTCTTTGTCTAAGAGGAAGAGGCAAGTAGTATAAGTCACCGTTCAGTAGCAATCATGTTACATTGAAAGCATTCAGAACGGAAGAGTATGATTCAACTGAATTCATTCGTTTTGTTAACGTGAATGTTAAAACAGTTTAGTACCTGATAGTATGATTTAGATGGAATAACAGATGAAAATGAAAGAAAATACAAAGAATTAGTAGATACTAATAATATTCCATATTAGAGAGTGAAAAACATACAGTGAAATATGTTGTGTGTTTCACTAGATCCAGATTAACCGGCTGTTGTATAATATGTACTTTGTAAGTGTATGGCAAGTGTGTGTGAAACAACATACGTCTATTCCATTGTATTTAATAGTCAAATATAATAAAAAGAATGTTAAAATATAAAACTGTAAAAGAAAACAAGAAAGATTATCGTTAAGATCTATCACAGTGAGAGCTTTTCTTCTCATTTCCCTGATACACAATTTAGTTGTTGTTGTACCAAAGGGTTCTATATTAAATGAATTACTGTTTTACATAATGGGTGCATTCAATTGGGGCTACCACCTTCACTCTATATGATAGAATGGTTCACTGTACTCATTTGATTATGCTTAATTTAATATGCATTTTTCAGTTACCTGTGCATCTGGTTCACATCCCTATTTCCCATCTGGCATTACTTTTACACAAAGTATTTAAAACCAACAAAAAAATACATTTCCATTTCGCTGATTTTTCCAAACAGAAAGGTGAACTGAATAAACGAGTGTTATATTGTATGGTGAACGTAAAATGCATACATTATAAAATTTTATTTATGAATAATAAAAGTCATGAGATGTAAAGTACTTTGGCAATAGCAAATGTAATATTTCTTGTTTTTCCTTTTTATTTTTATCATCAATGATTTAATGCATCGTTGGCTTTATATATTATTTGAATCATCTATAATTTGACAGATGATGTTAGCTCATCGAAGAGAAAAATTAGTAACAATCGATTATGGTAATTAAGGACAAATAAGATAAAGGTGATTGAATTATAATCTTTAAAAATAGATGAGAATGATCTAGTTTATCGTCTTTAATTACTAGAACAGTTTAATTATGATAGGTAATTGACAGTCATTGAATTTTATTGTTGAAACAATTAGGAGCAGGGTCAGATTCAGGCTACCCACATATTATATGTAGGCCTAAATATACTTTCAATAGAGGGAGCTGATCTTGGTCCGTGACTGGACGTGACTTGACTTGACCGCAATGTTATTTCCAGCGGCCGGGAATCTCATGCCGGAGCCCCCAAATTAACCACAGAAATATTTATCATGAAATATTCGCAATAACACCAGAATATTTAGAGATTCGTATCTTTTGATGTTTGTACGTAGTAATCTTTTGTTTAAATCCCATGAAATCAATGAAAATCAATCGTCGAAGAATTCTTGTGATGTCACATTTCACTCCAATAATTTACTATACATAATAAGTATTAGACAGAACTTACCTTATTAAATTCATCTCTGGGTGTTTATTATCACTTTTATCGCTCACTATTCTACTTTAAATTAGTTTTTCTATGAAAATTCAACGCAAATAAAATTTATCACGGCACTGAAAATGTTGTTGACTCGGAAACTGCCAAATTCTAGGATTGAGCGCCAAAAGCTAGATCGATGTGCTCAGCGTAAAGCTCGTTGAAAGTTTTGTTTAACTTGTACGGTTAAGCTGCGCGAATCGTCAGTATCGTTAATTAGTACATTTTTACAAGGAAATGTATTGGCAACCTTAAATGTGTACTGAAATCTGAATAACTGGCAGTAATATATTGATTATTAGATGACTTCATTTAGTTTAATTTAATTTTGGTAATAATTAAATTCTAGAATAATTAGGAATTAATTATTACGTTATAAATTATATAATAATGATCCTTTATTTAACTTTTTTAATTGTTGGATGTACATAAAATTTAACGTTATAAATAAATACTATGAAGTGTTCACTTAATTGAATATTTCTCTGGTCATTTACATATAGTTGGGCTAACAAATACCAATTTAATTGGAGTCATAAAACACTTGAAAATTTTTAATTAAAAAATCAAGGCACAACAAAAATGCAAATTAATCACCGACTAAATAAGTTGATAAATATTGCAAAAAAAAATTGTAGCTTGCATGCTGCAGAGAATGCACAAAACCAGCTTGAAACTCCTTTGCAACACGCCAAGTCAAGAGGTACGCTTAAGCTGTGCGCACACTAATCTCACAGAGTTAAGCTCAGCGTGCGCGTGATTCGCGCCATTTTGTGGCCGAGTGCAGTCGAAGTGATTTGTGTGTTTGCTAATGATGTGAAATTTTTTTAGTGATTAATTTATTAAAGTTAATTAAGTGTTAAGTGTAATATTCATAGTGCAATATATTCCTTATGCACCAATTATTCGAATTATTATGAAGGTGAGTTGTAGTTCCACGTTTTGAATGAAATAATTGCGAACAAAAATTTGCAATTTTTTTTTCATACCGGGGCTCCGATTTGGTGTCTCGGAAAGTGTCTCAGATTGAACATTCCATATTTCTCGATCCGGAGAATTTGGTGCATGGTGGTCATTGGAATCATTGTTTATTTGTTTGTATCTTATTTTCAGATTCTTGCATCAATGGAATAGTTTGCATTAAGAGTGAGTGTGTGATTTAATTGAAGGTGTCTCAATATGTTCCAAAGCGGACTGCGGCTGAAAAATTTTATCCCGGTAACTTTATTTACATTTCTTCTAAATTATTTTCCACTAATCTTCTCTTTTATTTCTAGGTGAGTCCAGTTATTAGTAATATTCCCTTTGTTCATTTCAAAACGGCCCATTTATAAGGTATTTGATTCATTTTTATTATTTACCTTATTTATCGTGTTTTGGTTCACTGCATTATCGGCGGCATCGGCTTGCAGTATAAAAACTTCCATACCATTAGTTAATTACCGACTATAGATTTAATCGTTACAATTCATGACTTAACATTATTATCGACTTTAACAATTTGAATTCTTATTCAAATTTTAACCAACATTCCTGACTCTATAATTTCAATTGCAAATGCAATATGAAATATTATATAACTCTAACAGATAACTATCAATTATTATCCGCTTTACCTATAATCATATAATTGGTGATCCATATATTTTTACGGTAACTAGAAACATTTCTTCTACGAATGGCACTTGTATGACAAACTGGAATGCAAATCCGTTTGATTTGCACAACCATGCAAATGATATTACAGCGTATTTGAATAGTTCGTATGAACATTAAAAGTCAGTTAAAAAAAATAAGTGTTGATCAGCGTTATTAATTCAATATTGTGTTATGATTAAAGATAATAACACCACCTGTGCTATATTCGATTATAGTCCAATCGGTGTTTTAATCGGTATCAACGTGTGTTCTTGATGTTTATAATCATACATACAAACGGAAAAGGATATCATCACTGTTAATTATAGTGATACCACCTGTGATCAAATACATGTGCAACTCCCATCAATTAACAACGAACACATAAATGCATTTTTATGACATTTTTTTGCGTTCCATTTAATGAAAACTTTTTGTTTTTCTTCGACACAATTCCCAGTTCAAGTCTACTTTATAATTAATTTTTGTTTATATTTGATATGAAAACAATCCGTTGAATATTTAACATTATATGAATATGATTTTGTTAGTTTTTTTTCCAATTAATATACAAGTGTTGTGTTTTAAGTGATCGAAATAACAATAGCATTGAAGTTCAATGAATTTAAAATAACACTTTATCCATCAGTTGATTACTGTAAATATTCATGTTTCACTTAATATTTTGTTAACAAGTTATTTATCAATTGTTAATTATATTACCATTATTCATGTATGAATATTAATGAGTCTATTTGCAATTGGGAGTGATATGAAGGATAATTCAAAATGTTATCGTATATTCTCATTGGTAATACATATAAGAGTTAATTAACATTATATGCCATTGTATACACTGATTAACTTACGTATATTATAAGAGAAACGTATTGTTGACAGCTAGACGAGATTAAAAATCACTATGAATCGCATTCAAGTTATTCAATGAAAAATGTATGAAGCAATACAACAATTGATCAGTAATTTCAGTTAATTTTCCATTGTGACAATCAAATGAAAAACTGTGGGTTTTCAATGAATATGGGACTAACACTGTGTATGTATTAATAACATTCTGACCATATTGTATTCTATGTACAATTTATATCAACTGCAATTAGAGTAAGTGGATATTTTTCATGTTCTTTAACATTGTAACTACATTGTGACAGTGGGAAAACGAATGAAATAGTGAATACACAGAAAAAAAAATGGCTTTGAGTGATACTGTATGGCCATCATAGCATAAGTTCTCATGTCATTGTCAACTGTTGGAATAGTGAAGTGAAACATTCAAAGTGTTTTCTTCATATCTTCTGTTAGTTTGTTCGATTTTTTTGGTTCCTCTGTATATGGTAACAATGTTGATGAATCAAATATGCCTGAACTGTTTCATGTAAAACTTGAATATCTCATACCAATGTGGTATCACCCATCTATATGATATCTCATGTGTAATGCAATGCAATTTTGTCAGTAATTTATTATTCATAAATTTTATCCCCATCACAGCTATAAACATTTCTACCTTTTGTTTAATTAACACTCAACATTCGTTTTTCTTTTGCTGATGATATTGCCAATGGTACCAAAAATGGATCCATGTTAAATATTAAGAAATTCGGTATAAAAGAAATCTTATATGTTGGGAATATGTTAGTGTGTGTGTGTTATAAAATGTCAAAAACAAAAACTAAACTGATGTTTTACATTACTTTATTACTATTTCATTGTACTTGACGATTCTGTACTATCTTCCTCTTTGCAATTGTGCATGAAATTTTCCTATCAAGTAAATGTCGTCTTTGGTAGTAACATGAAATTCTAACAGACATTAGAAACGTGGAAGTAATACTAAATTTTGTCTGTTTGCAACAGTCAATGCTTTTATTTTTCTCATGAAAATTGGGTGACATTCTCCGGTATAAATGTAACTGTAAGAAAAATCCATCGAAATAAAAGCTGAATATGAAAATTGTATTTAAGTACAAGTCACCTGGAAGGATAGATGACACGAGAAATGGTGTAGATTCACTGAAATCATTGTATCTGTTTACCTTTTTTTGTTTCAATTTTATTCATATTTCTTCACCTCAATCATTATTCCGAATGTTTATGTTGCCATTATTTAACGATGAGATATGAATGCAGTGAAATGAAAAATAAAGTAAAAGAAATACAAATACATCATAATAAAATATGAATACAATAATATGCACTTTTAAGCATATTTTCTTTGCAATGTTTTTAACGGTTTATATTTACATAGCAAACGGCATAAGAAAATCATTATGAAAAGAATGGAACAACAGAAATACAGAGGAAAAGTGTTGGATTTATTTTACACTTATCATTTATGAAAGTACTTACTTCAATGTTTAGCCAACCATAGACATTGTGAATTTGGAAATCGTAACACTGGAATGTGTCATTAACTGTAATAAACGTATTTAACATTAATTTTAATGGATGCAACATAAAGGATTTCATTTTAATTACATGTGTATGCAACACAGTACAAGTGGGGGAGTTAAAATGGAAATATTGTGTTGGGCATGTGATTTTATTTTAAGCAGTAGCATTCAACCATTTAATTTCCACTTGAAAATCGTTCAATTCTAAGACTTTACATTTACAATTCTTCCATAATAACTGTTTGCCATTTTCCATTTAATTTCCCCTTGTGATAGAAATAACACGTCTCTTCCATGGAATCAAGGAAGAAAGAATACGGAGAGAAGATTCGTTTATAACATTTTCATTTCTGTAGTTATGATTGCATTTACTGTTTCATTTGTTCTGGATTAATTGGGTATTTTCATTAAATATTATATTTCATGTTCTAGCTGTAAATGAAAATCTATTTTAACATTTTTTCGTTGCATAATAATCATACGATGATTAAATAAGCAATGATTGGTAACAAAATATAAAAGTATCTCTTATGATCCTGATAGTGAACAATAGGAATGAATTAAAATGGAAAATAGAGACTATGAATGGGAAAACAGGAGCCATTAAATTTAATTAGTTCGAATTTTTTGGATATAAAATCTAATTTAACTGTACACGTTTTGTTAGGAGGTGATTCTTTACCACTTCTATTGAATGTATAAAGTGAATGCAATTGTTTCAATTGCGAGGAAGTGTTAGTTTTTAAATGGGTAGATTGAAAATTGTTTACCATACCGTCCTCTAATAGACAATATAACTCTTAATTCCGTATGAATGGAAAAACTTTTCTATGTTTGTTTGTATTCACTTGAATCCCATCTAAATCTCTTTCGTAAGAAAAGTGTGTCGTTTTTAATACAGTGACAGTCATTCGGCTGCCAAAGAAAGTTTTCTTCCCTTCGTTGTTTCTTTTTTTTTTTATTTCAACGTTTTCACCAGGATCTATTGTTCACATTGTTCCTGTGCCAAGTGATGGATTATTGTTTGCCACGTAGGTAAATTCAGTTTTATTATTGGGAGTTTTAATTAAGTGATCTCAATTTTCCATTGTAAATTGAATTGTATAGTTGGTTTTGATGTTTTTCTTGTCTTTTAAAAGATGGAAAAAAATTAACAAAAAAGCTTTCCATTTTTGTCTGTTTTGGGGTTTTTTTTATTTCTTTAAACTCAATGGGGAGTAAAGACGATCGATTCTTATTCAATTGGAGACAGAGAAATCCATTAATGATATAACTCAATTCCACAGTTTTTTGCTGAATCATTTAAAATTGATTCAATCCATTAGGGAATAGTCAAAGGTGTGAAATTGAAATCTATGATAATCATTTGCTAAATTGTAATGAAAAAAAAAGAAATTGTTGAAACCAATTTATGTTACTTAATGAATTAGTATAATTGTTAAAATATCAAAATCTTGTTAATTAAATGTAACTGTAATTTCAATGGAATGAAATTGAATGAATGCCGCAAGGGAATTTCGTTATTCATCTTGGAAAATTCCGTTATTTCTTATCTGCACTTGTTTCTTTTCATAGTGAAAATTCGCGTGGTTTCTTCTAAAGTCTTACGTATTTTTTCTTCTCTCTTACGCTCTGTTATTCAAATTTTTGTGGTTCTTCACTTTATTACTCACCTTACTTTGTTTACCATGAATTCTATAATGCTAGACGATTTAATGAAATGAAAATATTCGAGAGATTTTTTAATCCACTTATACCACAGAAAAGCATGCAAAGGTAAAGAAAACTGTATACAGACTCAGTGGAACTGTGCACCATCGCAGGTATGAATGGAAAACATCAAAGCGTCAGGTATGAAAAAAAAGAAAAGATATGGAATGCGTTGACTCAAATTAAATGAACAGAATATATTCGAATAATGCGTAAAGGTAAATTAAATTTTCCGTCTACAGTAATTCCATTCAACATCAGACCAATAGATTCACTGTTGTTTTGTCTTCATGTTACCACTCATTCTCTACTGGTTGATGTCTCAGTCAGTGTTTTTATCGTTTATTGTCGTGCTTTTAGATTTAATCTTGTGAGGAATTTTCCATTTTCCAGGTGTGTTTGTTTTTCTCTGTTGCTGTTATTGTTTCCTTTGGCTCGACATATTTTGTGTTATTGAAGTCAATGGAGTTTGGGTGGCCATACCAATCAATTTCATGTTAAAAAAAAATATTCGTTTTGACACCATTTGTTACTCCCCGTGTATGAGAGTGTATGGCAATTGCTCTAGGGAGATTTGATAACGATTTATGAGCTGTTAAAATATAATTTACCATAGATTCAATTAACATCTATAATTACAATGGAATGTGTATGAAATTGAAGATGAAATTCAATGTGCTTTATCATATAAGTTGATACAAATGATTTCAGGTGTACACTGTAGTTATATAAACGTGAAAATATCAAAATGGATTTTCATAGAAAGATAAAACTTATGGATTCAGTAAAGCATAAAAGTGAAATTTATTAGTCGCACATTCTTTTGTATTGTGGAACTGAAAGAAGAAATAGAGAAATGGAATTTCTCTTTTATATTTGAGTTGTCATATGAATAAAGTGAAATAAAGAAAGTATTCTTCTTTATATTCATATCTTTTGTATTACAGTTATATTGAAAAGAATTTCCTTTATGCGAATAACAAAATTTTCTTTGCAATTTTTCTATTATTTTCACAAGTTTATAATTTATAATGCCATTTTAGTATGGTGAATTACTTTTTTTGTATCGTTTCTTATAACATTGTGTCGTCTTTATGATTTAAATGTTATTCGTTTAAGGTAGCATCATTTCCATTACTATCTATTTTGCATTTTTACCAATGTTGTACGTAATTGTACTTTAAAGCCAATTGCCCTTGGCGCTATGGTAAATTGTTCTTCAATTTTTTTTTTATTTAAAATGAAATAAAAATGAAACTTATTATAATATTATGCTATGAATTTATGGATACAGAGAAGAAAAAATCATTTAAAGAATGGCAAAACGGTTGTATGTTTAAGGCGGCAATTCAAAAGGGAGAAAAAATTGTTAAATAAAATAGAAAAATTAATAGCTTTTATAAAGGAGTGTAATGTAATTCTTAAAATAAATTTTTATCTATTATCAATGAAGGTGCCTTTTGTTAAGATAATTGAGGAGATACAAGATGGTCATATTGGTTTGGAGGGTTCAAACCGTGAGATGGATGGCTTATACACATAATGAATTTACTGTTATTTTCCAAGACGAATTTTTTTTTCTTTATTTTCTAGTGATCCAATAAGAGTCGCCTTCTGAAAGTAACCATAATTGCTCTTTCAACCAGTGAATTCTAATTACTTTTTATTTTCTTATTCATTTTATGTAATTTTGTATTTTCTCTTCACGTACCTTAAAGCAGGAAGAGAGAAAAAACCAAAAAAAAAAAAAAAACGATAATATTTTCCATTGATGGGTAATTTTCATGGTGTGTAGATTACATTGTCTACTTTATACACAGTACAATGTGTTGTTTACGGTAGTGTGAACAGAAGAGTTCTCTATCCAATGATAATTAAGAAAATTAGAAATTACATTAACGTCTGATGAGTTAACTTTTCATTTTTCTTCTATCTTATTTCGTAATCACAGTGTTGAGTTAT
Organism: Coboldia fuscipes; assembly: GCA_001014335.1. NCBI lineage: Eukaryota > Metazoa > Arthropoda > Insecta > Diptera > Scatopsidae > Coboldia > Coboldia fuscipes. The sequence continues at coordinate 21,548 of JXOR01001390.1, forward strand.
AAAACAGAAAATAAAATAAAAAGTTTTATGTTCAATAGTTGAACCGGTTATACCAAAACAGAAAGTATAATGTTGAACATATTGGTAGAATATATAAGAGTTTATATGAACATTGGAAAAACTAACAGAAAAACTTTTATTGATGTTGAAAATCTACCACCCACTTCTATTTAGCAGTTGAAAATACAGAGAGAAAAAAAAAAGTTTATTATACACTTGAATTGCTGATGACTCAAAAGACACAATATGAATACTAAAGATAAAGATAAAGATAAAGAAGAGGATCCGCTTAGAACGCGGTAATGCATTAGACCGCTTAATTGGGTCCATTTGCTCCTCTATGGATCATATTTACTGTACTCTTTGAGCAAATTCGGTATATACTATTCCGCACATTAAAAATGTTGCGGNCTGATGACTCAAAAGACACAATATGAATACTAAAGATAAAGATAAAGATAAAGAAGAGGAT
>JXOR01001399.1:0-61920 GCA_001014335.1 Coboldia fuscipes
CCATGTCCAGTATAAGTAATATACTATTACCAAAGAATTGTGTGTAACCATATGGTTCAATTTAAATGGAAATTGGTTAGCTTTAATTAATTAGATCTATATGTGTATGTTAACATTTAAAATAAAAAACCTGTAGGTTATTTAGTACTTAACTCAGAGCTAATTGTATGTCTCATTGAATGTGATTGAATATTATGTACCATATAAATAGTAAACAATTGACTATGTATGTTAACGTTATTGGATTACAAACAAGACCAAGTTAATTATAATCCAAATTCTATTAAAAGGAAGGCACAAAATAACAATAATTATGGTATATGTAGTACTTGTATCAACAAAAATGTGAATGAATATGAATTTCATAGCCATATTGTATTGATTGAATAATGTCGTTATAATGCAACATAAATGTTTTATAAAAATTCTATATTGTTAAAGTCAAATGAGAATCTTCAATAGTAAAAGAGAAATGATTCATCATGTATATTTTGATAAAATAAGAAGCTTATAATATTGTTCAATAAAATCTATAGGAGTTAGTATTTTTGAGTGGCATTTGAATAAGGGAATTTTGAACCAACAAGAAAAGTGTTATAAGGGAGTTCATAGTACAATCATCAAAATTGTATTGTAAATGGTGTCTTCTTCAACTGTATATTTGATTCGTATACTTGAATAAGAAAATCATTCAAACTGATAAAGAAAAATCTATTCTGTTTGTCGTGTATTGTGTCTCTGTGTAATACAAAATTTTTTTATTTTTATTTGAAACGAAGATGAAAGTTTTGATGTAATACAGAAGTGATGGTATCAAAATAGCTACCCCACTTAACCGTTCTACAAGTTTCAAGATACCGTGAAAATAATACACACTGTGAATTTTTTTCATATAGAAAACATAAAAACAGAAGAAAATAAGAAGAAATTATTGTAATGGAAAACAAGAAAACTCTTGTGAACGAATAAGGAAAAATTATTCGAAATAGAAAATACGGGAATAAATCAATACATAAAAGCTTTTCAAATCAAAATTACGTCCCTTATTTCTTGAATGTTTTTTATTCTTCGATAGAACTGGGGGATGTTTTGAATACTCGTTAGTGGGAAAACTTGAATACAATAAAACAGTGAGAATAAAACGACTTTAAGGATTTGTCGTTAGTTTTTGATTAATATTTTGATGAAGTGAAGTGAGAATAATAAAAAAGTTCTGTAGTTATGAATTTAAATGATCCGTTAAGTGAATAAAACAAATTTAACGATTTTTTGTTGTTGGTTTTGTTCGAAAGAAAATTGAAAGTTATACTAAGGATTATGAATGGTGTTTTACTACCCAAAAATGTAAAAATATTTCATAAATGAAAACTTATCGAGATTTATAAATTTTGAATGAATTTTAAACATCCTGATTGAAATTTTAATAAGAGAACCCTTTAATCTTATCTAAATAATTCAGCATTTGACTAGGTAAGAGAAATTAGGTGTAGATAACTAAAGTTATAAATTGAATGGGATTTATCATTATATCTGTTACACATTGAAATTCATTTGAAGACGAAAATAACATGATTAACACTTTACCAAACTATTATACATAATACATAAAAGTAAATGGAGATTTATAACACAGTTTTTACTTAATTAATTTATGATTCAGTTGGATGACAAGCAAATTTCATTGAATATGATATGAAATTGTTTCACAAATATTAGAAGTACATGGGAACACAAATGTTTAGAATTAGATTCCATGACCTATCAAAAGAAAATTTTCGTTTCATTTTTATTTTGGTGTCTTTTCGGTACGAGTTTTGAATGCCACACCAAAGGACCAAAGAGGAGATATTCTATTTTCATGGTATTAGTACAATGGCGGGGGATGAATTTTCATTATGATTTTTTTTTTTTTTGTAGATAAAAATAGACAAGAACGGCATTAATTGGGTCCATATTTAGTTACAGTAATTCTATAAATATCTACATATTGTGGAATGGTTTTAATGGTCGCTACCATCCAATGGGATTTTAAATGGAATCACCAAAAAGAAAATTTTTGGAAAAAACCAAATGGAATCAACAAAATTCATTAAACTTATTGAAATTTATGAAAATGAAACGTGTTTATTTGGATTCACTTTTCATTGGATAAGAGAGAGTTTCGGTTTTTTATGCTACGGTATTGTAGAAACATTTCTCATTAACATAAATGAACTTTCAGTTTTTTTTTTTTTTGTTTCGGAATAAAATTTAACTAGAGATATCATTTATAATAATCCAGCAAAAAAAGGAATTTTAATTCAAAAACAAAACTCTCGGTATGTCCTTAAATGATTTTATTTAAATGATTTCATTACCATTGAATTATATGACTGAATCTGGCAACTGGTACATTTATCAATAGATCATTAGTATTTTAGTGACAAAAGTAAAAGTTCTCTTTTGATTTAGAGACCTTTGGTTCTATTCAGTAGAGAAATATTATCATTGATATCCATTCATTGTTTTTTTATTCCGTTGAATAGAGAGAATTCCTTTAATAATTTCCATCTTTTATTTAAATTTTTATTCACCATTACGATGTTCTTATTTATGTATGTTGGATTAAAAATACAAGAAAACCAGAAATACGGTGACGATAAATATTGAAATAAAAGCGGAACGAGATTCCATAATGTAGAAAAGGGTATGAGGTATACGAATGAATAAATAATTAAGTTCTACAAAGATTGATGAACAAACATAAATCAAATTAATGAACTCATACTTTTATATTTAGAATTTTATATACCATTTATCCATCTGACATTCACCATATTATAATTATTTTTCTGCTTGCATATCAAGTGTTATTCTGTGTGCCCAATACAACCAAAAAAAATGAATAAAAAGCATAACAGTGAAAGTATAGAAAATTTCGTCTTCTGTTTGTAAGTCTCGGGGTGACAAAGTTCATACCATTGATTATGGCAATCTTACCATATAACTTTACATAAATTACATGTACAAGAAGAGAGTCTTCTGTATTTAATCGTAGTGTACCTCTAATGTAAAAGACACAAAATATTTTTTTGTTACGTTCACTGTTTCTGTTGAAACATTGTGTCAGCTTTCAACGCTACCGTGTGTTTCTGTTACAATGTTTTTTTTTAGTCGTCGCCGTTCTATTTATTCCGATACATTTAGAAGTCTCATCCCTTCAAGAAATGGAAAAATCCAAATTAACAAGAAGGAAAAACGAAGAAAATTCCATCCAAAAATATTATGTGTTAAACAAAGCGTTACATATTAAATTGAAAAGTGTCATTTTTATATGATTTATCGTGTATAACTCAGTTGACGTTAGTAGAGGATATACGTACACTGTGCCTCAGTATACAGAATGAACAAATGAAAGAAAAAAGACAAAATATAAAAGGAAAAAAATTCAATTTCGTCAGAAATTTACGCTTTCGCCTAATTATGTGTCGCATAGACTAAATGATGTTATTCGGTTGCTATCTTATCTAACGGAAACCAGTCACCTGGTAGGATGTTCATCCAATTTAATAGGAATTCCTTTTATAAATCATATGGTTGAATGAGATAAATTCTTATTAATTCAAATCGAGTGATGAACGATTTGTTGCTTTTATTCATAATCATAATAGAATTGCATCAGTGCATAGGATCTGACCTTTGATATAATTTATTACTGAATTCATATGGTTGAACTTTTATTATTGATTAGTTCAAGAATTTTGAACTTTCGAAGAACAATTTATCTGTTTTGAGTAATAATCAATTTTATAGGAAATTGAATTTGATTTAAGTGTAATGAACGTTATTGATCCCAATAATTGAAAAGAACTTGAATTTTCTCTGATAAATTGATTTCGATATTGTTATGCTGTTAATGAGTTTTTTTTGTTCTGTAGTAGATGAAATTGAAAACTTTCATTGCTACAACATATGGAACAGTTTTTATCTTTTCTTGCTTATATGGTTTCTCTCGAATTGAAAAAAACAAATAAAATAGAAAACGATTTAAAATAGAAAAGTAATATGTGAAAAGTGGATACAAATGGGAATGGGGATGTTGTGCTTTGTTTTTTATTTCATGATTGACCAAAATAACAATGTCTCATGAATGTAAATCAGTCCATTCGTTTAAACGAAATGGAAAAAAAAAACATATCAAATCCCATTTATTGTAAAAACATAGAAAAGGAAAGACTCAAATTGAAAAAAATAGAATGGAAATTGAATACTTACATGTGCACTGAATCTAAAATCAATTGATATTTGGAGTTTAGTGAAAAGCTTGAGTATTGTTTTCTCATAACAAATTCGATAAGACTGATGTATGAGTTTAAGATAATACAGAACAAAGTGTGTTGGTGTAATGTTCGTATTTATTTTCACCCACAAAATTCACAGTTTTAACTGGAACTATCATAAAGCATTCATAACTTAAATCCATTGTTGGAAAAATGTGGTGCCAAAGAGTTAACAACGTCTGATGGTAACAATAGTTAATCCAAAAGTCAGATCAATTGAATGATGCTAACAATATCCATTTTGGTACAGTGTACCATTTTCAATGTTGATACCAATGGGCTATACTGGCTTGGCGCTAAATCTTCTTCGTTTCCAATCATATGAGACTTGAATTGAATAAAATTATCCATCAAACATATAAAAAATAATGTTAAAAGACAGAAAAGAATACATTTTAGAAAAGACCATATGGGCACACTCACGGTATTTACATTCACCACGTAGTTGAGCTTTTTCAGTGGAACTTACACATCCCTCAATATGCCAGATGTAATCAAGCAATTTCAATATTCCAATTCCTTTAGCACATCAATATCTTTCGTTTCTTTCTGGCTTTTTTTGCTGTTCTGTTCTTTAGTTGATATTAAACCAAATGGTAGTATTATATCGTTGTTGGCTGGTGGATTTCATTTTTTTCCTCCATCTGTTCTTGTTTGGCACTCTACTGACTCTCGATTTTGGTCCATTTGAGAACGTGATAATTCCGTTTATTTGATTCCACTCGACATGACGATTTTGTTATACTCATTTTCTTCGTTTTTTTTTTTTTTGTTTTTGTGGAAATCAAAAAGTCCAACTGTGTATTTTCTCATCCCAAAGTTTATTGTGTGGATCTGTGGCAAACGATATGTAACAGAGAATGATAAAGAGATTGGGAAACACAAAACGAAATAAAATTGAATTCAATGGGAAACAACATACAAGTCAACTGAAACCACTTGAATTGATATTACATTTGATTCAACGGGACAACATTACTGATTCCATACTCTGTTTTATGTTTAAATACTTAACGAAAGTATATGTTATTTATATTAAAAAGAATTTCATTTATTTTATTCAGCATTTGTCTTTAACCCATATGCCATTGTTGATATGGCTCAATTGGCAATCAGTTGGATAATGAAAGTCAATAAACTGAAATCAATACAAAAAGAATTATTAATTGGGTTAGTGTACTTCGGTTACTCGTAGCTAAGTTATTTGACTGGTTGACATTTTAGTTATTACATTCCTTTGTTTAAAGTGATAAGAGTTTTCATTTAATCATTAAAGAGTTTCTAATCTTAAACACCTCATACGTTTAAATGGAAAAAAATAAGGAAATTTCATTTGAACTGAGAATAACAGGAGTGGTTTGGTACTGTCAATTACACATATTTATTATGACAGCATGGAATAATGTGAAAAGTGTTGTACCATAATAAAACCGCAGTTGGTATTAAATAGACGGGAAAAATTGCAAAAGCTCAGTAGAATGAAGAAAATGTTCTGCCTCTGTTGAAACATAATTGAAGACATGTTCTAATTTATTAATGGTAACATGATTTTGGTTTTCCTTCTTTTCTTTTTTTTTTTTTTTTCGTTAGTTGACTGTGTTTTATTATTTCTAATTACGCGTCTCCAGTCATTTAGTTTTTATGTGTTTCATTGTTGTTTCTAAATTTAGCGTCGGCGCGTGCGAATTCGTACATTTGAGTTAGAAATTTTTTTTTCTCTTATTTGAAAACTAAATGAGTATTGAAATAAAGAAAAAGTTTTTTTGCTAATGGTAAATGCAAATATAAATGAATATAAAGACTGTGAGTGAATGTATGAGGATTTTAGCTAATTAAGTTTGAACACATATGAAGTAACATCAGTGAAATGCATTTTCATAATTGAAGTTCGCATACGAAATGATGTTAACACGTGAAGATTTTTTTGTTTTTATTCTCTGCTGGATACACCTCATCCGCTGATGATGCTGTGATAATGATTTTCTGTGGTACATTGTCTATGCTATAGTTGGTGCTGTTTTGAATATGAAAACATTTGAATGTATTTCATTTGTTATACTCTTGAAGTGAAAAACTTTTCTCTTTTCTTCGTTATCAAACGGTTGATTTGAAGTAAAACCAAAGTTTTTTTCATTTCATTTTAAATTTGTTATTTCAATTTTCATTAAAGTTTAAATAAGAAAATTTTCATTGAAAGAATCGATTACTGAATATTTTCAGTAAACGCGGTTCCTTAAAAAAATTTGATTGAAAAATAACTTTTATCTAAAGAAGTGTTTATAAAGTTAACGGTCAATTGCATTTTACGATCAACTCAAGTGAATTGATTTAATGAAGAAAAATGAAAAATCATTGAACTTTTCGATACATAACAAACATTTTCAATTAACTTTCCCAAAAGAAAGAAGACAAAAAAATTTGAATTACCATTATAAATATTCTTAAAACTTTTCATCAGATATCTTGTACCTGGTTAACAATCAAAAAGAGTTAAGTAGATATAATGGAGTTCATTTTAACTGATTGTATGCCAGAGAACAATTTAATGAGAAGAAAATGAAACAAACCGAGATTCGTTTTATATTTTCTTTTTATTACTACAATCATTGTATTATCATTTTCTAATCGGTTCATTTTCCCTCTAATATCGTGTTCAAGGTAGCTCAATAAAATCTGAATATTTTATTTAACCCCTCGCGATCTGAAAAAATAAAAGCAAAAAGGGGAGAAATAAAAATGAAAAGCTCATATACATACTTGTTAGTGAAATCGGGTACAGGAACATATCGTCAGTTAAGCATGATTGCATTGAGGGTGGAATTCCCAAAACATCGTTTCCGTTGTATCATTTTGTCATAGCAAATAACATAAGCGAACAGTAACCAAAAGATAGAAAATGAGAATGAAATAAAATGAAATCATCTCATCTCCCGTTTTATCATCAGCTGAGTATCCCTGATAGTATGCTAAGCACATCATAAAAATTGCAAAGCTCAGACCATCCTATATTATTTTTAATGAAAATATACGTACTTAATGCTATTTATGCGTTCATGATTTCACGTTCACATAGAGTTTTACGGTTTTTACGGGAACATCGTAAATAGAAAAAAATGTATTCTTTTCTTTTCTACATTTTGGTATACGCAACAGCAGTAAACAGAAGAAGAAAAAGCCTGGCAACAACAACAACAACGAAAAAAAAAGAAAGAAAAGTAATATAACAGAAATGAGAAACGTAACGGATATTTCAGCCTTATAAAGATGAAGAGATATGACCTTCTACTTACATATTCTGTCGGATATGAATAAGAAGAGAAACGAATCCCCATTTCTGTTCTTTTTTTTGCTTCCTTGGGCTCCTTATACATAGCAAAGAAAAGAAAAATCTTTTTCCCATTGTCAGCCAATCAAAATGCTTATCATCATTTTCATTTTCATAAAGAATAAGAAGGGAATAAGAAGAAAAAAAAATTAAATATCTATCGTATGTATTTTATAATAAAATTCAATGAGGACATACACAACACTTTATTTACTTCCAACTTTCTATATTCGGTCATAAGGAGAGTCACTATGATCTCATCATTCTTGTAATGGATGATGAAACCGTTAAGAAATCGAGTACCATAAAATGCTTGATACCAAAGAGAAACAGAGAAATTAAATTCATTCAGCTCCATATATTTTCCGAGTGCAAATATAAAAATCAACTTTTATTTTTGATGTGGAGCCCTTTGCTAAATGAATATTAAATGCAGAAAAGAAATGAGACGAAGAAAACAACAGAATCATAAAATAGTCTGCTCATTAACCAAATAACAATTTACTTTTTTTATATGATTTTATGTACCATCCACATTTAACTGTTCCATTCGCTATTACATTAAACTAAATTCTATGGTACTGATGATTGTGTACAACATATCAATATTCGTATAAGGAATGAGAAAATACGAAAATGTATAATCGCGACCAAAGAAGAAAAACGATAATAAAATGAAGGAAATGGGAAAAACGCAGAAGCCACCTAGTAAAAAGGATGTGTGAAACTGAGTGTGTATCTATTTGGCCACTTTATCCTTAAATGTACATAGTAAAAGAACTAAAGCAATGGGAGAGTGTATTGAATAAACACTGATGAGCCATTTTATACTGTGTACAAATGGCTGTTTTAAGGCCAGCTGGTATATTTTGTACTGAAACCACACTTTGTCCTATTTATTAGGACTCCAAATTGGAGAACGCATCATTCATATTATTGGATCCATTTATTCTTTTCTCGAACAGAGACAGAGTATTTATTACGTTAACGCAATGAAAAAAGCTGAATTTTCCTTTAGCCTCAAATGTCAGTAATTTGATAGAGGGGATGGAAAATTATTATTCGTTTTTATTCTTTGGTTCATTTTTAGTTGATGTTGAACAAGAACATTTGACGGGTATTTGAATTCACAGTCAATTTGAAGAATGTGACCATGAAACTGAAACCATAAACATTAAAATCCATTGAATAACCGAATAGGATAATACTATTTGCTTTTACTATGCTCTAGAAAAAGATGTGTATTTACCATTAAAAGTGATAAAGAATCGGTGATGCTATTGGCACACATTTTATATTAATGAAGTACAACAGAGAATTAATGTAATAGAACAGGACATAATATTTTAGATTCATTGATATGGCGCAGTTGATATTAACTTGAATAAATATGGACCATTGCAATCAGAAATTATTATCATTTACACGGAATATTCCGTTACAGATTTTATTTTATATTTTTTGCCAGAACTTCCTCCCACTATTTGACAGTTAAAATGGGAACGAATTGCTTATACGTGTGTGAATTGTATCGGTTTACATTAGATTGTTTAACTGAATTATGATGTAGCAAATAAGGCATTGATATACATGTAACTGGCTTTGTGTATTCATAATGAATGATGGATATTTCATATTTAAATTACAATGTGCTATGAAACAATAAATTTCTTAATGGAAAAACGTAGAATCAATGCATTTTTCGTATTGTAGGCAGTGAGATAATCAGATTTTCTTTGAATCGTTCGATTATTATTTACCACAGTTGAATTTTTATAATAAAATTTTTATGATCTATCGAAAATTAAAGTTTTATTCTTTAATGCATTTATTAGAATTGATGAATTGCATAAAAATCCATCCACAGTCATTCATATTTTAGTTCTGGGAAAATGGAAACTGTAAAACATTAATTTTGGAAAATTTATGAGGAATTTATGTCGGAGATTGACTATTGGTCCAGTATAGACAACGAAGAAAGTTTTCTATAATTCGTTAAGTATTAAATTTTGTTTCTTTGGGTTTTTGAAGAATGACTGTCATGAATTTAATACATTTTCTGTGGATAATCGATAATGGCACTGTTTCCCATCATAAATGATTAGGTGTGAGTACCACCATCTGGCACATATTTATGTTTGTAAATATTTACGTTCAAATTTATATGACCACAATAAGTATAATGTGAAATATGAAAAGAAAATGTAGACGAATGAACCCTCATTTTCCCTTTTTTTGGTTGATAGTTTCTTTTAGTGGTTTTCTTTACACTTGTGTCGTACAAATTGGTAGAAAAAAAAGAAGAAAATCCATTGCCCACCAGAAAATAATGAAGCAATCTCCTAAGGTTCAAAGTACTTTTCTTATACCGAATTATATTCAGTGTTACGTTTATTAGTGATCAGTATGGTCAAAATGATTAAATGATTGTCCTTAGTTTTCTTACAATCATCTATTTCATTTCATCTGGGTTGAAATGACTGTTCATGGAAGACAAATTTCAATTGGTGTGTACAGCAATTGAACTGTCTGATCTCTTCTAGAATGCACAGACACTTGACACAGAACAAAGAAAATACCCGTTATGAGTTGACTAACCACCAAACCAAATTGTAACTCAACGGTCATTGCTGAACTACTTTAGTTTTCTGGGTATTTTAGTACATCTAATACACATTCCATTCGCCAACATATAATAAGGGATGATCCAATGTCGTTGTACACATTCTTATATCTCTTGAATGCCTGAAGGGTTTTTATACGTTATCAAAGCATTATTATGATCCATATGATGTTGTTTTGGATCCAGAATACCCGAATGGATTTCTCATACGTTTTGGGTGTTTTTAGTCAGTATTCATATCAAAACGAGGGTTTTTACAGTTATCTGCTATCCCAAATAGGCTAATGTATTTTCTAGAGATTAATATTATAAACATGAAGGGGATATTATTTAACCCGCATATAATGCATTCAACGTATCATTATCCCTTTGGTAACATCATAACATTTGTGGGTATGGTAGTGTTAAAGCAATACCAAAGAATTCATATTACGATACCATTGAATTACATTTTATTTACTCGAATATTATTTTTCTCATACCGGATTTTCTTTATTTCAACTAAGAAAATAATAAAATATAAAAGATAAAGATGATATTTTATTCAACTGTATACAATGGTATCCATATATAGTATTACTATGATATGGTAAATGTATGGAGTCTTTTTAGTAAAAAGAAAAAGAAATATGAAAAACTGTATGATAGAAATGTACCATTGAATTACGCCAGAATGTACTAGATAGAAAATGAAGAAAAAAACTTAAAAACACCGAAATTCATTTCATTTTTTTGAGTCCCGTTGGGATATTCACGGATACTTTACTTTGTGTTACATCCACTGAGTGTAATATGATGGAAATGTAGTCATATGTTTTTGATATGCATACCATTAGATATTAATATAGAACGAATGTTCAGTATAACTTTTCTATATGATGGTAACCGATTTATCTCTGGATATACAACCAAATGATGCCATTTTAATATGCGAAAGAGAATTGTAACGTTGTCTTTTTTTTTTAAAGGAAATGTGTTTCCTGTTACTCTAAAAATACTCATAACACTGTTTGCTTGCCTGATGGCAGTTTTTCGTGTGCTTTAATTATTTCACACGTCTTAAGTTTAAGTTGTACCATATTGATCTAATCCACACCAATTAAAATGGTTGGAATAATCTTATTTTTCTTCATTTTGGATGAAAGACTCTTGTATCATGTTTAATTACAATCTACAATTTAATTTCATATGTAGAAATTCGTAAATGTCAATATTGTATGATTACGGAAATATCCAAATTGAACGAATTTTAGTAAAGGGATGATACACCCAGACGAAATAAGAAGAAAAATTAATTTTCTTGTATAGAAATTCATGATGAAAAGTTATAACTGATTGGTGTTGTTGTTTATAATCCCAGCCTCTTAAAATATAAAAAAATTATATAGGCAGTTCATATCATACATGTAACATTGGTATGACATTAAACATTACAACGAATATGCCATCCTGGTAGAGAAAAACCATTAATTTTCATTCCGCATGTATATTCTATATGGATTTAAATAGCGAATGAAGGAAACGATGACTGCAAAATAAGAAAAACATTTGGTTTCACACAAGGATTATTGAAAATTGCTCGTATGCGGCAAACCAAACTCATAAGAATATCTATTAGGTCCATCTCATGGGAGTAAACTCACGGTTTTCATACGTTTTTATTTTGTGTACTGAAAACGACAGAGGAGGTACACTGATACGTCTACCAACCAATATATTCCAATGAGAAGAAAATTCATAATTTTCTTTTTATATTTCCACTATGTGGTATGATGAAAAATTGTACAATAAATTGTAGTTTAGAGTTTCAATGGCACTTTGACTTTTGGATTGGTTGGCTCTGTCATCACTGGTGTTCCCCAAACCATCAGATATTAACGACACTCGATTACTTTCTATTCATCTTTTCATTTGGGAAAATAATTTTTATTTTCTTTTTGCCATATAACAATTCATTTTTTTTCTTCTTATTTTGGTTTCATTTCATATACAGAATAAGAAAATTGTGACAAAACATTTCAATAGGTGATAGAGTGAAAGCTTTAAAGAAATGTTAAAAAGCACTGAATTGACAGGATACATGATTTACGTCACATAGGAAAATTATGTGATGATATGAAAACACTCAAGTTTTGTGTTGTTATTTGTCTCTCGTTGATATATTCTACATATCATGTATACAACATTACTTTACACTTTAGTCGGTATATGAATTTTTATATTTGATAGAATAATAAGCTGTATGATTTCCATATTACATTCAACTAGCTAAGCATAAAATGAATTACACAACGGACTATTAAAAAAAAAGAAAAAGAAAATTTGAACAAATAATAAGAAAACAAGTGAAAATAGGTTTTTATTTCAAACAGTAATGATGTAGAAAAAGAGAAACAGTAAAATAATAAATTGGTTCAGTATCATCTTTCTGTTATATGATGCGTATGAGTTATGATTATAATAATATGCAAAAGACACAGTAGTATACAAATTGTAATAATCAAACGTGACGATGAATCCGTCCTATTATCCAATGGTTTATGTTAACTGTATGTTCATAGACTATTTGAATTTTAGCACGTCTGGGAAACGATCCATTCACTGAATTACCACGGTGGAATTTATCATAATGAATATTTACTGTGCCAACGTATCAGTAACGGTAAATCAGCTACCATTGAATTGACTTGAGTTTTATTAAAAAAAAAATAAACATCTAAAGGCTGCAGGTAACCAGTAATCATTGTATGGTGAAACTTGATGATTTAAATAATCCTTAGTTTGTCACAGATCCTCACTGGATGATTACAATAATTTGCAAAAAAAAAAAAAAATAAAAGTGAAAAACTTAATCTAAAGAAAAGTTAATGTTAAAGTATCCAGTGTTACAAAAGCTGTAAAGTTTGTCATATGTAAAGCAATAAATAACATTGGACGATACGTTGATTTGGGGAGAAAAAAAAGAAAGAAAAACCAGAGAAAGTTTTGAATAACAATCTCAGTGGTGATGGAAAGTATTCAAAAAGTCTCATATTAAAGTTCTTCCTGTTGGGCTCATAAAAATTCAAAACAAAAACAGAATAACGAAAAAAAAAGTGAAATATAACTGATGTGGTTTATGATGGCTTACATATCATCATTAAGGATCAAAGAAAACAAAATTTTTCCAAAGGAGATGCCTTCATATCACTTGATGTTGAATAAGAAACGAATATAAAAACGATTCTTTCTTTCAGTTCTTTTACAATCGGTGATACTTGTGTTTTCTTTTCGTTTTTATTTTTCCTTTTGGAAAATTCAGCGAGTGAGAGAGAGAGTGGAAAAGTTCCTATCATGAGTTCTAATCTTGAATAATCTAATGTTATTTTCATTTATCAATTTATTACTGATGTTTTGGTTACATCAATTTCTATAGAAATATAGAGATAAAATGATGATATTTACATGGACGAATAAACATTAATAAACATAGATACATAAATGATAATATTAAATTGGATCTAAGGATCATTATAAATTTGAACGTTTATTTCTTTCTCATAATCAAAGCAAATGGAAGAATTGCAATCTATTATGTGTATACGGATATTTTTAATGAATCTCATAATATTCTTGTCTCTTATGGGCTATTAAATAATTCAACAATCCTCATACATGAGATGAATTTAATGGTTTCGAAACGATAATAAAATTGAAAAAAAAAAAACATTTTACCTGGCAAATACAGGTATTCTTAATCAAATTTGGTCGATTTTTTTATTATTAAATGTTCCAACATAATTTTTACATGGCAAATCAGGAAAAAAAGACACCCAATTATTTTTTTGATGGCATTTGTATAGCTTAGAAGTATTTTCTTTTTTTTTCATCAATTTAATTTCGAAATGGTAGATTTTTATGCTTTTCCTGAAGTACTTTTATAGGTGATTAAATTAGCTGTTAGCTTTCATTACAAAAAAAAATAAAATGGAGAAAATTATGGTAAAAATTATACGTCAGAGATGGTTCACTTAATCGATTTTAATCGTTCTAATGGAACCATATAATTCAATCCATCTTGAAGGATAAGTGTCACTATTTGTGGCGTTCAATGCATATTAACGGATATGGTGTACGGTCGTTAAACACCCACCTTTATTATGGATTAAAGTCAATGTGATAAATAATGGCAGAAGACAGGTGAAATAATTTTCATTCAATCACATTCAAGTATATTTCAATGACCACCGGTATTCGATAACGGAAAAGCATTAGAATGAAAAGCTTAAAATTTGTATTAAAATTCACTTCTCATATATGAGAAACTCACCTACTTTTCTGGTATTATTGAATGGCTTAATATTGTAATCAGATCACAATATGAGTGCTAGTGAGATAATGGATATTCAGACAGGATATCAATGAATGGCATTCATTTAGTCTTAATGTGTAGCATTTTCTAAACGAAGTAAATCAAGATGAATTCATAGCTCCATTATGCCAGAATGATTGTCAGTAAATTTCAGGTGTATTCACAGGTGCATTTATTGACAGTTCATTTCTTTCTTTTTTTTTATCATATCTATTCATTGACGTTATTCAACGATTTTTCGTGACCAAAGAAAACATTTTAAGATTTAACAATGGGATTGTGAAAATCTATTCAATAAAAAAGAGATTCAGTGTTTTTTCAAGTGTCAGTATTATACGAGAATTTCAACATTTTCATTGGTTCAAGTTGGTAAACAATAAAAACAATGGGTCACTCTGTTGAACAAAAAATGTTAGTCCCATTTCACCTGTTTCACAATTTTCCTCATTTAAAATTTAATGTTTGTCCAAAAAAGTGAGCTTTTCTTTTAAAATGTTCACTAACGTCAATGTTTAGTTAAGAGTGTCCTCCTTTCAAAGTGTACCAATATGATTTAAACATTTTTTTTTATTTAAGAAATTATGATGATTTTGTGGATTAATTCTGTTTTATTCATCTATGTTTCCATTTAAAATCCTCAATGGATTGTATTATCACAATGGTAATAGTTATTTACCTTAGCGATATGTGTCGATTTTAAAAGAAAAATAAATGAAAAGTACAAACTGGTAGAAAAATTTGTAAGCGACCATCATCAAATATTAATAAGAATAAAAAATGCCACACAAAAGATATTTTAAATGTTAAGACACGAGATTCCATATTGCAGTGAAATTGTCTTTTGGGTTATTGTTCTAACTTATATACGATGGCACAATGGAGAATTCAATTGGTTCAAACAGATAAACTGATGTCTTAATTTCTATTCCCATATAAAATTCAGATCAATTGTAATGCGGTGAATTGTAAAAGAAAAGTTTTATTCTTTATTTGACTGTGGTCATGGGACTCTCTTGACAGAATCTTTGCAAATTCTATATTCGTAAGACTGTGTGGTGCCTAGCCCAATGCCAATGAGCTCAATGTTTACATTAAATATTAAATAGGTTGAAGTGTTTTCCATAGTTCTTAAAAAGAATTCGATTCTCTTAGATTTTCATCATTTGAAGAACGATATAATCAGATTAAGTGGAATCATTTTATATTTTTAAGGTGGAAAAATCGCGTACAAATCCATAATCGCATTAAAAATCTGTTTTTACTTTGCGTTTTGCTACATTAACATCAGATTCTTTATTTTTTTCCTCATTTGCGTTGAACTGTTGAGATTTTCTCCATTAAACTTAAAACATTGGTTAACAAGATTACTTGGAAATTATCATAAAATTTGTAAAATCATTAAGAGTCTGTTAATAATTCTACTATCGATGGCTTAACATAATCCACATGGGAAAATTGAAACACTATTCATGTTATGATGAAAGTTATTTTAAAAGAGTCTCAACCATAGTACAGAGCACATGAACTTCATGTACACCTTTGATACTTCTAACGGTTGATTGCAATAAAATTGAACGAATTAAAATGCAACTATGCGCAACGAGATGAAATTCATCTATGGAATACATTGAACAATAAAAAAAACAAGTAGGAACTTATGTGTTTTGATGGTAAAAGTTTATCCAATCCAAAGGGACCTTATAAAACTGAATAAAAACTTTGTGTTTTACTGTTAACGAATTTAATAAAACCACCCACCCGTAATACAAACAATCTGGTTTAAATATTTCTAACAGAAAAAAAAAGAATCAACAGAACTTACAGTACACAGTGTATTGAAGAACCTTTGCCACACACTCTATATCATATTCTCATGAGTTTGTTCAATCAATATGCACAAAACCGCATCATATACTTTTTTATTTCTTCATGTAACATAACTAAGATAGTTTCAATTTCAGTCTTCTACCTGACTTTTATTTACCGCAGGAAAAAATAGATCCCGAAATGAAAAATATTGCCTTTAGAGACACACTGGAAAATTTTCGCATAAAATGATTTTCCAAAAGAAAACCAATTCATTTCACCATTGTGGTGCACTTAACACGTTTACATTTATATGAAATTCGTTCGTATAGACTGAAATCTTCTTTGGGGTGCTCATCATCATCATTTTCATTATGGAAAAGATATTGATGCTGATATGAAGTTGTACAATGCAAAAATTCTGGGCACGTATTCTATTGCATCTTCCTAAACCTTTCAATAGAGGAAAATCCCAATTTTAGTGTTGAATTCAACAAAAGTGTGCCATCAAATCTATAGAGTTTTTTTCCATTGACAACTGACAGTGAATACCAGAAGACGAATGAAAATTAATTTGAATTTTAAATGGAAAATTTTCACTTAACCAATATCCATTGTACCAAAGTGTGTTTAAATTAAATTCTATGGAAGGTTGTTACTATAGCTGAACGATGTGAAAATGCATACCGAATAATCACTATTAAATATTTAAAATACCAAATTCTGTGTAACCAATGAAATTTTAAAGATCCATTGACTTTTTCTTGATTAAATCATTTATGAATTTCACTTGCTAGAGTCAAAATCGCTCATTTCAATTCGTGGTTTTTTCATTAAAGAATGATTTCACTTCTATTATATTCAAACTGAATAAGAATTATTATTCTATTAAGGAACATTATTGTTAAAATAAATAATTTTCGGTACGGAGATTAAAGTGATTCAATAATGCGCTTTACAATCTTTATATTTAGTTTTAAACAAAAAGGCGTACATGAAATTTTATCTAATAAATTTGCATTAAATTGGATTAAAAAAGTGCCATTCAACCGTTAACATAAAAAGGCCACCATCAAATGGATGGAGATTAATAGCGCCCATTTTAAACGATTAGATATTTGACGGCGTATCCATCAGTTAATACCATTGAAAATACTGAAAATTAATTTTCGTTGTATTCCGACCGGTAAGAATGAAGAGATTAAACCAAAATTTCTTTTTTATTTGCTTTGGTTTTTATTGTAAAAGATGGAACATGAACTTTAATTATTCTAAACTTATGAGAAGTTTGTTTCCAGTTCAATAATAACACTGGTTCTCTGGCCAAAAACCATAAAATGGTCCAAGTTGGGGTTTAAAATTGACGTTGGCTACCAAACGAAGAACAATAAATGCTCGATGTAATATTCAATTTGATTTTAGCATCACACCCAAATTTCATTTCATCGTTACATATTCAAATAATAATTTAATTAGAAGATTTTCCATCACTTTTAGTCTTAAACAAGTTCATTCAATTGGCATCAACTACTACGTAGTATAGCGTAATCCTTGAACAAAAATTCCATTTACCATGTAATATATATTTGAATATTCTGTGAATTTCAATTTTGTGGTTGAACGATTTATCTTACTGTTTGCAGCAATAAACCTGAAGAGTAAAATGCAATTTGTGTTAGCAACCAAAATCTTTTTGTATTTTATATGAAATCTTCAGTGAATGTTGATTCAATGGTAGTGATGAAGATTATCACAATGAATAAAACTTAGAAAATCATATTGGAATGTGTCACAAACCGAAACAATTACATTAACTATCCAATCATTAACTTTTAGCCAAAAGTCATCAACTTGTTTCAGTGAGAATTCACTGTATACCACATCGTATACTTTGATTACTAATTACCATATTTTTTAATCAGTCAAAATGTTACCTGTGTGAACTATGTGAACGGTGTTAAAACGGAACAAGATATTTTATTCAAGTATACTCATTTATATGTTGAAAGAGATTCTTTTTTTTCCAATGTTTTATTACAGCCAAGGGTTTAAAGGAATATAATTTTTCATTTAACCGAACAACGGCCATTAGTTTATGAAAAATTCATTGAAAATGGCAATTAAAATTTTGTGCTAGCGAATTCTATTTTTAATCGCGCCTCACTCAATTCGAAAAAAAAAAACAAAAAAATGTAATATTAACTGGAGTCTATTTGATACTGAATTTTATAAAGGATCACTTTACTTCGTGTATATTTTAATCATTTTCATTTTTACAAAGTGTAAATGATTGAAGTCTGGGTTCAATTTTAATGTCAAAAATACCAAACGGAGAGCATAGAAAATTGAGCGTAGGAACAAAAGAAAACGTAAATTTTAATGTTAATTAAAGAATATTTAACATGAAAGAATATTGGAATGTGTTCTCTTCTCTTTGACTGGATTCTATGTAAACGTTGTCATGATACAGAGTTGATTTCAACTGAATCTGATGGAATGTTAAAGATCTCCGAAAAAAATATGAGGGGTTATGCTTTTGCCTAATTAACCAAATTATGGTGATAAGAAATGTACAAAATGAGAAACGTATTGAATGGAAAGCAACTCAATATAATTAAATTAAGTGCAATCTTAGCGACAAGTACAGACTGTGGCTTTTATGCTATGCTATTTTGTGTTGTGTCCTTTACTTATGATTACTCTTTGGATACAATTTTTTTTTATGTGCACTTCATCGTGTCCTATCTATTTATTTGCATGCGCCCTTTGACCCGATAAACATGGGTTGGCATTTTTTTTTTTTTTTACTTTTAATAAATATCTCAATGGTAATTCGTTACAGAAAATTGTAATTTATATTTTTCCACTTCTCACCTTTTAATTTTAATATTTATTTTCCATCACCAAAATGAAAAACCTTTTACCCAAAGTTAATGTTTATATTTATTTAAGTTTCACACTTCAGAAACGTCTATGATGGTAAAGAATTGACAGTGTATGGTTGGGAAAGTGTCCTCTAAATTTTGTTATTTGAAATATAAAAGAACTAAACGGTATCTATATATTCTTCATTTTAAATTATAAAACATTCTATTTACATTGTATGGGAAAAAATTATGTTGTACATTTCATAAATGATAAATTTTTCTTTAGTTATTTCAAGACAATGTTGATTATTTATACCGGATCATATTAAATTATTTGCATAGATTAGTTTTGAATGTAAATTAGATTTTTCACCATGATGTATTTTATAACTAAATAAAAGAGCAATTGTTAGTATATAAAATTGTATGCCATTGAGCCAAAACCAGATGGTATTATACATTGTCAGTTTATTATGAAAAAACAAGAAGAGAAATGAGGAAAAATTGGGTTGAAATTTTTATAGGGAATATTCGTTGATCGTTCTTTTATAAATGCTTGATGAGGGCAATCGCATACTATGAATTTACTGGATGCGAAAGGTTTATTAAGTGATAAAAATGTTATGCGCTTTTATGTTAATGGGGAATATTCGGTATAGCCTTGGTACCAAGAATAAAGTTATGAAGTAGGTTACTTACTTCTAAAGAAACCAGAGATAATAATAAACACACTGAAGAAATAACCAAAAAAATATAAAATTACTGGAAGTATTGCCATTCAGCACGTGTTTGTTTTTTGATTTGAAATTTTTCCTTTTATTTTTGGAAAAACAAAAAAAAATTTGTTTTTTATGTG
Organism: Coboldia fuscipes; assembly: GCA_001014335.1. Taxonomy (NCBI): domain Eukaryota; kingdom Metazoa; phylum Arthropoda; class Insecta; order Diptera; family Scatopsidae; genus Coboldia; species Coboldia fuscipes. Next base: position 20,148 of record JXOR01001399.1, read on the forward strand.
GAAATTCATGCAACTGAGTCACACACTTTCGAATTTTTCGTATGGAAATTATTCGTAAATGTTCATGCATATGTTTAACCGAGAAAAACAAAATAAATTTGGAATAATTCGTAGATTGTTTCTTTGAATTTCTTTTTTTCGTTAAACGGTAGAAAAAACATTGTAAGGAAAATACATTTTCCAAGAGTTATAAGGAAGTGAAAAACTGCGCACCTCTAAACGGAAGGTCGTGATCACAATTACTGTATACTAAAACGTCTATGAGAATTTTATATGTTTTAGTGCCAACAAAAATAGAAAAAAGAAATGAATACTAAGTCTACTGAAGGAAACCAAGTAAATAGAAAAACGTTGAAATATAAAAAGGATTTGATATTCACCAAGAACCACACATAGACTCATAAATTCCCGTTTTAATGTTATTTATAAATTCAATGGTTTTATGATATGCGATGAAAGCTCTACCATTACTAAAATTGGATATGAAGTTTATATTGTTCCAAAAAGAAAGAAAAATACTCCATAGTATTGGCATTGAAGCACATTCATTTAGTAGTCGTGGTTTTTCTTTATTCATTTCGCGATTTTAAAAACACACATTGTAAAGAGATAGGAATGAAATAAGAAATGAAAATTATTATAAAATGAAATTTCCATTCCACAACGAATATTCATACATTCTAGTAAACTCATTCAATTTACTAGAATTCAATGGTAGGATAAATGATAAAACACATTAAATTTAAACAACTGAAAAAGTTATGGAATGAAAAATTCGCAGACTCCAAACTATGTAGTACTAACAGAGTTCTCTGTCTTTCATGCATTTCACTCATTTGAAAACATGAAAATATACCGAAACTGAAATAAAAATAATTCCTTTTATATTTTACCTATGATTTTAATGGTTTTCTGTTTTATTTTCCACAATCGAATGAATACATTCAGCCTTTGGCGATATGATTATAATAAGCATAAGAACCATTCTTGTTGTAAATGCTTACCATTTGAGTTAGTGTATGCTAGAGTGCTTCACAATTCGTCAAAATAAAAACTGAATAAAATATTCTTTCTTACCTTTTGAATTGATCCCATAATTTAAAATGTTTGTATGGATATTTTTATTTAGTTTTGATACAATTTTCTTCTTTCATCACAGTTGAGATTTTGTCTAGAGGGGATGAGTCAATGGTAAAGAAAAAAACGGGAAAATAAAATTATTTTCCAATGTACAATAGGCATAAGACGAAAATAAAACCACGATATGGTATAAAGCTCAGCTAGATATGAGTTCAACATAAAAATAAAAAGAAAAATTATGATGGAATAATAGCACAAAAACGATGTCGTCTGTTTGAAAGTCTCTCTGTCTTATTTTTGTACATTTTGGGGAGCTCTATGGGTCTGAGACACCCCATAATATTTAGGAGCTTGAGAATGCGTCATAATATTATACATTATTTTCGTTCGTTTCTTTTCTTATTCTTCTATACGATTATACTTTACGACATTGAATGAATAGACGAAACGGAAGAAAAGAAACATAGACGAAACAGAAAGATTCACACATAGTACAGTGTGTTTACAGTACATAACGACTGAACCAATGGAAATCAATAAAAAAACATAAAGATGAAAATATGTGTATGAGCTATTCAATGTACTGTTTAAGATTTATGCGAATTTTTCTTTATTATTTTCTGTTTTTCCAATTATACTATGGATTTTCAAGGAAAATCGCCAGTTGGATATTTCAATGTTCTTTTGTTCTTTATGCTATTTTCAACTGATTCTTTCTAGTTGGGGGGTAGTTAGATTTCGTTTTTTTTTATGTATATTTTGCCATAGAGGAAATTTTTGTGTGGAAATAGCCATTCGATATAACGCCAACATAACATCTCCTACCATCTATTTACCATATAAATCGAGACCGTGCGTATAAAAGTGTGCCCTAACTTATGCAAATTTCCTTTACGTATACATCAAATATTTTCTAACCATTTTCAATGTTATTACCGTTTAGAAAACAAGAATATTTAACGTTTTTTTTTTTATTATTTCATTGTGTTTATCGGTGCCAAACGTACATATATTATCATCATATAAACTTAGGCCATATGGGCAATCAAGGGTATGTGTGTATAAATTTTAATGTCCAAACATAAGAATGGACGTCAAAAATAAAGGAAAGTTTAACAAACATCATATTTTTTTGTTGGTTCGGTAATATTAAAAAATTATGTCAAATTTCATTTATCATCTTGAATACAAGACAATAGATGCCTTTATTTTCCGGTACGGGTCGCCTAATGTTGAAAATAATAAAGATTTGACATCATAAATTTTATATTTATATGATCGACAACGATAAGGACAACAATTCGGGGTAGAAAAAATATAGCTATTACACCTACACTCGTCTATTTACTATAACAGACGAATGGCAATCAACATAATTCACTTTTTTCCTTCTTCATTTTCCATATGATTCAAGTTTCCGGGCACTTGGCCACCCTTTAAGACGTAATCAATGCAAAACCAATAGAGAATATTTTTTATTTTTTTTATAGAGAAGAATCACTGAACGAAAGGATACGCCAATATGGAATTATTATTTATTATCATTTAACAATTTAGCATTTATAGGATAAATATGATAAATTATATGATCTATTGAGTTTGTGAGGCATTATAACTGACTTATGGTTGTACAGCCACACATTAATGATTCCCAATGGAATATAATTTCGTATGATTTTTCTTGGTTCTATGCTGCCATAGACTAGTGAAATGGCAATAAGTCAAAATGAATAATAAATATGGAATGAAAACCAGAAAAAAAAACGGAACACAAACCTTCAGAGTTTTCCATCACGTTAAATTATAATAAAATTAATAATGATTTTGGTACATGACTATGATGATTGTTGATTCCTGGGCTGTGGGTATATACACATAGTCCTATTGACCATAAAAACTGATAAAAATTTCATTTATATTGTCTAGTGTAATGCAGTTAAATGTAATGCTTTTAGTTTAATATGATCATATTTACAATGATAATATTTTTCTGTGCCACATCAATTTGAATTTATATCATCAGTAATTGTTTGGTTCCCGAGATGATAAATTTTTTTTTGTGTGTTCTCTCTCCCATTTTGAATGTGATCCATATTTTCAATATGATTGGAGTAGAAAGTAGTAAAACAGGAATACGTGTGCCATTACATTACAGAGTATCAATAGTTAAATGAGTAATTTGGTCACGCTCAAAACGTCCCTTGTTTTTTTGAAGGGGGAGGCTCAATATGCTTGTGTTGCCCATCATAAACCTATTTGATGTGATGGAATACAGTGATATTATTTGATTCAGGCTCATACTCTATTGATTCTGTGTGTCACAAAGTTTTATATCGTACAGGTAACACAATTACACTGACGACCTCATTCGTCCATCATCAAGTTGATATTTTTATTTTCCTTTCTTTTGGCATAAACTTTTATTATTCTCTTTGAAACAATTTTTACTGTCATAAAATTGTTCAAAATGTTGTCTTTAAAATTGTTCTGGTTGTTGGTCCATAATATTATACTACATACCCTCTAACCATTAATGTACGCACATTATTGTTTGGTGGGTGGTAAAATATATTTTATAATATTCATAAAGACCAAAATGATTCTGTATGTGACGGCATTTAAACTCTGGTTCAGGTTAAAGAAAATGAGACGAAATACACAAAAATAAAATACATTCTTAATGTCATAAGTTCAATTTAATCGTAAAACTTTGAATTTAAGTGGAATCGACACATTGAATTTTCATCCATCTACCCTTAAACAATTGTATAATACCCATCTGCTGATGATGATGATGGTAATGCTTCTTTTTGCGGTTAAAGAATAGAGAATATAATGGAAAACTTAAGAAAAAATGAAAAACCTTTTCACTTCGTTTTTTAAAACTGTTAGAACCAATCACGTTTTCTTTTTCTTAGAAATTTTTCTTTTCCATTATTGAAATTCCATTAAATATAAATATGAAGTTTTATACACAAACGAAAAACCGTGAAATGAAAAAAAATAAAAATTAACATTTCATCTAGCAATACCGTACCAAGTATTTGGTCTTTATGTTTGCTTGAGCATAAATTTGATTATAAAAACGTAACATACAATTCATTGCCAGAAGGTACTCATTACAATCCATGTGTACCTTTGAACGATATTTTTTTTTCCTGTTACATTGTATCACCTGAATAGAATCATGTCGGAACCAAACACACACGGATATTTTGTTGGTTTTTGTACTCATTGGTATTCTCATATGTTTCGGTTAAAGCTCCGGTGTAGCAAACCAGGAGTGAAATTCACAAATGTCTGGAAAATTTTCAATGTCTCCCAATGTAACGTTTAAATGTTATTCACTCTTTGGTTTTTGTTAGATTCTAATTGTTAGCATACACATAAAAATGTTACAAACCAATTTTTTTGTTTTATTAATTTTAAATTCATATGATGGATAACTTGAAAAACTTTTCATCAAATCACAATTTGTTTTTATATGAATTTTTAATGTTTGCGGCTTGATAACATATTATTATAATAAAATACTCAACATAACAAAAAATCATAATCAGAAGAGAGAAATGATGCAAAATCATCATTGTGTTTGACTTGATTTTTCACTGAGATGTTTTTTGTTTAATGTTACAAATTTGTTACGTTTCATCTCAGTTATAATGTGAAAATATCAACGAACGAGTTCTTGTTCTTGTTATATGACAATCCAACCCCATTGAAATAATAAACATGAAATTAAACACATACGTTATTGTATGTAATTGAAAGTTAATCTTTAGAAAATTGGATATGTTTATCCTGACAACATTTTGATGTATTGTTTAGCTCATTAATCAAGTGTCCAATGGTACCATATTAGATTTTCTATAGTTAGAAATTGTATATGAAAATAGGCCTCTGTGATTCACATACACACTCACCATTTAACCAGAGAAACATTTTTCATTGAAAACGATGAGGCTCCAGAATTCGAACCTTTAGAAATTCCATTGCTCATCTGTCGAGACATCCTTATGGGTGAAGGCTCCCTGAAATGAAATAAAAAAAAATGAGAAGAAAACATTTTCACTTTAATATATTGGCAACTTTATTTTTATGTATTCCTTTTAGACGATTTATTGGGCCATAGTGTTCAGTGCCTAAAACATTCAGAACCATTCAATTTGTTCTATTGTTCAAAATCAGTTGGTCGATATAGTAATTCGGTTAAATGGTATTTTTTTGCTTATAACTTCATGTGTTCTGCAGCGCACCCCAAACGTTACTATGAATTCTATGTTTCGTTTGCTTCCATTCTGTTCAGAACAATTCAAAAGCAAATATTATCGGTTCAGTTACCACTGAATGATAATGGTCTCTGATCCTCTCATATGGAAGCCAAATCGGACATTTTTATAGAAAAATTTTTCTCGACTTTATCGTTTTGAATTTAACTTGATGAAATTCAATCTTTCGACTGGCACTTACTACCGATTTTTATTCATCATTGGAATCTAACATTTGGCATAAAATACATTTTTTTTTGTTCCAATTGCTTTCGTTTAGAGAGTTTTACTTCTATTCTTTTGTGTAATGCGTTACGGATTATTCTACCTAATATGGCCCCCAGATGACCTTTAAAATTCCCTCAATCTATGGATGTAAAAACATAAACGCATAAAAAAAAAGGGATAGAACTTTTAAGGGTGGGCAAACAAACACACAACAAAAAATTATTGTATTCAGTCAGGACCATAATAGATCTTCATATACATAAATATGCATAGAAAGTATGTGCCGTTTTATTTATTTTTTTTTGTTATGTGTGTATATTGTTTTGTATGCCTATTCAAATTGAAACCCCCATTTTCCAAGCTATTTTCTCTTATTTTCTTTTTTTTTTGCTATGTAACGTTTGAGTGGTCCACTGAGCATGGCCTCATCATAGTCAATACTTTCTTTTTTATTCACCCCAAATACTGCAGACTTTTTGTATTGCATCGTTTTTCCCATATACAACCAGTTCATTTGGATACCATACCAATGAAGATTATTATATTTGGATGGTCCAATCCACAGATGTAATGAACAGAGAAAGAGAGAGAGAAAAATGAAGATAAACTAAAAACGAGAAAAATTTGTTTGAACTTTTTGAACGAAAGGCTATCTGGTTATGTCAACATTGAATCAGATGTGAGGTAATTTAGTACATTCAGTAAAAACTCCAAAAGTCCTTGATGGTTTTTGGTATGAAGAAAAAAGCTCACTTCATTGCTTCATTATGTCACTCTTGATATTCATAGTTGAACAGAGATAAAAATAACAATGCGATTTTATTATTGGGGGGTGTACCACTTTATAGCACTAACACTACTGGCATATACATAAATGGAAGATTGACTGCACCTAAAAATCTCATCCACAATTAGTCCAATTGTGGGTAGTCTTTAATAACTTTATGGTATGGTTATTGCGGTTGACTTGATGGTACATTACAAATAGTGTACCAGATGCAACGTTTACGTTATAAATAATTACAATGATGATGCCACAACGATATTATTATAAATTAATTAGTTTAAACCAGTGTAGCTTCTAACCGTGATTTTAAATATCACTATACGATAGAATCCCGTGTTAAAACCATTTAGTGGTGGATATTTTATAAGCCACAAGGTGGACGATAAAACTTAGTGAATCCCTCAATATGGAACCAAATCCATTAAAATCCATTAAAAAAGCTCTTTTCTGCCTCCCACAAAAAAACCGAAAAACAATTTTCCGGTCAAAAACTAAATTGAATGTTAATTGTTTATACGCATTTGGTGATAATGGCTAAAATATAAAAAGAAAATTGTAATTTAAACGATCAACTCTTACAATGTTCACCTAAAAGTCAGTTAAAGTTAATAAAATGTTTGTTCTGATGGGCAAATTAACTGATTGCTATCGGGTAAAAGTATGCTCTTCAATCTAAATATCGTTTCATGCCATCATCTTAAAATATTATTTTTAGCCAACAGTTATAAAGCAAGCGATAAATCATAGCTTTGGTATGAAAAAGAAAAACGAATAGAAAAATAGAAAATTCAAGACACACCAATTAGATTGCATGCAACCTTTGGCCATGTTCAACTTTTATTTAACTCATAGTAATTATATACATTTTTCTTTTTATCTTAATTTATACCGTACACTTTTAATATACCGATTATGGTTTTTATCTTAACTAACTGTTTTGTTGTCATACCCCTTAAGGCGAGAACCATAAAATACGTTGAACGGTATTCGCTTTGGCTTGGCTTTGACGTAAATTTAGTCAAAAGAATTTCATCCTCAAGTAGTGGTATGCATTGCCATACCATCACACAAATTATTTGAATCAACAATTAGTCCATAAAATTGTTCGCCTTAGTAAATGGTGTTTTTGGGATGAGTTACCAATGTATTCTTAGCGAGGTGAAATATATCGTATTTAACTTGTCTCTATTTTAGAGATTGCAACTGTTACCGTTCAAAGTTTTCGGTTTTATTCTGGCCAACACACTTGAACTCGGGATTTGTTGTAGAGTGGGTGGATTTGTTATGTTTATTCATAGTGTGGCTATTCACCCTAAGAAAAAAAAAAACACCCAAAAAGAAATTGAAAATGAAAGGAAACAGTGAATAGCTTAAGTTGTGTCTAATAGAATACCGATTTAATGGTATCAACTTCTAAATGGTGAAGAGAACACATTCCAGTTTTATGGTGACTACTAATGGCATGCATGCTTTTCCTTATGGAATGTTTGATGCTATTATACCGTACCAACTCTCACTATACTTTAGAGATAATTCTTGCTTAAGTTGAAGCATATCTGGTTTACTTAAAGCTGACATGGTAATGTATATTTTAACATTGGAATCTGACTTTTATGCCAAAACGACATAAGGTTTCTTCTGTTTTTATACCAACATAAATGTTTGAATACCAATGTAAACGGAAGTATTTAGCACAGTATCTTTTTATTATTATTTTTTTTCTTATATATGGATTGGGTTTTAAGTATTAGTTCCTAGTCACATTCCAGTGTTCCGCTAATTTTTTTTTTAAAAGGAAATTTTCAAGCGGAAAAAAGAAATATAAAAGTCATCGTTATTTTTCATTGGAATATCTTTTCGAATTATAGTCAAGAACTCGTCATTTGCATCTCGAGTTATGGTAAAAGATTCAATGATGTAACAGTTATAGTTAGAGATTGAGAAACGAAAAATCTTTAACGAGTATAATGGCACCATGACACATAAAGACATTATATCAAGTGGATGATAATATCGAAATACATTATCACTTATTAACTACCAATCATGCGTTATGACTATGATAATGTATTAGGTAACATGTGTTAGTTTCAATGATAAAGTTTTATCTTGTACTCTAGAGAATAGTTATGGCCTATAGTTGAGTTATTTGAGTTCACTGTAGTAATAAGAATTGATTTTTATCGTCCTGAAATAGGAAACAAGACTGCTTCAATTACATAGAACAGATTTTAATCTTCTAATTGTGAACAAATAGATTACCATAAATTCGATAAAAGCTCGTCCTTGTCAACATGAAACCATCGTTATGATGTAATCATTCTGAAGGTGTTGTAAATATTTTATTTATGGCCTTACTTCCATCTTTTTGTTGTTCATTTGGTAACTATTCAATTTTTTTTTCTTTACCGAATAATATCAGTTGGTTAAATTCAACCCCCCACATCCGTGCATTAAGGTTCTTTTCATTGGACACATTCAATTCAATAAGTTTTGGTTTCTATGAAACCGTAAAGGATTTTTTTTTATACAATACTCCATGGTTGATGGAATAAACATAAGATTGCTATATCCTTCGTAAAACATCAATAATCTGATTCGACGAAAAAAGAAAACGGAGAAGAAACGAGACTTTAGAGAAATTCATATGAAGCATTGATCCGATCACATCAATAGTAAAATAATAATGTAATAATGTGTGTCCTTCCATTCGTTCTAACCATTATATCAAAAGGAGAAGAGATTATAGGCCTTCTTACTTCTAATTTTTTTGGTTGAATTTTTACGTTCGTTTGATACCACTTCTTGTTAATATTAAAAGAAAATTCAGACTTGTTTTGCGAAACGAAAATACAAAAATAATATTTTTATTTATCTCTGGTTTAGCCATCGATGTTTTGACTTTATATTGAAAGCTCTCCATATAGACTTGAATAACAAAAGTGTACGAATATTCTTTATATTTTTTTCTTTGGTATTTTACGGTAAAAGAAAAAGTTAAGATTTTCTTATACGCATTGAATATTGACTTGGGAAAACCGTATGGGTGGCACTGGTAAATGATAGAATGGGTGTCACCATAGAAACGGTAGTCAATTTTAATACGAGGAATGAGTTGACGAAAATCCCTCCAAGTTTCATATTTTGTTGTTGTTGTGTTCTTTCGCGTACCAAAAAATACACTCACACACACATTCAGCTGAGAAGAGCAAAATTTTGACGCACTAAAATATCAGCAGAGGGAAAAACAAGATCCCCCATATATATATCACCCAAATAAACATAAAAGTCTTCAGATATCGCGCGTAAAATATGTACAACACTGTTAGATTGAACGCCAAAAAGTATTTTCACATCTTCTTTGATGGTTGTATGTACACAATAAAACAGACGAAATACATTCACTTGATAAGAGAGAAAGAAAGAGAAATGGGGAACAAATGAAACAAGAAAACATGGAACAAACGATGGAAAAAAAGAACTCCTCCAGTTCAACGAACATTTGGAAATTGGGTCTATTCTGGCGTTAGTTGAGCTGAACCGATAACAAATCTCTCATATATCGAATTTTTATGTACACGCAAATAGCATTGAAAGAAAGTAGATGAAAATGTTATTTTGCCAACGGGAAATATCCAAAACCATATTCAATTCAAGGGCTATTTAGGATACTTGAAGTGAAAAAAAAAGAGAAATTTATTCCCAGTAAATGACAAGGTTATTAGTTGGGGCGGGAGAATGGAGAAATGAAATGGATCTCTGGGATACGCATAAAGCTCACACAGAAAAAGAAAGAAATAAAATCTCGAAGTGAAATTATCTCCCAGTCGACGTTATTTTTGAAGACGAAAAAAGTTTTATTTTTCATATCTTTCTGTTTTATTTATTTTTTTTTTTTATTTCATTGAATCTGTGATTACATTCAATTGATATTGTTCAGTTGACTGAGCACAACCAACGAGCTAATAATGAAAGTCTACGTTAATCAGTCCTAATTAAAGTGCACACCTTGTCAGTTTAGTCAAGGACACTAAAATTACGTACCATTGGATTTTTTTATTCATTTTGGCTCATCTACAGTTTTATTTTTTTCGGTTTTTATCTACGCAAAGTTATTGACATTAAGTTAAGAGTAGTTCATCCATCAGTTTGATATGTCACCAAGGGAAACCAAAGAGACAAATAGTCCCAATATTATTTGGTGGCATAAAATACGCTGAATGCTTTGTATACGTTTTTCGTTTTTATATTTTTAAATCCCATCATTGTGTCTATTACAGAGATAGACAGTAGAATCATTGGTACGTGAAAGATGAGTATTGCTATTCGAAAATTGAGTTTAGAAAATAGCCGATGGTAAAACAGTCCAATAAAAAGTGTAAATGTGACAATTGATGTAAAGGGAGAGATCGTGTTAATGGAAAGTTTTACAAGAGTTTTATCAAATTGGTTTTTTCTTGTTTTCTGTTCACTCTCTGGACTTGATAACGCACTTTATTTGACTTTCCTGGAAAATTCAGAACGTTGACTTCTGTTTTTTTTTTTTTTATTTCCACCTCATAGAGTGTTAAAGACTTGTTTTTCTTTTTGTTACTTTTGTGGCCTTAAAATCCATTGTGACCCGTTAACTGAATCCACTGTGTGTATGTGGTTTTTTTGTTCTTATATTTTTTTAACCGCACTTTTATGGCAAAACTGTTATGGTAAATGTGCTGATGTCACCAAATAAAAAAAAGAAAAGCCAAACTGAAAAAAAAAAATGGAAAGCCAAAACGGAAGAATACAAACGACCAAGAACCACCAAAACAGTGTTATGGTCCTATTTATTTTATATGTTTTCTTTCAATACAATCTATTATTTTATATTTATTATTCCACGATGGACGATAAATAGGGAAAATAACATTTTTTTCCCTTGTGAAGAGAGGCATGGGGTTTGTTGAAAATACCAGACCAATGTGGATAGTATAACGGAAATTTTATTCAGCATTTCCCTCATCGTTTATTATTTTTATATCTCGTGTAAAATTCTCATTGATCTGAATGGCAATGATCTCGATACCTGAATTCCTGGTCCACTTTAATACCGATGACTACAGTTATTTTATTTGTATTTTTGTTTTTTTTTTTTTGCCATTCGGCCATTACTTTTTGTATAAATTCACCATAATTCACTCTACGTTATGATTTGTTTCCGCAAATACCAATTTATACAAATATTTATGTGTGAACGAAGTAAAAAAAAATAACATTACCGGCCAATTGGTAGTAATAACAGTAGAATAAAATAAAGAACACAAGAACTGTTGCCATTTCAATATATTTTATTTTCGCAAAAAAAAAGAAAGAAACGTGGCATGGTATTCATTTATTTGATTAAGTTGACCAATTCAGTACATAAATAATCACCTAAAATACATTTCAATTTGAGCTTATATGGATGAAAAGTACATTTTGATTGCTATACAATACTCTGGGATACATGTATTGTTTTTTATTTTCATTTTCCATGTTATGGCATCTGCTTCAAGGAAATGAATAACAAAATATTGTAAATCACTAAAGCTCGTTAATGTTACAAAAACTCCACTTCCAATTCCAATTAACTTATGAATATCATTCATGATAAATAAAAAAAAAAAGAATTTCTTTATTTATGTGTTTTGTTGATGTTATGACACATCATGTACAGTTGATTGAACTCCGCGTATTATTTATGTTGAATACCAATTTACGTGTACCATGAAATTAATAAAATTTAATTATACATTCACACGTGATATACGTATTGTTATGGGATATATAGAAAATCTATAGAACAAATGAATCAAAATCCCTGAGATTCGTTTAACATTTTCGTTTAGTAGTTCAGAGTCAAGACTCATAAGTTCATGAATTGCGAAAAAACCAGGCCATATAACATTGGTATGTTAATGTTTACCACTACCTTGAATTACAATGTACACGTAAAATTGGGTTTTATTTCGTTTCGCGAAAACTGGAAACAATAAAAACGAAAAAAGTTCTTTTCTGGTGAAAGTAGTTTTCACTATAAACTAAATTGAGGATTAGTTTATACCTCTAACACCGTTACATTGGTCTCGTTCTAATATAAAATGTGGCGAAATATAAAACACAACCGCCTAAAAACGGCAAATAAACAATATAACAAACGATGCTAAACGTAAATATAAGAAAGCTTAACTGGATCTTATACCGTATAGAACTTTAAATAACAAAAACAATGGTAAACCATTCGCGTTATTAATTGTTGTGTTTATGTGTTGAGCAGCTTAGTAAAATGTGTGCAAATTTAAATTAAATTTTCTCATATTTGACTTTCTATCTCCCCCCCTGTCAGAGTATCCTTTACGTATACATACAGCAGCCAATTCAGCTTTAAGCTCTTTTCATTATTTTTTTCTTTCTTGTTTCTGTTATTTTGAAATTGAATATATTATGATGGTAGGGATACCGCATCGTATGCAAATTTTTGTGGTTCTAATATTAACGTTTCATACATAAATAATTCATAAGAATAATTGAATGTTTAATAGAAGGTCCTAGCTTATCATTATTATTGTTTCATGGTATCATAATTGAAATAGAAGCATAGAAAATGCTTCTATGCTTTCGTTATACTGAATCTATTGTATCTTGATAATTTACACTATTCTCTAATATTTATCGTGATTATTAAATCCATGTGTTGCATATCAAATAGCTGTTTCCCTATTTATCCAATTTAACTGAAAGCGATATCATTTGAATCACCTCATTCTAGGTTAATTTTCATTTCATGCTGCATTAATCAAATTTTGTTGGTTATTTTCATGATAATGGATTAAATCGTAATTTTATATTCACACAAATAAGAAATCCAAATCGATTGAATTGTTATTATCGCATCATTAACACCATGAACAGCAGAATATTTCTCTATCAGCTGGTTACACTCGGTTACACAATAATTCGATATTTGATAGCATTCAATTCTTATTTGAACCAAATCAATGCCAATACTCGAATAATGGAAATTTTTGAAAAATTCTCGATGAAGTAAATGGGGAGAAAACCAATTGAAGTTTTTACTTTTATTTTCCTTTTTTGAATCGTGAATAAAAATAAACTTTGACAGAGAAGAGAAAAAACGGAAATTTTTGTTGATTCACAATGTTTCAAATGTTTGGTTCACAGTGTTTGTGATGTGATTGATGTTATAACAGAAAAAAGAGATCCAACATTGGCCTATTGTGACCACCAATACGGTTGGAGGGTGAATTTGATTGTATGTCGTTCACTGTATGATTTCGCGGTGAAATTCAACAGCCATTAGGACAATTGATGGCAGCATAATTTTAGGATTCGTTTTGATAACAAAACAAAAATAAAAACGATATTCTATTCTAATCTACATCATTTATAAGCAAATATTTATAAGAAAAATGTCAAAAACAAAATAAAATGATAATGAATTCGACGAGAATCAATTATACGCACATTTACCAAACGAGATTGTATTTTTTTTTTGTGTCTCCAATTTACTCTTATCATTGTTGGACCATCCGGTTTTTGGGAAGTATGACTCCTAAGTAGTCACCCTCTACGATTCTATTTACGATTATATTCAAATCGTATGATAAACGGTAAAATCTCCTTAATTTCAACGATGAGTTTGATTTTCTATTTTTCTGTTTTTACTTCCATGGTTCTCATACTCAATCGCAGAAAACAATGAGATTATAATTTTGTTGTTGATTGTATACGTGTATACCTTCAGCCGAGTTTTAATTGATCAAATTAACGGCCGAGAAAAAGAAAATAATGAATTAATTATGCAATCTGTCCAATGTAGATAGCATATTAATGACACAGAGAAAATTAATGTTTCCACCGGATGGTTTTTCTATTTTTATTTTATCCAGAGTGGCGTAAATGAACTAAGAAGAAAATATGAAAATTTCAAATTGAATTGCCATTGGAGACGGTGTAATATTATGCTGAAATACTTTTATTTAGTCATCAACTGGGAACGAATGTATTTGATTACTTACCTCATATTTCCCCAAAGATTCATTGAATTTATTGATAACGTTGAAAATTCGAGTGAAAAACATTATTTTCTATGAATGGAAAGAATATTAAAATTTACGGTGTAATGAAAAACCTATAAATAATATGAAATAATAATGGCCAAGCAATGAATGATGTAAAAAAGAAAAATAATTTACATAATCTCAAACAATTCCAAGCGCCATGCAATGGTAATAACAAAACAGTTTTGATATCTATAAAAATCCGACAATTTCAAATAGCAATTTAAAGTCATCATTACAGCCTTTTTTTTCAATTTTCTTTTCAACGAATTCAGAGAAACAAAAAGATTTTCAATTTCTTTTGCCAAGATTCATTTTTATTCTTTTTCATAAGAACCAAGAAAAAATGTTTAAAAGGTAAATAATCTGCAACTATTTCGAATGCAACTACTATTCTCAACTATGTACAGAAAGAGAAAACTTTAAATGAATTCCATTTTTGTATTGTTAAATTTTGTTTCTTTTCTTATCAAAGACATAAGTAGAAACTTCGTTCGTGCATTCTTCCATTTAAGCCTTTAAAATAACAACAAAATGAAAATTGTTTTTCTCTAAAAAGGAACATTGAAAATATGAAAACAGTTTCCATTTTGAGATCTAATCTAAATGAGATTGCAAATAAACAGACGCTGATAGATGATATCATTTAACTGAAGAGAATACCAATTACTAGAAACAGTTAATCTTGAATCCTTAATATTCTCTACTGGTTCGATTGTTTCTCTGTAATAAGAGATTTTGCTGATAACAAAACGGTATTTTACCATTTCGACAGAGAATTTAATTTTCTAATCAACTAAGAAGCAACAAGAAATACCGTTCAAATTTTAATTATTTAACAGAATTTAATGTTTGTTACATTATTTATAATTGCGATATTAATATTTAATTTGATGGTAAACGAGTCTCTTCATCATATTAACTGTGAACCATTCAATGTGTTTAAGTCATTTACACATACGAACAAAAAGTTCGTGACAATGTGGCTATAATTCAAGTGCATGAAAACATGGAAAAACAACCACATAATTGATAATATTAAACATACGATTGAATAATGAATAAGCACCGGATACTATTATACTAGCTGAGTTCATTCTACTACCCTCTACATGAAATCAGTTATTCGTAATTTTTTTTTTCACGTTTACTCACATTGAAAACAATTTACTTCTAACTGCATATAGAGTGAATAATCCCCCGGACTCTAACCCATATCCCCATCGTAATCACCGTTAAACTAAACGCAACTGTATGATAAACAGAAATAAAAAAGCAAAACGTATTTATGCTTTTTTCGGTATAATTTTTTATTTAACAAAAATGCCAATGGCATAGCAGGTGAGCAACAGGTAAATAATGTTACCACATTATTATCCATTTCACCCTCGTACCATTAGATTTGAATGTTATAAGCGCCGGATGTTAACAGAAAATAGAATACCGAATGAAAGTTTCTTTACTTTCATTTGTTTTTTTTTTATGCTTTAGGTCTGTGTATGTTCAGTAATATGCAATAGAAAACACATTCGAATACATAAATAAAATAGATTTAAATTGTTTATCATATAAAATAAAACTGTATTTTTGGCAATAATATGCCATTAGAATATCCCAATGCTTTGTTTGTTCAACGAAAATATTTTCCTGTAGTTACAATCAAATATCATAATATGATGAGTTTTTTTTTATTCATATTATTGGTTGCCATTCCGTATTATGAAATAACCCCACCGGAAAATAACATGTAAATTTATTGTATTCAAACTTTAGTTGTTTCTTGTTACCTGTGTGCCACGTAAAATGCCAGTTATAACAAAAATAAAGAAAAGGAATGTGCTTTGCAATAACAGCATAACCAAATGAATTCATTTCATATAAATATTGATATTGTAAAGATGGTTGAATACACGAAAATAGAATTCAACTATTTATATGTCTAGCCTTTTGATGTGGAGTTTTCTCCATTTGATATGAAAATTCTTTGGAAAATATGACGTTTTATGTGAATGGTTTGAGGAAATATGAGTTACGTTTTCTTCATTTTTCCGATTTTTATATTTGAATAATATTGCAATAAGTATAGGAAAACCATTATTGATTCTATTAGCAAATATTTACCATCAAATTTGATGTGACAATTTACATAACAATATATTTTCCTTGGAATCTGCAAAATCATCATAATGAACATACAGGTTTTCTTAGCTATTTCATGATTTACATATCGTAACGATTACATATTTCAACATCAATTGCAATTTACATCCATTCAACAATATTGTACTGATTTTCATCGAGAATACCGATTGGTATGCAAATCATTTCTCTCATATAATCGGAGATTCACCTAAAATCTGAGTTCACTCTATTATAATCAAATATACATTTACCTTCAGCTTGGTACAATTTTGCTAAGAACCAAATTATCGCAAATACTTTAGTGTGTCCACAATAATTTACTTCAATCTATGAGTGTTTTCTTTAGAAGGAGAACAGCAATAAAATCATCAATAATCATTATTCAGTCCATTGCGAGCAAGTACACTGAATTATCGACCAACGTAGAAGATTTTTTAAAATAAAATGGTTGGAAAATTTCCATTTAAAAGAATAATTCCTCTCCCTTATTTTACATTGTACATCATCTACAAATTGTACCATCATTCCTCCTTGATTATTATAATTAAATATAAACGGTTTTTCCAGTTGACTGTCGTTCACCACTCAATGTCAATCTATAACAGAATAGATTTTGTCTACCTGTACATTGTTAACGGTATTTCTTTTTTTAATATTTTGTTACCATTCGTCATTACAAGTGGTGTACACACAATTTTCACGATCTCTTTTATTCGCTCTCTCTCTAGATGTTCACATTATATCATTCTATTGGCATTACAAGATTGACAATGTCGAAGGAAAATGTATAGACTAATATTTATTTTAACATCTCTCAACAATAAGTCAATTCTAAAATCGTTGTGTTACCTGAAAACATTTAAATTTTGTGTGCGCAATGAATATTAGCATATTTCAATGTATATAACACGTATTACTTACACATACATACACATTTCACGTTTGTCATATACTTTATTGTCATTCGCACAGGTAAAAATCAGATTATATCATTTCTGAAGAGCACGTACCACCAGAGATAGAGAAATACATAAAATAGAACGAATTTAGTTGGCGTATATGCCAACACCAAAATGTATCCACTAGAAAATGTAAGCAATTATTTATAGACTTTGCTTCGTTGAATCTGAATATGTTACAGAATATTCTTGTTCTTTCTCTCTCTCTGTGCTTTTAAAATGTCTGTTGTCATTGATTCAACTGTGTTTTTGCATTTCAAATCATTTGAATTATTTCGATATGATAAAAAACGGTGTTACATGGTTATACATTACATGAATAATATCGTTGTAATGTTAACTGATGGCAATATGGAGACAATTATTCTATGCTTATCAGCATACACAGCATCCCTTTATCTTATTGTATCGTATTGAATGACACCGTGTCACATACTGTTCATAAATGTAGCGGAAAGAAACTCCATAATGTTAAACCATTATCAATGGCATCAAATAGAGAAGTTATTTCACTCCTATTGATTTCAATCGATCGAATATAAATTTTCTATTTAGAATTGTGTACCACTTAATCATTTAATGTGCTACTATGCTATGTATTGAATACGAAATCAGATATCACAATTGTAAATTAAGATGAAACAATTGATCGATATGGTATGAGATAATCCATACATTCACAAAAAAAAATATTACCAAAAAGTTAACGAACGAGAAAAGTACGCAGTAAAGTTGTTTAGTGTCGTTTTGGCATTGTACACCCAGAAAATACAATTTTTATTACCTAATGAATCATTCAGAAAATGCGCAATTTATAAAGAGACAAAACGAAAGAAAATCAGGTGAAATCAGGTAACCAGATCCTTCAATCTCTCATGAAAATACACTTATCGATTATCCATCAATATTTTTGGTGTATTTGGTAACTTTTCTGGTTTTGTGGATTGTGTCTGGTGCACTTTCACAATAAGACATTATTTCAAATGGTAAATCGATTTTAAATACTTTGATGTATCCACAAAGATATTGTCAATTCAAAATTCTTAATCTATAGTCACTGCTATTACAGAATCAGTATGGAATTGAGAAATTCATCTGTCGATAGAAAAGTTTTTTCCCAATTACGACCATGTCTCAAGCCAATAAATTCAAATGAAAACGAACGAAGGAAAATAAAACTTTAAGACTAAAATCGTGTTTAAATAATCATTTCATTTTGAGAAGTAGAACATTATGTGTGTTCTTAAGAGAAAGTGATAACTTTAAAAAGACACACATTATATTGTGTCACTGACTGGTGCGGTTCATAAAACTCCTTTTACTTTGAATTTTATTAGATTATCTACATCTTAGAACTGTTTTTTCTCTCTTTAAATGGTTCAGTACCATTTATCTGGTTAAATTCATTTGGATTTTGAATGAGTTCATCGATTATTGTTAATACAGTTGTACTGTTTATAGGGTAGGAAAAGCATTACTCTGGTATTCTTAAAATTTAATCCAATTTAACTTTCGTTTTTGAATACTACAGTGGATGTTATAAATGTTATTCGATAT
The DNA here is from genome assembly GCA_001014335.1 of Coboldia fuscipes. Classification (NCBI taxonomy): domain Eukaryota; kingdom Metazoa; phylum Arthropoda; class Insecta; order Diptera; family Scatopsidae; genus Coboldia; species Coboldia fuscipes. The sequence continues at coordinate 39,265 of JXOR01001399.1, forward strand.
TATAAGAGTGACTTCCTTTTTAAAATAACTATTCCTTCATATATTTCGAATTGTTCGCAGTAAGTCTCAAAGGTGCGGACATAAAGCATCGCACAATATAAGGTGAAATAAAATTGAGCGAGATGCTAACTTACATGCGATCCATCGATTGTATGGACTTGAAACCAACAACGTCAACCGATTGAATTTCCTCTTCTTATTCGAAGTTTATTTTCTTTCTTTTTCCAAATGGCAAAACATCTGGCGTATTGTGGAATTGAAATCCGTTGTTGCCATCTGGTTGAACATATAAAAAAGGGGTGAATTTCCCATTGAGTTTAATGTGCTTTTCACTTACCAATTGAATAAGAAAGAAAAGGTAAAAAAAAAGTTTTTCTTTTTTTAGCTCTTTGTCGATGTGTCGAACGTATAATTTTCAAATATTTCCCAGTAACAAGATGGGAAATAAAAAAAAAGTTTTTCGTTTGTCTTGTTATGGTTGTTTCGTTTCACTTAAGAACTAACTGTTATAGTTGTTTCCTTTGATTTTTCCGATTCTATTCAATTGGTCCGAATTCCATTGATACGCGTGTTCTGTAATTTAGATTCGTTTAAATGAGATTTTCTATTTTTTCTTTTTTGGTTTTCTATTGGTGATGGTTACAAAAATTCCAATTTCTATTCCAATATGATGGAATTTTTCATGTTATTTCTGGCCATTTTCATTATTCATACTGTGGCAATAATACAAAAATGAGAACAAAAAAAAATATCAAGCAATAAGGAATATCTTAACGAAGAACATTTCTATTGTTAGTCAGCCCAGAAGATGTATTATACTGGTTCACCATGTTGTCGAACGTGTATAACTCTCATCATCAGCCTACCCATTCATTGGAAATTGTTCAATGTTGAACACGATACCTTACCAATTTCATATCACGTTTTCACGCAAAAATATAGAAAACCAGAACAAAATGAATGAATAAAATACAGTTAAATTACTCGAATGGATTCAATTCACAGTGAATATGAAAAGCTTCCAATTGTTTTGTTTCTAAGTGAAAGCAACAAGAAATGAAGAACAGAGAAGAGATTAAGTGAAAGTCAATTGAACCATATATTGCCACTAGACTATGAGAACATTAATCGTGATACATTCTTATTCGATCATTGTGAAAATTTTAAATATACCAACGGCAATTTTGAACGGAATTCATATAAGAATAACATGGAAGTTATCTAGAAACCATTGTCTTATTATTTCTGACAATCATCAATTGTTTTGTGAACAACTGAGAGATTTCCTAAAGGTAGAAAAATACGTAAAGTATTAAAAGGGAAAAATTGTTATGCTTCTGTTGAACATTTTTCCAGTTTTCCATCTCAATTGAATTTTCAATGAAAATGTAGAAATAAATGTGATGGGGGGGGAAGCCCATGGAAATTAATATTAATTGAAATCGTGCATTTAGAGAACGTGCATGTTAACCATATTTTCCATTGAATTTTTATGTGTATGGCTGAAAAGAAACCCATTTCCTCATCTGATTAGAAAATTTGTACGATGGGAATCCATGTGAATCAAATGTTAAATTTTACAATTTACCTGATATGTTAGTTTATGCCATTGATACACACAGGACTCAAAGGAACACGTTGTGATTCAATAAATTACATTAGTTACTTCGAATAAACTAAAATCAACAATCACATCTGAACCCATTTAAGTAATCAGAAAACCCATTATAATTTCCTTTTGAAAATCCAACGGTTTTTATCATATTGGTATGGGAAACATAACAGAATGATGATTTCTCATATCATTTGAGAACGACATCAATATTTATGTTTAACCAAATAAAAATCAGTGTTGGCACTTTAAAATTTTAACAGAACATTGTTATAACTCTTAACTGGAATTTGATTAAAGGGATTTACCGAAAGGCAATCACTTGCCATGGTAAAACCTTTCCTTTTTCTGTTGGATAACCAATTTTTGGGAAATTTGATCTCATCAAATGAACCGATTTTAAAACTCCTCTTTAAATTCAGCACGTATAAATTCGGAAGGAAGAAAACTATAAATGGATTTATAGATTACCCTCGCTAATATTTATTAAAGGGTATGCTAGTTTAGATTAAACTTTTCTTCTCGTATTCAATATTTGATTGGGATTTTATTAAAGCACATCAGTGTTGTGTTACCGTTCACTCAACTCTCAAACTCAAACTGTTAACATTTGGCAGCTATAATGCACAGACAATCTTGTCAGATTTTAACTATTTTACAATGTAAACTGAACTAATAATTCAGTATGAGGATCTTGCCATTTATATGTGTTCTTTTGGTTCGTCCGGAAACCAAACCACCCGCATTATTCATTTTGGTTGACATTCTGTTTCGATGTCTTGCCATCAACAATAAATTTCTCTCTGATTTGGAGTTAGTGGATGTACGAGTATACCTCACACTGTGCACTTGTGATTGTGTCAACCAAAACCACTGATTTTTATTTCTATTTTTTTGCTTTATTGCAACCAGTAACCAAATTGCTTATAGTTGATCTAAAATTGATTGTGATTTTTATGATGAATACCAACAGGTGGTTGCTTTTTCTCAAATAGAATGAGAGGAAAAATCAATTTTGGGGTATAATAAGTTTCAAGTACAGACGTTTTTTGTTTGAACGAGGTGGATGAAAATATAAAATTTGAATGGAATGTTATTCAATAGGCAATAGGGATGATATGAATTCTCTGTTCCATTGATTTTATTGTAACGCATAATCAATATACAGAGGAACTGTGTTGTTGTTTTATAGGATCATTTGTAAACATTGAAATTTCGCATACGGTTAGCTCACATGCTGAGTTGGACTCATTTTTATTCTATGACTTGAGGGTGGGATGAGGTAGAAATGGTTGACGTTTAACAAGCGTATGTGTGGCAAAATACGAACATAAATTAAGGTGTTGAAAAGGTAAACATATGCCACCGTATACATTATTTCAATATGGATGAAAATCGATTAGATAAATTGAACCCCATTTAGAAAATTGGGTTTTTCCTATCGTGAAAAAAAAATGAAACGGAATTTTATCCATACCACTCAAACTCTATTTCTTTTATAGCGGCTTTTTACTGTTTTTTAATAAATTGCGTGTCTGTTAAATAGAGAGAGAGAGAAAAAAATTTACAACAAAAAACAAATTTGTACTTCAATAACCGTTGAATCGGATATGTGTGTGTCAATTTTCTCAGACCCTCAATTAGATGTAATGTGCTGGAGGTAAAGGTTTTCATCACCAAACCTCCGTGTGTTCCACTTAAACAGTGAAATTGACATGAACAAATTAAATGTGTTATAGAAAAAAAAAGGAACCTTCAATAAACGAAGAAAGAAGATAAATTTGTATACAATTTATTAGTAATTTTAATTGTTTACGTTCTTCAGAATCAATTCGTTTCAGTGATGACTTCCTGTGAATTTTGGTATACCTAAGATTTCATAATGGTTACCTACTACCCATAAACACACCATTAAGTATTGAATAAGCAAAAAGAATTTCATTTATTTCCAATTCAAGTCAATATAAATTTTCCAAATGAAACGGAAAAGAAATAATATCCAATAAGGAGCTGGTTGCTTGTTTTTTTTTTTTTTTTTGGTTAAAAGGAACAACTCTATTTGATTTGTTTCGCTACGTGTTTTAGAAGTTAGAAATTAAGTTCCGGTATATTTCAAACCAATACGTCAGAAGAAATATATTGTGTATGGATTATATGGTGGAAAACACCATAGACGATATCGGAAAATTAGTAAAATAAAGTGGTTTTTCATCCCCATTTCTTCATATTAAACATACACCGCATAACAAGTATTGATTACTTAGCTGATGGTGGAGATGGAAATAACTAAATTATGGTGGCAACTAAACTAAAATTAATGATCTATAAATTAATACATTAGTCAACCATTATAGTCTGCCATAAGAATTACGATAAAATTAAAAGTACATGAACAATACTTTAATAAATGAGACTGAAACTTTCGTTTATTTCAATATTTTTTTTATAGAAAAATTGAATTTAATTATTAATGATCGACATTCGATTTGGTTTGGGGTGGTAGTGAAAATGTATGAAAATCCTTCTAACATTTGGGAATTTAGAAATGTTTTATTCAGTTTGGTTCCGTTCCAGATCAAAAGAAAGAAAAGTTTTTCCTCAAACAGTAATGAAACATACTGGAGTATTCTAATGTATAATAATCTGTGGTTCCTTTATACGATAACAAAATTAAGTTCATGAAAAAGAGACATGAAAAATGGCATCTATTATTTCCATTGTATTAATCGGTATCCACAGCCTCCGGCTTAACAATACATTTAATCGTACTAATCTCAAAAGAAGGTTCACATTCGTCGGATATTTTCTATCAAATTTAATTCATCTTATTATTTGAACGTCTACTTTCTCGTTCTCCCAAGTTGTAACTATTTTCTTTTTTTAGCATTTTGGAATTATCTGGTGTTCACATATTTCACAATAATCCATATCATTTAGAGTTGATGGCCGCATATTCTTCATATTCCATATTACAGTAATATGTTACAGTCGTAAGCAAGCAAAAAGTCCATAAGAAATAAAAACTTATAAATTCGTTCGTTTTAGTTTTAGCCTACAAGCAGATATACAAAATGGCTCATAATGGTTAAAGAAAATGTGTTAAGTCATTTAGAGGTTTTTCCTTTAATGGTTGGATATTTTTCAAAAACCAAGAAAATTTTATTCGAGTTTTTCGTCTCACACAGACGATTTAATAAAATAGGAAATCCAAAAGTATTAGACCGAAGCAAAAAAAAAAGAAAAATATAAAATACAATCAAATCCGTGTGAGAAAAGAAAATTTAAGTAAATCAGCTTTTCCCACAAAACGAAGTTTCTTTTTGTCGATTCAAAAGAAACCGCTAACATTAAAAGGCATACTGTGGTTTTCCTTTATCAAATTACAGGATACATCTCGTCTTAGTCTTTATTAGATATTTATCTTACATATGTTTTTATAGTGTCCTATAACTTATAAATTCTTTAGAAATTTCAACTTTTCCCTTCTGTATACACATAATGATGGGAACAGAGAAAAGAAATAAAGAAACACGGAAACCAAGAAGATTAATTGTTTAGTTTTTCCATTCCTTAAGAAAAATAAAGGAAAACTGAAATTTTTTTGGTTTTTTTTTTCGGTTTTACCAACCACCAAAAGATAATTTTCTTAACCCATATGTGTATCTTCATTGTCCTAATCCAGAAGAAACGAGAAACGTATAAAAATTTTTTAACACCAACCGTGCTAAATATTTATTAACTCTTCTGGGTGTCTGAACAGGCATCCACAATCTGTTCCATAATAATTGAAGGATTCCATTCCGGATGAACTACGTTCTTCACTGCCAACATTAATTGCTGTGATTTTAGTCTGTGCTTGCAAAGTTTTACTTTTCGTTAAAAACAAAGACAGTAGCCAGATAATAATAAGAGAAATTTTGCCCATTTTGAACTACGTTGATGCTTTCCTTTGGTGTTTTTAAGAAAACGATAATATGGAAAACCATTTGTCACATTCTAGGCAGTATAGCACAGTTGGATGTTCCGTAATGGTCCGCATGCTCTGTTAATTTTCACACTGGGCGTTGAGTTGTTAAATTTCTTTAGCTTAAATTACAACACCTGGCTAATAATTCAATGTCTATCAGATTTCTAAAATGAATCTGAAATTTATCTCTAACGTTAGTGATATCATACAAACTATACCAAAGGTGTCTGTTGTGTAGTTCTGGTCATTGGATATGAATAGTGTTGCCTAGTGAGATTGGTGTCGTTGTAAGTTCCATGTTCAATCATGATACATTATAGTGGCGTACATAAATTATAATAAAAGCCTTAGAATTTCACTACATAGTGGAACTAGAGAGTGTGAATAATAAATTATGTCCATTGTTAATTGAGCATCATCATATACTGATATTATGCGATACCAATTGATTGGTACATTAAACTTCCAGCTAATGAGAATTAAAACCAATATCGATTTATGTTTTATTAGCTACATAACATTTATTTACGATGCTTCATATTTATGGTTAATTATATCCTGAATCTCAGTGATAAATTTTATAATAATTGATCTCACTTGAATTTACATTATACATATCAAATGATTTAATGCATGAATTTATCAGTATATTGTACCACAATCAATATGAATATTATGAAAACATATGGTTAGTGTAGTTACCTTGAATTGAAAATTTAATAATAATAAACTGGAGTTAATGAGGCTAATCTACTTCTACACTCTGACTTGGTTAACAATTTTCTTTATTTTTTTTTATTTTTATTATGAATGAGGAAATTAATTTGAATCAAATAGATTTTATATCGACACGTAATCATGATATTATGTGATCATAAAATTTCAAATTGAACTCATTAATATTTTATGTATTGAAATTGAATATTATTTAATATTGTAGTTATGAATATGATTACATATTTTCTAATTTACGTATGAAAATATGATGAAAAACCAAACAACATTAATTCTGATGAGTATTCATTAGCGTTTTCATTTTATTTGAAAAGTGTATTTATCAACAGGCGTGCACAGTAATTGATAGTAATATATTTTACATTAATCTTATAATAACTTGGATATCATTTAGCAATATAATAACTTTGAACTAATTGAACGATTTTATATTAAAAAAATATAAATCATATAGGATGATAAAGTTATTAATCAATAGATGAACATAATAATGAAAATTAATATTTCTGGGTCAACTATACTTATTCATTGAAGGAGAGTAGTCGTTAAAAATGGTTTTCAAATATATTCAATTTTATTAAATGCCCTATTAATTCTCAATTACTTTAATGCATTCGAATAACAAAAGAAATTGAATCACTTCTATTTAGTACAACCGATGCAATGATTCAATTCTTTTGTTTACAATAAAACCATAATCGATAATTGGATAGAAAGGAATTATAAATTTTATGCTCATTTAATGATGATTTGGAAAAAGATGAAAAAACTACAAGAAAATTGAATGATTTTTATCCATGATTTTTGTATTCATTAAATGTGTGCACAGCGTAATTAAGATTAATGAGAATTAATTAGATTATAGAATAAATGATAACCATTCAGTTGACTATAAAATCCTGTTTGAACTATTTGAAGTGAAATTATTAAAAGTTTTATATCCAATAGTGGCTCTCTGTTGTAGTAAACATTGTTAAGAGATGTACAGAGTAAACGAACAATCAATTGATGAAACACAAATGATAATTAGATTTGATTCAACTTGAACATTATAATGGATAACTTCTGATCTATATAAAATAATTCCATTAAGTAGATTTCGTTAAATCGTCCGTTGTTTTAATGGCTGTACAACAACCGATTTTTACTCCATTTGATAACAGATAAATTTATATTTCGTTATAGAAGAAAAATCTTTAATGTAGTACAAACTTTTCCATATGCGATACACTCTGATAGAAATTATGATTTAGTACTTTTAACTGATACCATTCAAATGGTTCGATAACCATGAAAACCATAAGAAGTGTACAGACTCTTATTCATCTTGTGAGCTACTGAAACACAATAAAGCATTAAAAGTTTATCGTACGATTATATCGTTGAATCACCAGAAGAGAATAAAAATACTAAACTGATTTTGACTTCAAGTTTTTCATCTTTTTCCAAACTTTTCATTTTTATCCCTTCACAGTCAAAAAATAAAGAGAAATGTTTCCATGGCATAAGTAGATGAGAGTGATTTGGTCTCATATCGCTCATCTGAATACTAATTAACATTGAACGTCGGAAATGAGCAATCATCCTCTTATTTTATGCCACTTCAAGTTAATTACATAAATCAGTACAATATTTCATAAAATACAAAACAGCACAAAAAGAGTATTTCATTATAAAACTGTGTATTTGTTGATATAAAATATGTGTGACGCACATACATAAAATGTCTACAAGACTTCGGGTGTTGACAGTATAATTTTTCAGTCACCAACAACTGTGCCGTTATTGCATTGTAATGTAGATGCCTCATATATCAACACTCCTGGAGTCAGTCAGACGGGATTATAAAGTTTTCCAACCCCAGTGTGGTCATATTAAGTTGTAATTATCCAAATGCTGTGTATGTTGTATATGGTAATACCCTTAATGGACATTTACAATTTTATTCATGAACCATTTTTCGTTCAATACATATCTCTTTGTCAGTTAATGTTTACAACCGTATTATACATTGGCCAATTTAGTTATATTTCCAAACGGTAATAAATACCTTAAACAAAAATGATTGAGAAATTTAGAATGAAATTCATACAGGACAAAAATTAAGTAAAAAAACGTATAATAATCTTTTGAATTAAAATGTAAACATAAATACCTTTTAAGTAAAACCTAAAAATGATGAGATTCTATATATAATCATTTCACTGTTTTAATGTCATATTTTTCATGGAATCTCTTATAATACTTATACGTGTCCTTAATTTAGATAGGGTGACCTGTACTGGGTCCTTTTTCTGATCTACTGAAAATATAACCCCCCAATGGTGAGGAAATGACTATTTCGTTTCATTTATTTTTGTGTGTCTTCGATTCAAGTCAGATAATTTCTGAACCTTTTTTTTTGTTGTTCTCCCTCGTCGGTTGGTTTTAGTTCCTTAGACGAATGTACACCTTATCATTGAACCATGGTTGTATATACTTCCTTGATGTTTGGCACACTAACCTTGAATGTACTGTGTATAGGATTTTTAGGTTGTTCCTTTAATTTTCACTTAGACATTCCCTGTTGTGTAATTAGACAAAAGCAACTCTTGTATTCACTACAAAAAATTTATATTAAATAATGTTTTATTTGTTTGGATATTAAGTGAACCCCTTTTTCACTTGTTTCATATAATTCAGGATGAGTTTTATGAAAACCAGAAAAGATAATCACTAATGACATTCATGTCTCTAATGTATGAATCCATTGCTTCAATAAGAAAATGTTTTATTTTCCCATTTTTTGATGGTTAATATGTCCAAAACAAAATATCGTTTTTTAAAATACTCTTTGGTCCATTTTTAATGTGTTCTTTGGTGTGTATGAAAATTCAAACTAAAAAAAAAGAGGATTTCACGTTATGTTTTAATTTCTGTAACTCTCTACGTTTGTTCCCAATTGGTTATTTTCAAAAAAGGGTATCTCTTTATCTGACAGTTATTCGTTGTGATGGTGACTATGAACAGCTCGTCAGAAAATTCAGAATCAAATAAACCAATGAGGAAAATTATAAAATATAAAAAAAATGTGTAGGAGAAGAACCTTGACTAAGCACAACTGATTTTTCACAAATTTTCCATGTGTCGGTGTAATACTTTTGGCATTTAAGCAATTGGATGTGATTCCATTTGGTTTATTCGTATTAATAAAAATTTAGATAAATTTTTTCCATTCTATTCTTTCTTTCTTATAGTACCATGAGTTACCATCATATTCTATCATTTTTTTTTATCATGTAGAGCATAAGAAGAGAAATGGAAATCAACTGGAAACCATGTGAACAGAACCGAACAATCATACATTGGGAATTTATTTTTTTATTTTATCATTTCACATATCTTTTATATCTATGAAATACTAGATAAATGTGGAGATTTTTTGTTCAAGTAGAAACCAAGTTTTTTGGTATCAACTAACATGATGATGATCTAGTGAAATGGATATGGATAAAATGTTACTCTGGGGAATCATCATTATTATAGAGAATGGTGTTGTTATCAGAACCAAATGTTATCTGTTGTTAACCAATTTTGTTTTTTTCCAAAAAAAAAATAAAATTGCTCCAAAGGTGTTCAATGATGCCAACATATAAACAGTTTTCGCTCGTTAATTTAAATGGGTGCTGAACTTAGTTTGTGTGTAGGTCATTATAAATGTTATGCCAGTGTTGGTCATTTATGATGCCAAGTGAAAAGGGTTCTCACTATTGGTCAACAGAATCAAATTTATTCATCCATAGTTGAAGGTGGGGGGATATGCCAACTATAACATCATCGGTAGCTTAGTTAAGGATTATCACCATAAGTCTTAGATAATGTCTATTTAAGTTAGTTAATCTTTCGTCATCTCGTATTGTGATCATCAATTCTCTCTTATAATTTTATTTGTCTGAAACGAAAACTAAATATACAGAAATGATGTGAAATTAATTCAAGAAATGTATTCATATGAATACCAAAACAATTCAATCATTGATCCATGTATAAACGATGATATTAAAAATGCTTGATAGACTGAATCATTTTTCACTAACCCATCATACGGTACAGATGATTTATTCATCATCACCTCATCATCTGGTGTGAAATTTTTATGCCATACCAAATTGAATAATAAAAGAAAAACCACGAAAATTCAATGTACAATTCAACATATTTTATTACCAATTTTTATTTTCACATTTTTATGTTTAGATTATCAACAACAACTCACTCATTAACACTGACAAAATCCATAACACAATTTACTAAACCGAAAAGAAGTGTTAATTAAATGGAACTCATTATCCTGAAGATTCGTTCATATTTTTGTTTTTGTTTTTCCATCACTTTAAACTGGAATTGTAAAACATTTTGCTCATTACTAAACTAATTAACGTTTCTTTTTCTCTAATTGCAGTTTAAAATTATATGAGAACTAACCACAAACAAATAACTGTGCTACTAATCCAGTCTAACCGTAATTTCGTACTGATTTGGAACAAAAATTCATTGAATGAAAAACATAACAGAGCCACAGAGAAAATACCAACCAATTAATGATTTGTTCGTTACGATAGAATTATGGTTTTTCTGTTGCTTGTTAATTTTTCTCACAAATATCCAAGTGTATTGTGTATAATTCAGTCAGCTAATACGAAAAAAAAAATTAAATATTTAAATGTGCGTTCGCATTAAATCGCTGAATTTTTGGTTTTCTTGTTCAATTGTAAATTTATTATCGTAAAAAGTGAAATAAATTCTATACACAATAATCCCCGTTCAGTGAAACAGTGAATCCAAAAGCCATGGAAAAACGACAACAACAGTGAAAAACAGATTTCCCCATTAAAACACGTTTTTTTTTTTTGCCCAGTGTTTACATCGAATACAACCGAATTGAAAAAGAATAAAAAAAAAAGAGTTGAAATTCAACTCTCTCTCCATCATTGAACAAGAAACAAAAAATTTTGTTTTTGTTGTTTTGTTATTCTGGTGCTACCACATTATCCATGTGTGATTGGTACAGTGATGGTGTATTACCATCAACGTGTGAAGATTTTAATTTAATTTGAATCAGTTTAATGTTCTGCTAAATACAAACAGAATTTGTATTTTATGTTGGTGGTTAATTCATTACCCGTACATTTGGCCGTAAAAAACATAACATAATTTTTTATTCATTTTTTTTTTTAATTCTGTGCTTCTCTCTCATTTGTAATTACCAATGTACATGAAAACAAGAGTGTAATCAAATATATTTGGATTGACCAGAAGTTACCAGATCTTCAGCATCCGAATTATAAAAAAAAAGAAGAAAAACACACGTAAATTACTGTAGTACAAAAAAATCTAGAACAGAGTGAGAGAGGAAAACAAAATCAGTCATTTTTTTGCGACCCCTGCCAGTTATTTGTGTGATTTATAGAACGGTGCAACGTGAAAATTCAATACGCTGGGGTATAGGGATCAATTTATGATTTTGCCCCCAAATTCAACCATTAAAAAGTGTCGACACTGTGCTACTATATTTTTTGTTACTCTATTTTGGCTTGATTGAATTGATTTTTAATTTCATTCAGCCGTGAATGCAATAAATCTCATTCAGACAGACGTATTGAACTCATTAATGTTCATTTAATCCTTCGAATCAAAAAAAAAAAAAAAAGAATTTGAACAAAAGTGATTGAAAGGAATTTTATTCCTAAAAATAATCAATTTAATTAGTTGGCTATAATTAAAATTGTGTTCAAGATTTCTTTAAACGTTTTTGGTTTTGTGTTTTCTTATTCAACTAACTTGAGTGTGAGTGACTTAAGAATGTTTAGTGATTAATGAATTCAAAATTAACAAGAAAAACTTAATAATTTTAATCAAATAATTTAGTGAAATGTGTATTAATCAAATTTATTTCTAAATTTAAATATTAAGTGAATTTAACGAAAACCAAAAGAAGAAAACCAAAAATTGTAAATTTTTAATTGAAAAATAATTAAAATGTTGAAAGTCAACAGTTAACCAATATGAGTAATTACCAAATCCAATGGAAATATAACCAAGAAATGAAATTAATTTGATTACACATTAGAAAAAGTATTGTAAAAGCGATAATCAATATCATCAACGATATTCACGCTTTTATCAATTTTCCATGTGAATTAATTATCAATGTTGTATAGAGATTCAATGATATTTAAATTCCTATGTAAATCATTCGGACTGCAATTGTTGTGAAATTTTAGAAATAATTTCCAGTTAAAATTGTCTGTGTTCAAAGGTGTTAACAAATATTTTATCGATTTTGTCTGGCTCGTAATCTTGATCTCATCCAGATTTATTGAATTCCATAAAAATTCATTATTTGAATTTAGTTTGGATGCATCGAAATTAAAATAATTATAGAATAATGCAACGATTCAGTGTATACTTGATATCAGTCAGTAAATGATTGTAGTACCATATCACAATTTAATACTACAAATAGCTATGCAAATAGAATGGCTGGTCCTCAAGCGCGACGTACCATTTCGACAACATCAAGTGAAGTTGCTGGATGTGCATCTAGGTCATCATCCGTACAGGTTCAGGAGGAGAGATCACGTATTGAAATTATAATTGATCCACAACGGCCAATAAAAGATAGTTTTGAATTTGATCATGGTGAAAATGGACGTGATACGGGTGATGTAGCAAATACAAATGACACATCAAATACACCAAAAAAACGTGTACGATATAAAAATCGTTCAATATTTCGACGGATTATAAGTTACATAAGGAATGCATGGACTGGAATTAATATATCCTCATCCACTGGTATTTATTAAATTTCATATTCTTATTACTTCTTTAGGTAAACACAACGTTACTTATTATTATGTTGAGTCATTTGGGTTTTTTTTTTTTGTTTTTGGCAACGGAAGAGTTTTCTATTCATAACTGATTCATTTTCCGGTGGCTTTACACAAATCGGATTATTGTATTGAGTATACAATGATCAGCTGCTGTATATTTTGATTGCATTGCATGACAATATGATACGAAATTTCATATATCAAAGAATATAGAATAAAACATCAAAGAAATCAATTACCGGATATACAAACAGCAATAAACTGAAAACAATAAGGCAATTTTACTGTTTTATTATAATAAAAAATTGGTATTTCATGGATGATGATTGGGTTTTGGCATCATTTTATTCGGCGGTTTTCCACATAAAAACAGAACAAAAAACATATAATTTTCACATAACGAATTCTCGAATTGCCAATTAATATTCAATCATATTTGATTGCAGTTGAACTGAAATCCCTATCCTATAAATACCGTCAATCCGTTTTGATCCGTTAATGAATGTTTGTCCATTATGCTTTAATGAGCCTCTGGGCACTGTTTAAATATGATTATGTTATGTGTGATAAATGAATGAAACGTTTAGTAATCCATCTAATATGTAATTGATATGTGACCTTTTCGATATTTTATTTATATTAAATAGAATAAAAATCCGTAACGAGAAATGAGAGTGTGCTAACGTAAATCAATAAACTATGCTAATATACCAACAGAAAAGAAGATCATCAAATTTCACATCAATCGATCATAAACTACAATATTTATATGCATCTGGTTTCTATTAGTTGGCACACGTATTTCATTCATGCCCAAACCATACAAAATATGGGAATTAATTAGATGATGTTATGTTCACACCATTTATAGCATCAATGGATTAGAATAATCATCAGACACTTTTTTTTTACATGAAATATACATTTTCTTGTTTATATTTGAATACCTAGGCATCATCATCACAAGACTCCACAAAATGATTCCAAAAAAACAAGAAGAAAAATAAACTTCTTTTTATGATGATAAACTCTTATAAACGATTTTCTTTCTTACGTATGAAATTAAAAAGATGGGAAACTCACGAGATCCATCATCAATTTAGTTGCTCTCATTTTGGCACTGAATTTCTTTTTTATTTTTTTGGGATTACAGATGATGTGAATATTCATTTTTAATTATATCTAATAATGAATTGAATTTCATTCCGTTGTTTGATGATACCAAAAAGATGTTTTGATGATTTAATGAATGAAAATTAAATCGATTTTGATTTCTCAGCGGAGATAAATCAAGGATGTTCAATACCAAAATTCAATGGATTTACATTCAAATAATATTTCTATTGAACACGATAAACTTTATTGGATAACCAATTAAACTGATTCCTAGTTCCATTTAAATCATTAGTAGTTTACCACTGAATACATCGTGTTACGGCAAAAATTCCAATTTGGATTGGTTCATGAATGGTTTCAACGTATATTAATTCCCATTTGGTATATCATTTACCGGTAGTATCAAACCAGGTGTTAAAAAGTTTTAATTTTCATTAGTGTACATGGAAAACTTTTACCATTTGGAGTCACGTTCTCTTAATGAGAAATGTCACGCGCTATAAAGATTTTCTTTTTTTTATTTTCCTATTGTGTATCCGTTCGAAACAAGAAAAAAATTTAAAATAAAGAAAATGAAAACCGTTAAAGTATAGTTACATGTGGATGATGCCCTCCAGGTGAACACTGCAATTACTTTTAATAGAGAAGTATGAAGTTAAATGAAACAGAAAAGAAAAATTGAGTTCAAACCAATAGGTCGACAATTGAAAGTAAAATAACAATTTCTTATCAAATGAACCGGCAGTTTATTACCGTACAAATAGTTAAGAAGCAAAAAACAAAAATAATAATGACAATAATGAGAACACATAAATTACTAGAATTGTTTCTTTTAAGACAAACGAGTCAAGCTACGATTTTTATGTTCTCGTTGTAATTCAAAGGAAGTTTTGTCTGATGCAATTATGTCACTCTTATCACTGGGAAAACACAAACAAAGTAGTTTATTTAATACTGACACAATGTTTAATAAAATGGGTATGGATCACAGTGGGTGGGGATGGGTGATTTCAACAAAATTCTCAACTCATTGTAAAACACACAAAACTTAATGATCCGGAATCACAGTATCATTGTGTCCATAACTAATGGCTTAAAACTTTTCATGTTCTATTAACACAAAATCATAGAATAAAAATCTTCGCCCATCTTATGGGTGGGAAACAAACGAAAAAAAACATTCAAACTGTACTAAGTGTAAACCAGTGTGACGCGAAAAATAATGCCTTTGTGATAAAGAATAACACCCAAACAGAATAGAACAGTGTAACATACCCATACTAAATTTAACTTGAAAATTAATTATCTATATAAATATGAAACGGTATTTTCATTAAAAGTTAATGGGCATTTGTGTTAAACAGTACACACAGTATCAATGTACATTAACATACCTTTGGTTGAAGATATTTTCCTTTAAGTTCACTTTCTTAAAAATATTTTTTCGCCAGAAACCACATAATTCTGATACAATGAAGTAGCTATCAGAATAACAAACGAACCCATAATTCTTACAAAATAATAGAAATAAATAATATGAATGGGACATTACCAACTGTAATATCTCATTGAACGATAACCAATCGAGATGATAAAATTCGTAAGAAATGTTCCCTAACATCAATTCTGTTTTTCCCTCTCGTTTATTAAATGATAATGAAAAATGAGTACAGTTCACCTTGGAAGGTAAAATTATTATAATTGAAAATTTATGCATG
Source organism: Coboldia fuscipes (assembly GCA_001014335.1). Taxonomy (NCBI): domain Eukaryota; kingdom Metazoa; phylum Arthropoda; class Insecta; order Diptera; family Scatopsidae; genus Coboldia; species Coboldia fuscipes. Next base: position 55,288 of record JXOR01001399.1, read on the forward strand.
TTTACATTGATTTTTATGGATTACACCGTATTTTCTCCATGTATCATGTATGGATAAAGAACAAAATATTAATGTCTACTGTTGAATACATAAAATTAGAGATACCATTAATTCTATAAGAATAATTTTTTTTTCCTAGCGATATCATTTATTTAAAGACATGGTCTCTGCTATTTTATTTTTTCTTATGCTTCTAGCATAAGTTGAACAATGGAATTTTCTTTACATATTTTTTCATTGGTTTATAACGTTCATCTTTGTAATTTTTAATGGCACAGGAAATGGTCTATATATAGGAAACTTTATACCATAAGCTCATTGAATAACATCCACGAATCCTCATGTAATCCTCCACGATGTGCACCTGTTTACGTTTTTATGTTCTATGAAAAACTATTAGCAAGTATTTTCTTCATTTTTTTTTTCTTGGATTCTGTGAAATTCTACTACACACCTTTAGGGTTTTAGATCGTTGCATGTCCCAGATGGATTATTAAATAACAAATGAAAAAAGAAAACAGCAAGTCAGAAGCATTGGATAAGAAAAACTATAAAGAAATATCGTACAGTGCATTAAAGTGTAGTTAATATGACATCTGGAATAATTCAAGTTTAAAAAAGAATAACTTAATTTCAGGGTTTAAAACTGTCAGGCGTTTTACTGTTTTTCCTTTTATCCAATAAAACATTGTTCACAATGTTTCTTTTATAGAAAAACGTTATTTTGAATGATAAAGTTTACCAGAATGTATTCAATTATTCAAAACTGTCATAGAATCATTTGACCACTATTAAATGCATAATTCATTATCTTAAATGACCAACAGAATCACAATAGAGGTGCCATCAGATACATGATACATTCATGTATCTTAACACCATAGCATTCAAAATGTTCATTTTTTAAAGTACACACTAATATTGAATGAAAAATAATCAACAGTCACATTAAATATTTACATTTGGAAACAAAAACCATAGCAGATACTTTAAAATGTTATAAAACCGTTTATTGCCAAATTGAATGTACTTTTTTAATGTACTGAACTGTTGTATTGGACATAACACATTTGTAAATTGCATTGCATTCAATTGATAATAAAATTCTCTTTAAACAAATAAAATCTTTCATATAAATAGAATTAAATAAAAATTGATGTGATGATCAGTCTATGGTTACAATGCTACGTATGCATAAAGTGAAATTGGTAAATGAGTGAGAGCCAAAAACACAAGAGTGTAAAATCCACAATAAAATTTATGAAATAAAACGCAATTTTTACAATGTAAATTTAAAATGCCACCCCCTTTGATTCATTAATGGGAGGCCAACATATTCCTGTTTATCTCACTATGAATTTTATTTTTTTTCTCTTTGCATTTTTAATTGAAAACACCAATGGATTTTTAAAATATTAATTGAAACGCACGTTTTTTTCTTCTTTTATTTTTCATACATTCGAATTGAATTTATTCAAAATCTAAACAAAGTATTACTTTTAAAACAAAAACAAGAGTGTAAATCAATGTTGTGAGAGAGGCAGACGGTCGGCATCACAATTATACATAATTATCTCTTGGCTCTCACTGTTATTTGGTCTGAATCAGAGATCAATATAAAATTTAAATCGATTGAATAAATATAAATGAATTTTAAATTTTCTCGTATAACATCGATTAATAATGTGGTTACGGTAATGAAGTGGTAGTGGTGATTGAATCTAATGATGAGAGGGAGAATGAGAGACTAGTTAAACGTTTATCCCTCCATCAATTCTTTTTTTATTAGTTCGGAAGCGGAAAATACATTGAATTCTGTTTAGATTTTCTTCTTTTTAATTTTATTATGAAAATTTTTAGAGATTTTCACTTGTAAAATTCCCCCAAGTACGGACGTAAATCGACAATCAACGAAGTAATTGGATAATACTGTGAATCGATCAAAGTTCAATTATGTATATGTGGCCAAACTGATGAATATTTATAATCTTACATAGTGAATAAATTTTATTCTACAGAGATCGGATAACATAATTTTCTATTTAATGTTTTTCTATCTCTGTCTAATTTACATAACCAACGTGAACGCTTATAATAACCGAATAAATAGATAGAAAAAAAAAGTGTAATAATATTCAATTTTCTCGTTTTTCTATCAGCTGAAAATGATTCTTTTTTCGTTTTGGGAAAAGCCTACGCTACACAGACTCAATTCATTCTTAACTAATTTTCACTTTTCATGAATTTTCGATTATTGGGATACAGAAAAAAAAATCAAATTTCACTCGATTGGTGTTTAATCGAACATTATGTAAATTAGTCTCGTTCCCAAATAAATTGATTTTTTTTGGTTGAGTTTAGCTTATCGTGTTGATGTACAACTTGATTATTTGATTCCAGTGATCATGAATCGAGTATAGTGACAGCTAAGGCCAAGTGTGGGTGTCTGTTAGTGTATTTTGTCTATCAGTTATTACAAATTTTCTGTGTTTTGGGGGGGTTGTAAGATTTCAATCTTAATTTCTATTTATACAGAAAATTTATACAGAAAAGAAAAGCAGATAAAAATTAAAAATGATTGAAAGTGTTTTATTATAAAGTGAAAGTGGTTTTTTTTTTAAGAATCAAATTAACAAAACAAAATATTCAAATGAAACGGAGTATGAAATTTATAAGAAAACGACAAGGTAATATTGTTTATATCAATTTGGGTGGCAATCAGATACAAATGGACGTATAACGACAAAGTTAAAATATTCATTTCATAAATTCCAGTTCAATTGGTACATTAATTGGCTTATAATTCAGAAAATTAAAATCAATTAAAATTATAATCAACATGTTAACGAGATTGTACTTGACACATTGTATTCATGTGTATCCAATCAATTTAATTAATGATTACAATTTTGCTTTTTATTTAATTCATTTCCATTTCAATTGTGGTAGAAACATGGTTCATTAAATTCGATAAAGATTAAAATTGCCTATCCAAATTAAAGTGGATAGTAATCCAGTTTACCAAATATATTTGCATACAAAAATATGATGACGTTAAAGAAAATAATGTTAAAAATCTCTTCCTCTACCGCACAACTGCAATTAATTCTTTTTTCTCTAGTTTAACTAGTGATTTTAATATTACAATTTACTAATAAATGTGAATACACTTTTTCTGTTAAAAGTTTTTGTTTATTAATTCAATTTAAAAGAGAATTCATATTGAATTCTTTTGGGTGGTTAAGACCATAGCGAAAATTAATGGATTCAAGGGCAACATTGTAGCATAAAACTGTAATTTTTATTTTTAATCAGTGAATCAACCAATAGAATGATAAATTATGGTAAAGATAAACAGTGGAAAAACTAAAGAAAACTAGTTGAAATTTATTATTAATAAAATCCCCAACGGTTGTAAATATTGTTCAACAATGGAGTAAAATTTACCCAAAAGTGAATTAAAATTGTAAATTGTCGGAGAGACTTATAGTTACACTTTGCACTATAATAAAACTTTTGTTATTTTCCACTGATACCAATATGAAATTCTACTAATTTCATCAGTGAAATTTTATGAGAAACACTAGTTAAATATTTGATAGGAAAACTGTTCTATCTAAATCCAATTTTAATTAAGTTTTAATTCAGTAATGTTTTTATGCTTATAATCAACATAGAATTTTACCAATATAATCTTTTCCTAATAATTTCTCTTTCAACCGCATAGAAAGTAAACTGTATATCATTAATTATGCTTGGAATATTGCCGAGAGTGTTAAAAAAAAACTTTGGCTATGCTCAGTTGCGTTAAGAACAAATGACAATATAAAGGGATAATGGGATACAGAAGCAATTCAATGTGGATGAAAATATTAAATTTTTTGTATGGCTGCTGAATCAGAAAATATTATCGATATCGTAAAAGAATAATAGAAAATAAGAAATAAAAAAGTTTTCTCATTGGTATTCCTTTTAATTCCTCATCGGTATTGATGAAATTGGGAAAATATTTCGATGAGAAAATGAAATTCAATTTTTTTTTCTTGTTTGTTGGGGACAAAAATCCATAGACGAATCAAACCATATAAATTCCTTTGGGAATTTACAATTTATTTATGTTTTTCTTTGGCTCTCCCAATACGATAAATTTAAATTGGTAACAAGTTCACTAAATCTGTCCATTGAGAGTGTAAGCTATTTTCCAATATTTCAGGATTATTGCTTTCTCAATTCAACAAATATTGGGGAACAACGAAAAACTGTTTATTTGACAAATAAATCTTTCATTTTACATAAACCCTTCAATACCAATCACCTAACTCCCCTAAATAATCGTAAAACTGATGAAAAACGGAAAATTTATTTTCAATTCGAATAGCTCTTTGTCAAATCGTATGATATAAAACACTTGAAATCAATAAGATTAAATTCATAACATGAGCTGACTACCTGAAGATTGAAAATTGTAATAAGAGGATTCTATGTGTAGTTTGACACTCTAAAAGTATTGCATTTTAATTAACACACAATCAACTTGAATTGAATTAGTGTCATTGTATTTCTCTATTATGACACTGAATTATTAGTACGTTACCAAAGTCACATCTTCTGTATACAACAGTTAAATGAATAACTAAAGACAGGAAATTGGATCCCATATAATACTGAATTAGTATGAATGGGAAATTTGTATAAAATCAATACATACACCAGACACTCCATTCAATTTTTTTTTTCGTTTTTTTTTTACCTCTTACGCCCGTTATCTTCAATTAAGTTTTTTACCTCATCGTCGTATTTTCTAAATTGATTTGTTTATAAACTTTTTGTGCTTGTTAATAGAGATCACACGAAATTGAAGCTCTCATTGAACTAAAAGAAAAAAATGAAAACAAGATCATTTTACCAATTCAACCGGTTTGAACTCAAATAAGGCGCGCGTATCATAATTGTAACGATTAGCAAAAGATTTACCAAAAATACTCTAATAACGTAATCAAACAGTGAATTATTAAAACAATTTTATTTAGTATATAAAGGCGGAAAATGTAAAACTGAGTTTTTCTTTTAAAAAATTCTGTTAGTATAATCAAATGAACCAAAATAAATTCGAATGAGTCAATGTTTTAAAAATGAGAGAATCATGAAAATTGCAATGTAAACATAATAAGATGTTGGAGGGGATTTCTTGGTCTGGTTTCATTGACTATTTTTAAAAACAATAGTAATCACTGAAAATTAATTATAATCAAATAATCGTCTCATTTGTATACTTATGGCATCACTGAATATAAAAGTTAACTGAATATTTCATTACCAAACCATGACCACCATCGAATTTTTTTTGTTTTTTAATTACCACTGACTGATATTTTACATCATTTGGTATTGAGTTATGATTCATCATTGTATTTATTTGATGATATTCACTGATTAATTGATTCAGTGAGACAGCAAGATGTTCTGTTTATATTGACTCAATAATTTTCTGTTTTTTTTTTCTCTTTTAGATTCTGAACTAGAGGAGTTGGATACACCTCCACGATATCGTCCGGATTCACTAAGTGCCCTATGTCGAGCAACACGATTTTCGGAAGCTGAAATAAAACGAATTTATCGTGGTTTCAAGGCTGAATGTCCAACCGGTGTAGTTAAAGAAGACACATTTAAGATCATTTATTCACAATTTTTTCCTCAGGGAGGTGAGTGATTATTATTCCTATAATAAATTTACTTATCATTTTTGTTATATGATAACACAATAAATACATACACTTAGGCTACACAGATAATATAACAAAAAAAAAGAGAATAATATTAAATGAAATCCAATAATAATTGAGTGTGTAATAAAACAACCCACCTCAATGATTAGACGAAGAGAAATATATATTTTAATGGGAAAAAACCATCTTGACCCAGTCAACGTACACGTGTATTGTCCAAGTCTTCTTATTTTCCATATAACGAAGGAGTGTCCTTGTCCTTAATAATGATGATCCCTTATCAAATTGTGTAGTGTTTTCTCATACCATTACTGAATTTAATATTTTTGCAAGGTGTTTTTTCCTCATTTTATTATTTTTTGGTTGCTCATAACAATAGTGATTGGTGTGTGACCAGATCCTTATCCAATTTTTATTTATGTGTGGGAATGGTCTCTTCTTGAAGCTACAGTGTCACATACACACACTTCAGCAAAAACACATAAAATGCGTTCATATGGTTTTTGTTGTTATTAGATGAAATCGGTATCCTTCATATGCTAAATAATTGATTAGCATAACTGTTGGAACGGCAGAGTACTCAAAGCAAATAGAGCTGAAAGTGAATCAACTGAGTCCAAACTAACTAATCTGGTTATCGATAACAAGGGCTACAAATTAAGCACCGTTTATTAAAACTATCAAGCTATTTATACCATTCTGGTATATAACAAATACTGGGGATAAAAGCTTTAACTCCCGTTACAATATATAAATCTATCTTCGTTATTTACTTTAACATCCCCACTTAAAATATTGTACATATTCAATAATTTTACCAAAGAATCTAATTTACCACCAGCTAATGGTTTTGTTAAAATATCGGCCAACATGTTGTCGCTACTAACAAATTTTAACAATACATTTT